>OY744535.1:53862210-53867210 GCA_963556195.1 Sepiola atlantica
GAACTTTGCATTAGAGCTTTTTGACAGTTTATTTTTAACTTCCTCGAGAGTGCTCAACTTTAATTTCTTAAAGGGGCTTAGTATAATATTTATAAATAAATATTAAATTATTTATACCTACAGACGCTAGCGTTTCAAGCTTATTGCTCTCATCAGTGATATATATATCCTACTTTTCTACTTCTGTTCCAAAGTCCTGTCAGTTGACAGAATTTGTATACGAAAACCGTATGCCTCATTTAATGAAGCTTCTGTACGTGATGGTATAAATGGCGCTGACGAAGATATTTTTGGTATCATAAAAAATCACAAAAAAATTAACAATGCTTGTTGGTTTGGAATTCTTTAAAAATGTTCAAATTATATTGATCTTAACTTACATTATATATATATATATATATATATATATATATATATATATATATATATATATATAAACTAATATTTTATTTTCAGATGCGAAAAAGAAAAGGATATTTGTCAAGAGTATAAGTGTCAAAATAATGCGACATGTGTCTCTACGGGTAAAATACGCTACCATTGTGTCTGCTTGCCTGGATTCACCGGGAAATTCTGTGAGGAAAATATCGGTATGTATGAAGTAATATAAACTTTTATGTAATTTAATGTTGATTATTTGGTACGGGACAGCACAGGATGAATGAGCATGTATTTATTAAAAAAGAAAATAAAGACTTCCAGGGCAATACAGCTGATGACAGAATACAAGTAAATAACGAAGAACCCCTATTCAAACTGTTTTTTAGTTTACTTCAAAGTAGTTCTTACTTTTTTTTAATGTTTCATTTGTTTGTAAAACTAAGCTACGTTTAAAACGAATTGTTTTATTATTAAATCTTTGATATTATAAATAACTATCTATACAAGGGTTCAACAAGGGGGTTTTACCCCGCCTAATAAACCGGTATCATCTGGGCCTTTGGGTCTGGATTTACGCCGGTCTATTGGGGGTTGCCGGTCCTGTGCAGTTCTATGAGGTGCACCCTCCCAGGCTTTGCCTCCCCTCTTTGGGGAGGAGTAAGTTTATTGCTTACTGTCTGAGGCGCCCCTACCGGGGAATGCCGACGGGGCTGCCCAGGTAATTTTTAAATAGCCAGAGTGCTCAAATTCTCGAGCGCTGGTTCTTTCCCACTTTCCCGACCTTGTGTCACATCTTACCTTGTGGGAGGAAGATAAATAGGACGGTTACTTCCATCTCGTTAAAGTGTATGTAAGTCGTCTAGCCGTGAATCTTACCTCGCCTCCACGTCTATAAAATGATTAAAGATCGATTGTTTACTGGATATCGATACGGACTCTGGAACTAGTATTCTGAGTTAAAATTTAATGGAATCGGTAACCTTTATTGTAAAAAAACAACTTTTTTTATGGAAATTGCTCTAGACAAGGCATGAAGCCACTTTAATACTTCACGGTCACAAACAAGCCAACGATAAGTATTAAATTGATAGATTCCGACCCTCAAAACAGCAATTCTTCTCCCTTTTAGCAGAACGATCGCTCATTAAATGTGAGCACTAGAAGACAAAATAAGGGAAGCTAAAGTTACTAGGCTGTCGAAAGTAAACCCAAGGTCCACTTTCTACTCTCCCAGTTACACATCACGTCTGTAAAATAATTAGAGATCGCTCGTTTACTGGATATCGATTCGGAATCTGGAACTGGTATTCTTAGTTAAAATTCCATCGACTATGCCACCACCTTCACTTACGCATAACTATCATTGGAATTAGTCAATCATCTCTATCAACTACAACTTGAACTACAGGTTGAACAGTAATTCCTCTTTGTTAAATCGTTTACAATGCTTTTTGCGTTTCTGTTATGAATTAACGACGAGTGTTGATATGTAAATAAATGGCAGACTAGCTACACCTACACGGTGTTGCCCGTGATTTATGTCATTTCTGTGTATTTATGTGATTATTTGACAATTTTAAAAGTTATACACAAAAGAATAACATTAAAAATATTTTTTATTACAATAAATCTTAGTTCATAATGGACATTATACATGGATTGTAGTGAGGGACGTTCATTTTGAGATAGGTTTAGTTCTAAAAGAGTATGAATATGTAGAGACTGAATTCTTGATAATGCCCACCGTAGAACCTAAATATAGTCTCGGTTGAAGAATAGCCTATTAGAGTTCGCCTAGTATTATTGTTTACTACAGCATAATCACTATTACCATTTCCAGTACTACAAACATAAATGTAATGACCACTGTTAAACTTGTGTTTACCTTGTTTAACCGTTCATTTGTAAATGGCGTTATTATGTTAGCATGAGCCATTCAAAGGTCAAACCTTTTATAAATGCAGTTACATTCTGGACCCGAAATAACAGGATTATTACGTTTCTCGGCTCTATGTATTAAACCTGCCCTTGAGCCTATTATTAATTGCTTCAAGTTAGGTGCAATAGTATAACAGATTCTCATTGTGCTTCTATTGAATAGCTTGCTATATCTTAGTGGATCCCTAAAATTGTCGTATAGAATTTTAAAGAAAAAGCTCGGGATATTCATTGGTATTATTACGATAAGGTGAATTAAACGAAACGCAACCCCGCCTCTTATTCTTCTGCTTGTAACAGTTAGAATTGGATTGATAATAGTTATTTACCTTTATATGTTCGTGGTGCAAGTTTCAAAGTTATTTGCTATAAGATGGTTGGTTCCTCAACTATACCTAGGTACATTTGCCATCGCCATATTGTGGTCAATGGTATTTGTAAAAAACTCACCAAATTTTGTCTTATATATATATATATATATATATATATATATATATATATATATATATAGGAAGTCGTTGGGATAGATAAGTTGGCAAAAGTAAAATTAAAATTGTAGGGAAAAAACACAAGGCAAAACTCTGCCCGAATGCAAGCAAATGTCCGATTGCAAAAAAGTCCGGTGTCAAAAAGTCCAGCGGAGAAAGTGAAATGTAGGTCGTTAAAAGGCACGAGAAGTGACAAGAGCGGATTCAAAGTTAAATTCCAAAAACCACATCTTCAGGTACGGCGAAGATAGATAGAATCCAGAGGGTAAAAGGTCCAATAAAAGGTACGTTCGTGGATGCAACAAGGCTCAGTAAAACGTGAGGTGGAAAGTATTCGCCATTTAAAAAGACTTGTGTTTTTTTCCCTACAATTTTTATTTTACTTTTTCAAATTTTAAATCTTGGCCTTTGCCAACTTATCTATCCCAACGACTTCCTCTGATGATAAGATTTTGTATATATATATATATATATATATATATATATATATATATATATATATATATATATATACGTAGGCACAGACAGTGGCTGATATCTGGGCGTTTACAAGCTCATGAGTCGGTCATCGGCGACCATTTATTGGAGTGCCATTTATACACTGAGGAGTATTCGGATGAGGCACAGGGCTCACTCGAAGAATCAACTTAAGATTCTCGAAGCGGTCACCATCAACCTACGTAAACCGTCCCTGTGCAAGCAGAAGGAGCATACCCACAGTTTGGAACTGACGGGTATATTTTTTATTCTTCCACTCATTCGATAATCCATATTTAATTCGCTTTTCAATCATTCTATTTTAGTCGACGTGAGATCTTGAAAATGTGTCGACTCGAAAGACGTCTCGATTTCACCACCATTTTTTTCTCCTCCATTCTATTTTTTTTATATATTTTAACCGCTTTACTAAAGTAAGGAAAGAAATAATTTTTTTCTCGCTTTAATATTATAGGCCTCTCCGTCCTTGATATATATATATATATATATATATATATATATATATATATATATATATATATATATATATGTATATATATATATATTTAGATTTTTCACTTATAAAATAGATCATTCAGTGAAGACCGGGGTTGTTCCAATAAAAAACAAGCTCGATGATACTCGATTACAGAGTACAGAGCATTTATATGTGATTTCATGAAGGCTTACCAAAGCATTCCTTTCAGGACACCAATGATCACCATTAAAGATATTTTTTCTTACAAATACTATTTATTCAAATTAAATGTTTTTTCCTACACGTGTTTCACTACCAAGCAGTTACTTGCTTGGCAGATCATCAGGGAAATTAAATGTCTGGAATACTGGTTTCAACTGCCGACAATACACAATGTGGCGTTTCAATAGTTGAGGTCACTTAAGAAGAGAAGAGGAAAAGAATAAAAATAAAAGTCAAAATTAAAAAGCAAGGAAGAACAACGATAAAAAAGAAAGTCCTAGAAAAGTCTTAGAAAAGTAGCTCGTGCATTATTTCTTCCACCAAGCCAACAAGCAAATAATCGGTCCCAAATACATTCAATAAAACCATAAAACTGGAACAATGTGCGATAATACACTTTCATGTCGGCCGGCACAATGATGAATAAATCCCCCCCCCCACAAAAAAAACAAAAGAACTAAATCATTCAAGATACCGCTCACAAGTTACCATTCTAATCCAATGATAGTATGGGAATTCTAAATCCAACTTCTCACAAAGAAAAGTCAACACAAATGTTCGTCCGAGTTCAAAGAGTCTTGGTAATAAATCAACCATTGAAATAAGACTCTTTGAACTCGGACGAACATTTGTGTTGACTTTTCTTTGTGAGAAGTTGGATTTAGAATTCCCATACTATCATTGGATTAGAATAGTAACTTGTGAGCGGTATCTTGAATGATTTAGTTCTTTTGTTTTTTTTGTGGGGGGGGGGGATTTATTCATCATTGTGCCGGCCGACATGAAAGTGTATTATCGCACATTGTTCCAGTTTTATGGTTTTATTGAATGTATTTGGGACCGATTATTTGCTTGTTGGCTTGGTGGAAGAAATAATGCACGAGCTACTTTTCTAAGACTTTTCTAGGACTTTCTTTTTTTATCGTTGTTCTTCCTTGCTTTTTAATTTTGACTTTTATTTTTATTCTTTTCCTCTTCTCTTCTTAAGTGACCTCAACTATTGCAACGCCACGTTG
>OY744535.1:53869710-53907210 GCA_963556195.1 Sepiola atlantica
TATTATATATATACATATATATATTATATGAAGCAATCCAACAAAAGATACAAGCGTCAACTAATATCTTATAATTAGTGAAACATCCGGATTAAAAACTGAAGCTCAATATACTGGATAGAGCATTAATATTATAATATAAAATGAAGTAATAAAATAAGGTGTCAATCAAATTTTATTAGAATTCAAAGTTCATGCAAAGCATCCTTAAGTCCTTAGCTCATGAGTTTTCAAAGATAATTCTTCTCTTCAGAGGACCATTACCGCAGTTATACTACTACAGGCAATAAAATTACGCTTTGAAAATATATAAAATTATATACACAAATATATAAAAATACATAACATCAAACATATCAATCCAAAAACATACTTTTAATAAAATTTGATTGACACCTTATTTTATTACTTCATTTTATATTATAATACATATATATATTATATATATACATATATATTATATATATACATATATATTATATATATATACATACAAATTTTATATATATATACATATATAATATATACATCTATAATATATATATATACATATGTATTATATATATATATTATACATATATACATATATATTATATATATATACATATAATATATATATACATATAATATATATATATACATATATAATATATATATACATATGTATTATATATATATATTATATATATACATATATATTATATATATATATAATATATATACATATATAATATATATACATATATAATATATATATACATATATATATACATATATAATATATATATACATATATATACATATATAATGTATATACATATATAATGTATATACATATATAATATATATACATATATAATATATATACATATATAATATATATATACATATATATTATATATATATTATATATATACATATATATTGTATATATATACATATATATACATATATATATTATATATACATATATATTATATATATACATATATATTATATATATACATATATATTATATATATACATATATATTATATATATACATATATATATTATATATATATACATATATATTATATATACATATATATTATATATATACATATATATTATATATACATATATATTATATATATACATATATATTATATATACATATATTATATATATATACATTATATATATATTATATATATACATATATATTATGTATATACATATATATTATATATATACATATATATTATATATATATTATATATATACATATATATTATATATATACATATATATTATATATATATACATATATATTATATATATATACATATTATATATATATTATATATACACATATATATTATATATATACATATATATTATATATACATATATATTATATATATACATATATATTATATATATTATATATATATACATATATATATTATATATATACATATATATATATATTATATATATACATATATATATTATATATATACATATATATTATATATATATACATATATATTATATATATGTATACATATATATTATATATATATTATATATATATATATAGATATATATATATTGTATATATTATATATATATCTATGTATGTATATATATGACTGTCTGAATAACTGTCTCTCTTTCTCTCTTTCTCTATGCCGATCTCTTCCGTCTCTTTCTCTCTCTTTCTCTCTCTCTCTCTCTCTGTCCCATTCTTTCTCTTGCAATTTAACGTGAAGCTGTCGTTATGTCAACTGCTTTCAATTGGGTAGAAATGCAATAGACTGATGTGCATTGTACCAACGTTGACCTCACTAGTTACGGATCCTCAATTTTCTTAAAAATAGTTCAGAATATCCATTATTGTCTCTTTTTATTTTCTTAGATAAATTAAGAAACGGATGACTACAATTGATTTTTATGTTTGAAAACATCATAAGTGTTGAATAAAAATGCTTTTCGATTAAAACGTTAAAAATAGAAAATATAATACCTGAATAACTGACAGGTCAATAAGTCGAACTGCCCAAATATTAGATAGAAGAACTGAACAGATTGGTTAGTAGAATTTAAAATAATCGCTAGGTGCATTGACTACTACTATTCCTTGTATTGTTTTCTCCCACCACTTCCCCGTTCCTATATTCCATTTCTTCCCACCACTCCACGTCTCATTCACTCTTCCTCTCACGATCTAAAACATCCAATGTGGAAATAAGCAACCAAGGGATAAAGCAAGATTATCGGTCTCAGTATTATATATAGACTAGCGAAAATAGACTTCCTAACGTGGGGGGGTGGGTTAAATTACCCCCCACGCCCCCTTAAAAAAATCGAGCGTGAACGCAGACCCCAAATTATATCGAAGAACCAGTTTTGATAGGTAGCCTCGTTTTAAGATGATTCAATAAAATGAAAAAAATAATTTTTCTATCGTAAGTAGTTAAATCAAAATGAATTTTGTAACTTGGCATGGGGGTCCAGTGGTAGCGTATCGGATACATTCGTCCTATTTACTCTTTGACGTTAAGGTTGCGTGTTCGAATCTCGGCCTAAGCGTCGAAATTATTTATTGTTTATTTAGTTGTTAATATGTGCCCTAATCTATTTGTTATGTTTCTGACTTTGAAATTAATTAAATATAATTACCTCCCCCGCCCCCCTCTCCCGTTTACAAAAATTCTCCAGAACGGGCAGACAGACAGAGAAGGTGCTCGTTATATTATAAGTGGACTAGAAAAATGTGACCCGTTGTGTCACCCATTGAGCTCGGTTTTGATTGATAGAATAAGGATGTAAGTGCGCAAAGTCAGTTAAATATAACAATAAAAAGACAAAATCCTAATTTTCTTTCTTTTTCTTCATATGGCAACTTAGAGGGTAACATTCAAAATACATTCAAAACATATCAACAACATAATTTTGCTATAGGTACGATACGTACTGAACAACGCAGTCTGTGCACAGGTCAAAGCTTGTTTTAAGATTATTACGATTGACTTATCTTTTGACCTCATTGTTTCTGTAGGTTTTTTTACATGAAAAGTCTTAAGTTGTTTATAAATAAACAAAAGGAATTACTTGGAGACATTAAACTAGCGTGCTTGATTCCATCGAGTTGAACTATTTATGTTTTTTTTTGGGCTGTTTGTTGTATGTTGGTGTTTAACGACCTTTCAACTATTATGAGGTAATCTCAGGTCAAACAGATTTTTTTAAGAATCAGACCGTTCTTACAATGTGTTTTAAGGTGTTTTCAAAGTGTTTAATTTGACTATTCACAAATATGTCAGTGATTTTGTCTGACTATTCGATTTTGGTATGCTTTATTTCTTACTTTAGGTTTTATACGATAATATTTAATCCATTCTTTTGAAGAGAGTTATTTAATCAAATTGTTGTATTGATAACAAGATAATTAACATTTCTATGCGGGTTAATTGGTATTTGTTTCTTGTCAGATTTTAATTTGTTAATATGGGGTTTCTTTTTAAATTAAATGTGTGTGTACAAATTAGTTTATTTCAGTAAACCCTATTATTAAAAAAATAAAGTGTGTATGTGTAAGTATTGTTTTGTGTTTATTAATACATGCTTTACTGTCTTTTTCTCTGTGGCAATGGTCACAGTGAGGTTTACCGTTTCCTCTAAGCAGATGTATGTGGCTCTTGTGTGACCGATACGTCTACGTGTTAATAGGAAGTCCCCTCTCCCCCGATTGGTCAACTTGTTTATGTGCTCTGTTCTGACTATGGCTACATGCTCATAGAGTGTGTGTTGGGGAAAGGTTTTCTATATTGCTTGTCATTTTAGTTTTAGATAGAGAGTTTTTACTTTTATATGGATGTTGATATTATTTATCTGCTTGTCAAGGATGTTTTGGCTAACGTATTTGCCGTTTCATTTCGTTTAATAACAACATAGTTTAGTATCCATGCAAAGATTACTTCTTTTTGTGCTTGAACTTAATTATGATATTTTTCCAGTATATTAAACATGTAAGGGTCGTTCAATTTTGTTTTTCTCTGTGGCTCAGAAAATGAGTTTGTAAATATCACATACCGTTTTTTTTCTGGTAATTATTTACGAGATCGATTGCCATGTTCAGTGATAGCGTCTCAGTCGTAAGGATAGAAACGTTGAACTCCTTGACATGATTTGACCATCTTCGTTTAATTTTTACAATTGTTTTCATATTCTTAAACTTTTACAGGAAAAGAAATAAATTTAAATTGTAAGGTAGACAACTCCTATTATATTCTTCAATTATAAATATCGGTTTTCTTCCTTACAGATTGATTATTTAAAAATGTTTTTATTGCCACTCGTCTTGACAGGTCGAAGTAATTTTTTGCAAAAAGAAAATAGCCGCAATATGTGCATAATTGATATAAACGTTGAATGCTATACACGTTTCCATGTTAATATAAACATTTACTTTGTTGCGGTCTTATCGTAAATAACTTATTTCAATATCAAATTCTGATATTTCTCTTTGAAGAGTAAGGAATAAATCCTGTATATTTTGAACTTTGTTTTGTTTTTCTTTTATAATCATTTCCGTTTAACTTATATGGTACTAGCAGGGCTACCCGGCGTTGTCAGCTGTCATGACAAAACGAAGCAGTTAAAAAAGTGTGTGAAACATCTTTATATTAAAACTTTTATTTCTACATCTCTCTCAATCTATATCATTATCTTTCTCTCCTTCCCCTTTCCCTGTTTTTTCACTTCTCTCTACCCAATCTCTATTTCACCTCCGGCCAGTCTATTCCCCTCCCTTGGTTTATTATGTTTAAAATAATAATAATGTAAGTCATTCACATCTCCTTTGTATAATAGATAACACTGGAAGTGCGTGAGAAACCGACATCTCTGACAAAACCTAGACCGGTTGACCAACAAAGAATGAATATCTTTTTTTTAATTTTTAGATATTATTCGACCAAGGATACGCCAATCAAGAATATACACACTTTGTGGGTGTTTATTTTGTAGTTGTTTACTTTTAGCGACACACACAGAGAGACACATAAACACAGACAAATCTCCTTTATATCGTAGATGCCCACATATACAGTCAATTTGAATATATTCTACCATCAAGATATTTTAAAGTAAATTTCCATAAAAACCTGTCGCCAAAACCCGTCGATATTTTGTTTTCTTATTTGTAAATCGTTTATAAAATGTGTTCTTTACTTTTTTGAATTTCTTCCTCTTTGTAGATCCACAATACCCGGATGAATGCATGGCAGTGAATACCTGTGAAGAACGCCCTTGTAAAAACAACGGAAAATGTCGGCCTGATCCGGAACCTTTTACATGTACTTGTCTACCAGGTTTTGCGGGTTCGATCTGTCATAGACGTAACGAGTCCACCAACAGCAGTTCGTGCCAAAGTGGAGAAGAACTTCGGAAAATCGGACAAACAAACAAATGTGTTTGCAAAACGCCACTCATTGGGGGTGAGAATTTATTACTTTTTTTATTGCAGGCAAACCAGCGTTACCCGGGATTAATAAAAACACGTGTGTACACATTTTTTCCACCCTTAACCTAAAATGAACATATTAATTCTCATTTATTATTTCGGTACTGGTACAGCTTTTGAACCAAGCACTATCGATTTTTGCCGAGGCAAAATTACGTAAACAGCCGGAAAAGGCCGAAGGAAAACAAACCGGTGTCAAAGTCAAAACGTGGCAGAGTTCCAACAGGAAAAAAGTAATGAAATAACGTTTAAAGAAAGAAAAAACACTCATCATTTTTTTATTTTTATGATTTTTTTTTTTTACTAAAAAATAATAATTTTTTCATCACGAGAAAGTTAAATAAAAATTGTTTATCGGTACTGGTCCACCTGTTGAACCAGACGAAATCTGAACCGTTTTTATGTTCATCCTTACCATAATCTAGTCTTGACCTAACTCTATCATACTTTCATTCCCTTTTGTAAGTTATTTGTTGACTATTTGTTTTGTTGGGGTTTTCTTTCACCCATTTTTTCTCTGTTGAAAATGCTTGACAATCGCCAGTATAAGATTTAATAAATTTAAAAGTGAACTTGGCGTCTGCTTTTCTCCTCTTCGGATTGGATAAGTGCTTCGGCATCTTCTGTCGGGTAAAAGTCGAACGAAAAATCGTTTTTTTTTTCGTGTTCTAAAGCTATATTAGTACCATTATTTATATAATTTTCAATTTTCAAATTATAAATAATACTAGACGTACCATTATCCTTATTTATTTTACTTGATATCAATCGAAAATTAATAAAATCTGACATATTTATTATTACAGTTTTTTGCATATAATAAATATAATTTGTACTTCCATAGTTTCATTATAGATAATATAGAAATAAAAATATTTATTATATTCCATCTAAATAACATATATTTGTGATGTATACAGATACTTACGTAAATTAGATGGCAACGATGAAGAGAGTAATTCTTTCTAGAAATGCTCATTAAAACAATTATAAAGATTAGTGAGGGGTTAAATAAACCTAGAGTTAGAGGTGTGGAGAGAAATACGTAAACAGCGAAGTGAGACTTGTTTAGTTAATTACACATTGTTGTCAATTAAGACAGAATTGCTTTCAAACGTAATTCAATACAGAAATGACGGTATATTCTAACATGCAATTCCTGGAATTAAAGTCTATTAGAAAAGCACCTTCAGAAAACAAATGTCATTTACTCAGCTTCAGTATAATATTAGATAACATAAAGTTAAACGTCATTCTTGCAATTTTGGGATTTCCAGTCCGAAAGAAGAAACATAAAAAGTATTGTAAAGAATAAAAATACACAAACATGACTGGCGTAAGTCAGTCATGATATAGTATAACACCGTCTGACAATGTAAAGATGGACCAAAGTCTAATCCGGGATTTACTTCTCAATATTGTATGACTGGTGATACCAGATCAGGCTGCCCTGTGGCTCCCAGAGACGAAATTCACCTACATTGACGTTTTTTTTTTGTTTTGTTTTTTTTGTTTGTAAAACTTAATTATGTTCTACAAAACCAAAAACAAAAACAACAGCTCCTCTCCCTTTCTCCCTCCCCTTTTTTATCTTTATTTTTCCTACCCTACTCCCGGTCCTGGATATGACCTTAAACTACATCCGATGGTGAGATCCGGCTTACGGACTTTGAGGAATGTGGAGCCTCCTCTTAATTACCATTGCTCCCAGGTCCACCCTGACCCGGGGTGGTAGTACCTGTTAGGGTCCCAACTATGGGTTAAATAGAAACTGATATTAAAAGGGAAAAGAAACAAAAAAGAGAAGAAAACAAGACCAGATTCGGCATTAAATAACCCAAAAAGGGTTGATATGCCGTAAAACAAAACTACCAAACCAAAAACCCTGATTAAACATTTGAAGATATAAAGAACTTGAAGCATAAAAACTTTCACTATAATGACCAGATTCGGCATTAAATAACCCCAAAAGGGTTGATATGCCGTAAAACAAAACTACCAAACTACCAAATATTTTATGAAGTATTCTCAAATTTGTGTCATGGAAATGTTATCGTTTATAAATATACATATATAAAAATAGAGTTTAAATTACCTACTAGAGACAACCCTCGAAGGTATTCGGTGTCTCTGTACAATGGACAACTTGACATGAGGATACCTCACTCTAGAAATTAACTCTAGCCAAATATTTCAAATAACATAGTATTTGAAACACAAATAAGATCCCCTCGACACATCTATACACTGGCTCATACGAGAAATAGTTCACCTTTTTACAAGTAATGTTACCTCACGTACCAGCACTTAGCTGGATACTCCACCAGACTAGATGAATTCTTGTTCTGGAATCCAGTAAAACGCAGAGACCAAAAAGAAGGTATACTATAACACAGTTAACTGGTCAATTGGGAAGAGGAAAATGAATGTTCTTACGTTCTTTACTAACACAATGTTTGACAGGTAAAAGAGAACTTTAATTTAATATTTGAATATATATGTATTTCATATACAGATTAAGTGTTCGCCTCAGGGAGAGCCCACTTGATTTCGAAGAACTTCGACTGAAGTAAAATGAAACAGAAGGGAGAAAGATCGTATTGAAATAAAATGAGGAATGGTGAAAGAAAAAAAGAAAAAAATAAGTTAGTAAAACCCTCCCAACTCTTTCTAAATAATAGCCCACCCACTGTTTTCCGGTTTGTTTAGAATCGAAAAGAAGCAGGTCAATCTCTAAATGGGAGTTGGGTCTACGTGTGAGGAAATAGAAAACGAGGGATTGAGGTTGGAGAGTGGGTCATGCCTGTCGAAGATGGTCAACTCAACAAAATATTTGTCTAATAAAGTAGCAATGTTGTTTGATGGTTAGTGCTATCAAAGAGCATAAGAGGCATGCATCAAATTTGGAAAGATCAGAAGTTGAAATTCCGCGATATGAGACGTGAGACTTCATTGGCTACATGATGGACACATTAGTGCGTCTCTACGATAAGCAGAACCGAACTGATAGCCAAAAGTGTGGTTTATACCTTTTTGGTAACATTGACCTTTGGCCTAAAATTAAATTAATTCTAAGTTGAATATTTTGGCCAAGTTTGCTGACGGTGTCAACGCTAAGCTGTAAACAAACAAACCAGAAAGAAACAATCGCGACGAAAAACATAACCTCCTTGGCGGAAGGAATAATACAATCATCAAATGCATCGAGGACATTTCTAATCAAGAAAAAGCCTGTTTGATTATATTTATGCAATCTTGTTCAAGTAAATACTTGTTTTTGGTCCCCCGATTTATAAAATCGGGGAACTTATGTTTTGAGGCATGTCCGTCCGTCCGTCCGTCCGTCCGTCCGTCCGTCCGTCCGGATTTTTCTCCGCAACCATCCATTGAATTTCTCTAAAATTTTGCATGAAGGCTTAACTCTGGTCAGGTTAGAAAGTGAAATTCTCCGATTTTTGAAGAAAAATCTGGTTAGCCCTCCAGGGGGTCAAAAGGCCCCGAAATGGAAAAAAATGACATTTTCTGCCCCATAACTTTTCATCCATCTATTCAATTTCTCTGAAACTTGGCCAAAATGTGGAGGCAATTGTTCCTAATAGTAAATAAGTATCGCTGACCTTGGAAAAAATCTGGTTCGCGTCCCCAGGGGGTCAAAAGCCCCCAAAATGGCAAAAATACCCTTTTCTCCCATAACGTTTGATCCATCCATTCAATTTTTCTGAGACTTGGCCAAAATGTAGAGGCAATTGTTCTTGATATAACATGAACCTCCATGATCTCAGAAAAATTCTGGTTCGTGCCCCCATGGAATCAAAGGGGGGGGTCAAAAATGGCCCAAATTGCTCAAATTTATGGCATTCTACACTCACCAGATCGAGTCACATACAGACGGAGACCACGCACGCGCGGCTTGTTATTTTTATTTTTATTTTTGTTATCTAAAGTAAAACTCTGTAAGGTCACATTTGTTTTATAAATCACATACATCAGTAGTAGACATATGATATATGATGTATATCAACATGTTAAGGACCGTCTATATATACTCTAAGAATTGTTTGATTAAAGCTTGGAATGTATTTCTAGCACTGTGATCTGTGTGCATATAAAAAGTGTGGTTTGCACTTTTTCTGTTACATTGACTTTTGGCATAACATTAAATGAGTTCTATGTTGGATATTTTGGCCAAGTTTGCTGACGATGAGAACGCTACGCTGTAAACACACAATATCGACCAAAAACATAACCTCCTTGGCGGAGGTAATAACGCAATCATCGGATTTATCGAGAAAATTTCTACTAAAAACAAAAGCGTGTTTGATCATAGTCATGCAATCTTTCTTAAATAAATGCTCCTTTCTTTTTATTTTTGTTTCCTTAAGTAAAACTCTGTAAGGTCACATTTGTTTTATAAATTACAAACATCAGTAGTACACGTATGATGTATGATGTATATTAACATGTTAAGGATCGTCTATTTATACTCTGATGGTTTGTTTTATTAATGCTTGGAATGTATTTCTAGAACCGTGATCCATGTGTATATAAAAATATATGCCCTTCTCTGTCGGTGAAGAAGAGCTAGCAGATCGCTAAATCAATCTGAAATCGCGTAATTCCTCATAGTATAACGCGATTTGTTTTTCGTCTATATAAGGTTATTAAATTCACGTTTTTTCACTTTTGTTCACCCAAGACAAGTTATATTACCACTGAAACGTAAATAGCTACTGTCATCAGGGGCGAGATATATAGACGACATATGAAATAAGGAGTTGTCTAGAAAGATGTGTGTTCACATTACACTTACATTTCTACATGTTGATATAGGTTTTTAAACAAGAAGCAGAGAAGGAATGCGAAAGGAAAGCGGTTCTCTACAATGAAGGGGTGTGATTTTGCTGCTAGTTATCTTGGTCAGAGAAATCTACGTTTAGCAGGTACAAGTGCAGTATGTTCATCGTATCACATTCAGTGTAAGTACTTGTTAAACAAGCACATGACTGCAACATTGCAACGAGGGGATAGCGACAGGAGCTTGTTAGATAATGGGGGACTTATTAAGTTCGATATTTTTGGCACCCTGTCTAAAAGGGAGAGACTATTGGTTGACTTATAAGCCCATATGTGATAAAATATTCCACGAATGGTAGCTATTAGTGACTCCAAAAAAAGGCACTAGTATTTCACTATACCACATTGCACGCAATCCTAGACGTAAAAAACCAAGTACACGGTAATTTCAAAGTATGTCTCGAATACATTATGTTGCATGTGTAATAGTTAAATATAAGTTGTGAATATTTAGAAATTAACATAGTTAAAGCTAAGACTAGATAGCTAAAAACTAGCTATTAAAATCAAAGTTGTCTCTGTCACGCAATGGGCACGCTGGAAGAGTCATATCGAAATAAATAAGACATAACATAAAAATTATTGTGGTGGGGGAACCTAATTTTTCCATCAATAACTATAATACGTCATCATTTCTAGTAATTTAAAGTTAAATGAACATAAATTGAATACGAAATCAATTAGATAAGCTTGTTGTATTGATGTTTTCGTTTTTATGTCGGGATAGGTGTCCGCTGTATTGAAACAATCGACTATTGTAAGCATAACGAATGCAAGCATGAGGGGACACACAACTGCATCAACCAGCAATATGACTACACATGTAATTGTTCAGAAGGTTTTTCAGGAAGATATTGTCAGGTAAGATCACATTAATCATCCCTCATTTTCACTTCCTATCTCAAGATGTACCGATTTTTTAACGTTAAAATTAAATTCTATGTTCAATGAAACTACTGTTGCTAACGTTTCATTCTTTTCAGTTTATTTTGAAATGTTTGAATATTATTTTAAATTTAATAAATAAACTCATATCAAAATGCAGGCTAGAGAATAAATTTCTAAAAGTAATTTCAACATTCATACATATTTTGTAATTGTATCTATAGCATAACACGACCATACTGTTAGCAAACAAACGAAAATCAAATCAAATAACAATTATTATTGTAACTCACTTGAGGTTGCCTCAGTCGCCACATTTATTGCTCGCTGATAACGACCGTATTATCTCCTGTAGGGTGAGTGACAACAGGTATCCAGAGATATTTCAGAACTCAAATCCATTTTATTATTATTGTAATCTACTTGTGATTCGAACAGCCGCCGTTAACAGTTATATCTGATAGAAGCTAGTAGATGTCTCTTAAATCTAACTTCCTTAATATCATAGTAGTATTGGTTGCTTTCAAGTCGAGGTTTAGATAGTGTTATTTAGCAACGTTCCTTCCATAATCTATAATGGACTGCACTCATTTTCCGTGATACTAACCAAAATAGATGCCGCTGTGTTTTGTTGGAGGGGTGCAATTTATATTCTGGCATCAAGATGATGATGATGATGATCATCATCATCAGCAGCAGCAGCAGCTGTGGAAATCCAGTATTGTATATTGATGCCGAACAAAGACCCCACGACATTATTGTAACACATTTGTTCATACTGAATCGTACTTATATAAGTATCCAGTTTCTGGTTATGGGGGCTATCTGTAAAACCTTTATAACAGTTTGTGACATGATTCCAGTCTTTAGACGTCCGATGCGAATGCAGACCTTGCGATATTATGGAACAATACTTGCACAGAACAAATACTACAATTCCATCCTAACCCGAAATTATAAAAAAGTGTATTTTATTTTTAGTTTCACGTTCAACGCAAGAACATCATTAGGTTACATTTAAAAAAATACTTTTTTCCAGTGTATGATCGGAGATCTTGCGATACCATCATTTAAAAAAGGGGGAAGGGTTAATTTTAACGTACGCACGATCGTGCAATTGCCTCAACTTATTATTATATAATTTAATATTTTTAATATTATATACATTATTATCATTATTATTAAATAAATTAGTATTATGATTATGATTATGATTATGATTATGATTATGATTATTATTAGTAGTAGTAGTATACAACGATAATTAGACCCACTTACAGCCTAACACACACTTACTTAGACAAAGTAATAAAAGATTATTCAGCTTTAAAAACAGTCCTTAAAATACAGATAAAGCTTTTTTCTATTTATTTAATTTCATCTGTCTGAATGAACTCAATCAGCTCCTAATAAGTAAATAAAAAACCCGGTAGTAAATATTTATACATGAATAGAATATAATAGTGTTTTTAATAAAATCCGTTGTATTTTCATTATAATACATCATACGTAAAATGTAAATATATTTTTTAGAATTGTCATGGTTCTCAATGCTGTATTATTTCGTGTATTTCTTGATTTTTGTGAATGTATGTGTACATACACATTTATGTAATTATGTATTGGGCTTTTTTGAGCACTTGTTTGCCTTATTTTATTTTGACAGAATTTTGTATCTAACGGTGGTCCACATGATGTATGCTTTTATAATTATATGATGATTTAAAATGTGGTTGTTGACAGTTTAAATATTTTTGTGGTCAGCTTATTCAAACAATAAAATAAGTTATGAATAAAATACATAGGTTTGATAGATACCATTCTAAATTTCTAATTAAATGCAGTTAATATTAAATTAATAAATACAACCTTGGTTAACTGCAATTAATGGATACATATGAATATAATAGGGTGATTGTTAGGTTTATTGATACACTGGTTAATTCAAGTAATAGAAGAAAAGTTATGTCTAAATTTTTAAAACTGTTTTTTAAAGCAAGTGTAAACAACTGTGTGTTTTAGTCTATGTGGCTAGGGTGTTCTTAATTGCGTGTCATTTCATGGCTTGTATGTAGCGATATATATATATATATATATATATATATATATATATATATATTTGTGTTATAGTGGAATAATTCCAGGAGGAAATCCGGGTATGAGAGCTCAATGTAGTAAACAGAGCAATAATAAAATATAATAACACGAAATCACATAATTGTCGATGCAATAATTTATTTCAACCGTTCGGTTTTTTCAAGCATCACTCAGACAATTACATTTTTGAGACTGATAGAAAATTGAATTTCCCTACCACAGTTCCAATACAATCATAGATGGTGGTAGTAGCAACCAATTTGATACATCTTTTATAGAGAGGGGGAAAATTTAAAACTTATATTTAACTATGGCGGGCGAAGGGGAGGGATCTTTAAGTTAATCAACTAAAAAACTAAAAACTTCGCCCGCCATAGTTAAATATAAGTTTTAAATTTTCCCCCTCTCTATAAAAGATGTATCAAATTGGTTGCTACTACCACCATCTATGATTGTATTGGAACTGTGGTAGGGAAATTCAATTTTCTATCAGTCTCAAAAATGTAATTGTCTGAGTGATGCTTGAAAAAACCGAACGGTTGAAATAAATTATTGCATCGACAATTATGTGATTTCGTGTTATTATATTTTATATATATATATATATATATATATATATATGAAATATTTGTTATTGTTTATTATCTATGTACGTATACGTTTCGTCCCTTTTCAATCAGGACTCATCAGCATAGAGATATGACTATTCACTACCGGTCGTACGATTCGAAACCCTGGATTTCAACTTATATCCAACGTTGTTAACCGCACGGCCAATATTTGAATAGCCGATAAACAATGATAATTTAACACTTTTAAAAGCGGCACGATGTCCAGACATTCTACTTCTATTAAAGAAGGAATGATGCATTATAAAGCAAGTGACGTCATGCTGTGTTTGTACTACCATTTAGAGTGCTCTACTTATTTTACGAGGAGCGACAAATATATAAAATATTTGTTATTGTTTATTATCTATGTACGTATACGTTTCGTCCCTTTTGAATCAGGACTCATCAGCATAGAGATATGACTATTCACTACCGGTCGTACGATTCGAAACCCTGGATTACAAGAATTTTTCAACTTATATCCAACGTTGTTAACCGCACGGCCAATAATTGAATATATATATATATATATATATTACTATTTCATGTATCCACATGAAATTTTATAAGGAGATATAATTGTTTATGTATCAATTTTCAGCATTTACTTCAACAGTGCTCGATACGTAAGTAGAGCTATAAAAATATATTCATGGCAAATAAGCTGCACAGAGGCTCCCGCGTTTCATCCCCGGGGAAGAATCTTCAGGCTAAAATGTTAGCCTAAATATTTCCCCGGGGATGAAACGCGGGAACTTCTGTGCAGCTTAATTACCGTAAATTTATTTTCATAGATTACTATATATATATATATATATATATATATATATATATATATATATATATATATACTGTAATACATCTGTATGGCTTGCGTCAAGGTGTTCTTTCTAGAGTATAAGTTTCCAGGATAGTATATAAGTAGAGAGGGGTGTATATAATTATACTAGCGATTGTTAAAGAAAGTAACAAACTCATTGAACCTTCATACCCCTCTTCACACTGTTATGACTTTAAGCCAAGTTACTGTGTTTGCATGTCGAATAGCGATTCCTGCTGATTATAGAATCCGACTGCCTGTAGCCTCGAATTCTGATTTAGTTTACAGACTATTTGTTTTCATTATGAATTTGTAGCCATGACAATGTACACTGTAGAACCGACACATGAATGTATTTGTGTAAACCATTTTAAATGTTTATATAATGTATAATTATAAAGCTCTACATTGTATTTAGAACTTTTGAAAAACTATTTATTGTTAAGTTTATTTTATCAATACATTTGAATTAATTAATAATTGTATATATATATATATATATATATATATATTATATATATATATATATATATATATATATATATATATATATATATATACGGTGAGCAAAAATAAGGGTCCTATTTTTTTAAATTCATAACTTTTTTATTTATTGATTTTTTTTTTTTTTTTAGAATAAGTAAAGGACCCCTTCCGAAGCAAGCATGAGCCGTATTAGCCCTAAGGAACGTACCCTCATTTAGAAAACATTATTTTTGCTTAAAAAACTCAAAACAGTGTAAAAAACAATACTTTAGTTTTTGTAAGTTTTAAGAAGTGTTTTTCGGCTAAAATTTGCTTTGTTTATTTCAAAAAATCTCGGAAGGGTCAGTCTACACACACATAAAGTTTGGTGAGTTTAACTTTTATTTTGTGGAAGTTATTCAAATTCAAGTTATTCAAATTTAAAGATAGGACCCTTATTTTGGCCCACCCTGTATATATATATATACATATATATATATATATATGTATATATACATATATATATGTATATATATATATATACATATATATATATATATATATATACATATATATATATATATATATATATATATACATATATATATATATATATATATACATATATATATATATATATATATACATATATATATATATATATATATATATATATATATATATATTTATATAAATATGTGAATTATGCATGCATATATGTAATAAATATATGTTGCTTTCTTAATAGGTGAAGCCGTGCGATTTAAGTTGTATTAATGGCGAATGTGTGGCTCAAAATGACAACTGGATGTGTAAATGCCAGGAAGGGTGGAAGGGAGACAACTGCACTGAACTACTTAATGCGTGTGACAGCAAACCATGTCAAAATCAGGGCGAATGCTTCGGGACTTTCAATCAATTCCACTGCAGGTAAGAAGATCGTCTAACACCGAAACTTTGACAAAAAAAGTCCGGTCACATCTATGCCAAAATTTACAATAACGGTATAATAGTTTTCTGGAAGCAATGTCATCTTTGTTAGACGTGATATAATAAATACTATAACAATATAATTAGCATCAATAAATGCGTAAAAAAACTGATATTGTCTAAATCAACAAAACACATTTTGGTTAAATTTTACATTTTGCCTTAAAGCTGTCAATGAAAAAAATCAATATAAGGTTCTATTTTGTTACGCGATTACACGGCAAAATCAAGGAAAAAACCCCACAACAATTGAACAGTAAATAAAATTTTAAATTTTAGTGTTTATGTTCACTTTACTATTTAAATATTACGTAAATGATCACCTTATTCCTGACCAGAAACCGTAATTAATGATCCAGTCCAAATACAAAAATGACTATTCCTTCTGTCCTTAGCAATGTGGTAAACCACATTGTCCTTAGCAATGTGGTTTACCACATTGCTAAGGACAGAAGGAATAGTCATTTTTGTATTTCCAAAATGGCCGCTTTTTTTTTTTAGTATAGCTAGTATAGGTTTGAAGTTTTTTTGTTGTTGTTATATCGTTACCCTATTTCTTTTCGCATTAGCACCCACAACTTAGTGTTAGTGTTGCGGTAAATACTGGACATATTTTAAAGGCAACAAATTTCTTATCTGTTAAAAACATACAAGAGGGCTTGGGGTTCTCATGAACAAACTACGGTGAATCAGTGATATGGTCAGGAAGTGGATGATAATTTTTCTTAATTGACGATAATCTATTTCAAAGGATTGAACGTGTAATGGCACGACACAAATAGATTCTGCTTTTATTTTTCAGCTGATAGTTTGGGGTCAAAGAGCACACATTTTACAGTATTTTCGTCACTCAGGAAAATAGGTTACGATGAATCTAAAGTTGACTTTTTTTATTGATAGTCCAATTCCCTCATTTCTATGGGCAATTGATGTTTATTTCTTTACCTTTTTGAACAATGAACCCTTGATGTGTGTCAGCGACAATGATACGGTTTATTTGTCATTAAAATAAACGATGTGATATATTTCCCACAATATGTTTTGTGAAATGTTTCTTTTAAGTTGCCATTTGTGTTAGCGTTAGTTATAACGTTAGATTTAGGCACAGGTTCGAATACAGTACGAGTCTTATTTTTTATCTTTGTGTACTTGTTATGTTCCAAGCTCCCATAGGCAAATTAACCGTTCCATTTAATAACAGTATTACTTACAAAAAATCTACTGGCAATTAAAAGAAACACAATAACATATTGTCGGAAATATATATAATCGTTTACTTAATATATATATATATATATATATATATATGTATATATATATATATATATAGTGTAAAAGACAATATAATAGTAAAAACCAAGATATTATTCAAAGCTTATATACGAATTATTATATTATCTCAATATTTTAAACAAAGAGTTTATATATATATATATATATATATATATATATATATATATATATATATATATATATGTTTCGTATAATTATATTTTTACTTGTATTGTGATATTTTGGGATATTTGTATATTCTCTATTATCGACTTTTTATCTTCTAATTATTTAAATTATTTTCTTATTTAAGTTCCACTATATATTTGTTGTTTTTTAATTTTATTAATTTATTTATTTTTTATGTTAAAATAAACATAGTTTGAGTATCCGACAATTGTTTCAGAGATTCTGAAACAATTGTCAGATACGTAAACTATGTAAATTTTAATATATATATATATATATATATATATATATATATATATATATATATATATATATTAATATACGTATATGCGATC
The DNA here is from genome assembly GCA_963556195.1 of Sepiola atlantica. NCBI lineage: Eukaryota > Metazoa > Mollusca > Cephalopoda > Sepiida > Sepiolidae > Sepiola > Sepiola atlantica. The sequence goes on from OY744535.1 coordinate 53,887,741, forward strand.
AATACTACTGTATATATATACACATATATATATGCGTGTATATATATATATATATATATATATATATATATATATATATATATATAATGTGTGTGTGTGAGGAGTCCAATTATTTATGTTTATGTTTTATACAAAAATCCCAATAAATGAATCTGCCTTTTATAGAAAACCACGTTGATAACTTGTTTATTTGCAGGTTTTCTTGAAGCAATTGTAAATTCGTTGTGTTGTTTCCGGTATGAATTATTATACAAAGAAGAATAAAAGTATTCAAATGCATATATTTATAAGCCGTATTTAATTGCTAAATATGCAGGATGCCATCAGTTATTGAAATGAGATTACCTTGTTAAACAAGTTGAACTACATAAATTGAATTCATATTATACTCTCTTATATATATATATATTTATGTATACATATATATTAGTATTTTTTGTATATATACTGATATTATGAAATAATATGTCACGTATATATGTAATTCAGTATTTACTTAAACAGTGCCCTATACGTGAGTAGAGTTAAGTAGCAGTATGGAAATATATGTATAGCAAGTAGGATACAAAGACACGTGTATGTATTATTCGGATTATTCGAAGTGTTATTCTCATCTTAGATGTTTTTTTCACAAAGTTTTGTGTAATGTAACCTTCGTCCTTCTTCAGGGAATTTTGTCAAAGACGGGTATCTATACAAAATTCCAGACACAACTCTTCATTTAACCGACGGTAGTAAATTGTTCTCGTACCGTCACCATGACCGGGTAGAATTATATAGTAAGTATTTTTTTTATTCTTAGTTAATATCGCCTGGATTGGAGTCGAACCTTCAATCAACAGAAGACTGAAACGTTGTGAGAATAATAATCACGATGAGAATAATAATCACGATGAGAATAATAGTCCGAATAAGCGAAATAATAAAAATTGCCCAACTTTATCCTAAGAATCCTGAAACCGACACGCTTATGTTTTATTCCCTAGCGAAATAATCAGACTAATTTCATTGGTTTACATTTTAAGATTTTGTATAGCTAACCCTTGTCTATTATAGCTTCTTCTATTCAGTAATATGTTGACACCTTCTAAATTTTAAATTTCTAGTTTCTCATTCAAACATAATATACACGGATCTTCTAAAAATCTGCATGTCCAGAACAATTTTAATTTCGATTATTTAGACTGAAATTGGTGTCGGCATAGTTTGGACATTACTCCTAAACAACTTATTGCTGCGATGTTCTACTAGAAAGATGAATTATGATAAGTTATTATAAGTTATTGCAAGTCGCACTGTACATGCAAAACGCAGAAATTAAGACTAAGCCGAAACATATTTAGTTGCCATCTTTATAAACAGGTCGAGGCAACAGCTAGCTAAGAAAAAACGATAATTTAGGTTAATTATTTACTACATAAGACATTGAGTCATAATACGTTTTTAGCTAATCGTTTCTTTCGACTTGCTTAGTAATCTTGCGTATGTGTTACTTCCGATCGATTTTTTATTTCGGCGTTTGACGTGTACGATTGAAATCTCCAATAAGTTAATGTTATTAGTGCTCGTTTTTTACTAAAACATAGTTTTCTAAAACGAAAGTAGTTTGGTTGTAATGCCGAAATTAAGTTCACTCTAATAATTGACGTAATTGAAATAAGAATTCATCTACTTTTTAATATTTTGCGCTTTTAACTTTTCCGACACATTTATTTTATCAATCGATAGGTGTCCTCTTGGATTCCGAAATAAAACTTGTAATACAAAGATCGACTTTTGTGCCTCTGCCGATCATTGCGTCGGAAATAGCAGCAAGTGTCAGAACGAGGCCACGCATGCAACTTGCGAGTGCGCAAAAGGTAAGCTTGTATTTCATTTGTAGGCATCAAAACAGAAAAACAAACATATTTGTTTATAAATCTATTTATACGTACTTCGCTGCACAATTACAACACAGTGACTTACTTGCTTTTCCAAAATTTGTTTCTTATATATATATATATATATATATATATATATATATATATATATATATATATATATATAGCACTTTATCTAGTGTTATTAATGCTCTATCCAGTATATTGAGCTTCAGTTTTATCCGGATGTTCACTAATTAAATATATTAGTTGCCTCTTATATCTTTTGTTGTATTAACCTTATATATATATATATATATATATATATATATATATATATATATATATATATATATATATATATATATATATATACCATGAAATAATAAAATAAGGTGCCAATCAAATTTTATTAGAATTCAAATTCAAGCAAAGTATCTTTAAATTGTATGACTTGGATGGATTGTATAGATTTAACAAAAAAGTATGTGTTTGGGTTGATATATTTGATGTTATATACTTTTATGTATTTTTGTATATATTTTTATATATTTTCAAAGTGTAATTTTATTACATGCAGTAATGTCACTGGGGTAATGTTCCTCTGAGGAGAAGAATTATCTTTAAAAACTCATGAGTTAAGGACGTTAAGATACTTTGCTTGAACCTTGAATTCTTATAAAATTTGATTGGCACCTTATTTTATTATTTCATTTTATATTATGATATTAATGCTCTATCCAGTATATTCAGTTTCAGTTTTTATCCGGATGTTTCACTAATTATAAGATATTAGTTGACTCTTATATCTTTTGTTGGATTATACCATATATATATATATATATATATATATATATATATATATATATATATATATATATATATAATAATAATTGCACCGGTGATTATGTAATTCCGTGTTACTTTACGTTATTCTATTCTGGCTCTGTTTATTATATTGAGCTCTCATACTCAAATTTCCTTCTGGAATTTATTTTACTCTAACACACGCACTATATATATTTATGTGTATATATATATATATATATATATATAATTATTTTATAATTATATATATATATGTATATATGTATATATGTAATTATTTTATAATATATATTTAATTATTATCTACATACGTATACGTTTTATCTTTGCCAAATCATCATTAATGTATTGTGAACACTAATTATAAATTATTTAGATCAGAGTTCGCTTGCAGCCAAGGGCGATGGTCTTAATGTCTTTTTTTATTATAACACTTTAATTAATAAAGATTATGGAAAATAAGTTACTAGTTTCATACCTACAATAAAAGTTAGACACAAAGTCGACTCTTAATCTGGGGAAAATCCAGCACCTATTAGAGGATTACTCTTGGTTACGACACCAACAAAAGAATGTTGAGTCCATAAAGAGTTCTTCAACCACAAACCATTTCTATCGTATCTGCTATTAATCTTTAAATATCAATCCATTTCAGCTAGCACATTCATATATTGTATTCTTTGTTTTCCATTACATTTTTTAACATTCCTAAGGTTATGGTGGAATTGGTTGCCAGAACCACTCACCCTGTACACCGACAACGTGCGACAATGGCGGGTTTTGTCAAGCTCAAGGTGGCAAAGCAAAATGTATATGTCCTGTTGGTAAGTTTTCATTTGAATTACTCAATCATCCTCTTCCATATCAAAGGCATATATATTTACAATAAAACACCTTGTCTTAACAACGTAATGAAAATAAAGAATGATAATGTGAAACAACAGAACAGATACTACACTACATCCGCATCTCTCAAAAAGGAGGAGGGCATGCCTGGGAGGATGGTATCATGACAACAGAACAGATACAACACTTACTACACACCTCTTAAAAAAAGAAGGAGGTAATGCCTGGGAGGATGGTATCATGGCAACAGAACAGATACTACACTACCTCCACACCTCTTAAAAAAAGAGGAGGTAATGCCTGGGAGGATGGTATCATGACAACAGAACAGATACTACACTACCTCCACACCTCTCAAAAAAGGAAGAGGTAATGTCTGGGACGATGGTATCATGAAAACAGAACAGATACTACACTACATCCACACCTCTCAAAAAAGGAGGAAGTAATGCCTGGAAGGATGGTATAATGACAACAGAACAGATATTACACTACCTTCATACTTCTCAAAAAAGGAGGAGGTAATGCCTGGAAGGATGGTATCATGACAACAGAACAGATACTACACTACCTCCACACCTCTTAAAAAAAGAGGAGGTAATGCCTGGGAGGATGGTATCATGACAACAGAACAGATACTACACTACCTCCACACCTCTTAAAAAAAGAGGAGGTAATGCCTGGGAGGATGGTATCATGACAACAGAACAGATACTACACTACCTCCACACCTCTCAAAAAAGGAAGAGGTAATGTCTGGGACGATGGTATCATGAAAACAGAACAGATACTACACTACATCCACACCTCTCAAAAAAGGAGGAAGTAATGCCTGGAAGGATGGTATAATGACAACAGAACAGATATTACACTACCTTCATACTTCTCAAAAAAGGAGGAGGTAATGCCTGGAAGGATGGTATCATGACAACAGAACAGATACTACACTACCTCCACACCTCTCAAAAAAAGAGGTGGTAATGCCTGGGAGGATGGTATCATGACAACAGAACAGATACTACACTACCTCCACACCTCTCAAAAAAAGAGGAGGTAATGCCTGGGAGGATGGTATCATGACAACAGAACAGATATTACACTACCTCCACACCTCTTAAAAAAAGAGGAGGTAATGCCTGGGAGGATGGTATCATGACAACAGAACAGATATTACACTACCTCCACACCTCTTAAAAAAAGAGGAGGTAATGCCTGGGAGGATGGTATCATGACAACAGAACAGATACTACACTACCTCCACACCTCTTAAAAAAAGAGGAGGTAATGCCTGGGAGGATGGTATCATGACAACAGAACAGATACTACACTACCTCCACACCTCTTAAAAAAAGAGGAGGTAATGCCTGGGAGGATGGTATCATGACAACAGAACAGATACTACACTACCTCCACACCTCTCAAAAAAAGAGGAGGTAATGCCTGGGAGGATGGTATCATGACAACAGAACAGATACTACACTACCTCCACACCTCTCAAAAAAAGAGGAGGTAATGCCTGGAAGGATGGTATCATGACAACAAAACAGATACTACACTACCTCCACACCTCTCAAAAAAAGAGGAGGTAATGCCTGGGAGGATGGTATCATGACAACAGAACAGATACTACACTACCTCCACACCTCTCAAAAAAAGAGGAGGTAATGCCTGGGAGGATGGTATCATGACAACAGAACAGATACTACACTACCTCCACACCTCTTAAAAAAAGAGGAGGTAATGCCTGGGAGGATGGTATCATGACAACAGAACAGATACTACACTACCTCCACACCTCTTAAAAAAAGAGGAGGTAATGCCTGAGAGGATGGTCTCATGACAACAGAACAGATACTACACTACCTCCACACCTCTTAAAAAAAGAGGAGGTAATGCCTGGGAGGATGGTATCATGACAACAGAACAGATACTACACTACCTCCACACCTCTCAAAAAAGGAAGAGGTAATGTCTGGGACGATGGTATCATGAAAACAGAACAGATACTACACTACATCCACACCTCTCAAAAAAGGAGGAAGTAATGCCTGGAAGGATGGTATAATGACAACAGAACAGATATTACACTACCTTCATACTTCTCAAAAAAGGAGGAGGTAATGCCTGGAAGGATGGTATCATGACAACAGAACAGATACTACACTACCTCCACACCTCTTAAAAAAAGAGGAGGTAATGCCTGGGAGGATGGTATCATGACAACAGAACAGATACTACACTACCTCCACACCTCTCAAAAAAGGAAGAGGTAATGTCTGGGACGATGGTATCATGAAAACAGAACAGATACTACACTACATCCACACCTCTCAAAAAAGGAGGAAGTAATGCCTGGAAGGATGGTATAATGACAACAGAACAGATATTACACTACCTTCATACTTCTCAAAAAAGGAGGAGGTAATGCCTGGAAGGATGGTATCATGACAACAGAACAGATACTACACTACCTCCACACCTCTCAAAAAAAGAGGTGGTAATGCCTGGGAGGATGGTATCATGACAACAGAACAGATACTACACTACCTCCACACCTCTCAAAAAAAGAGGAGGTAATGCCTGGGAGGATGGTATCATGACAACAGAACAGATACTACACTACCTCCACACCTCTTAAAAAAAGAGGAGGTAATGCCTGGGAGGATGGTATCATGACAACAGAACAGATACTACACTACCTCCACACCTCTCAAAAAAGGAAGAGGTAATGTCTGGGACGATGGTATCATGAAAACAGAACAGATACTACACTACATCCACACCTCTCAAAAAAGGAGGAAGTAATGCCTGGAAGGATGGTATAATGACAACAGAACAGATACTACACTACCTCTACACCTCTCAAAAAAGGAGGAGGTAATGCCTGGAAGGATGGTATAATGACAACAGAACAGATATTACACTACCTTCATACTTCTCAAAAAAGGAGGAGGTAATGCCTGGAAGGATGGTATAATGACAACAGAACAGATATTACACTACCTTCATACTTCTCAAAAAAGGAGGAGGTAATGCCTGGAAGGATGGTATAATGACAACAGAACAGATATTACACTACCTTCATACTTCTCAAAAAAGGAGGAGGTAATGCCTGGAAGGATGGTATAATGACAACAGAACAGATATTACACTACCTTCATACTTCTCAAAAAAGGAGGAGGTAATGCCTGGAAGGATGGTATAATGACAACAGAACAGATACTACACTACCTCCACACCTCTCAAAAAAGGAGGAGGTAATGCCTGGAAGGATGGTATAATGACAACAGAACAGATATTACACTACTTTCATACTTCTCAAAAAAGGAGGAGGTAATGCCTGGAAGGATGGTATAATGACAACAGAACAGATACTACACTACCTTCATACTTCTCAAAATAGGAGGAGGTAATGAACATTATTTTTAGTTTGCATTAAATTAAAATATAATTTCCGGTTTCCTTGAATTATTTTAGAATGTATAACGTTATTCATGACGAGTTGCGGCTCGTGTGCAATCGCGGCATCTTCGAATTATTTTGACTGATACATATGCATGATCAATTTCATGCTACATTAATACAATCCACAGTCCTTTCTTCCAACCAATCATATCTGATACAAAAAAAAATGTCAGTCTTTGCTTGACATGTCCACCATAATTCAGTAATGAATGTCCAACAGTTTTTGTTTTTTCGCGGTTAAATGATATGCTTAAAACCGTCCTGGTGCGACACGGACTCTGGGCGGGTTGAGCTGGCTTCTTGCGAATGATGAAGTTTCTAGAGAATATTAAATGCACAAGCGGTCCCAAGTAGAACGTGTATCCGGCTTATACGGGATGATTTTAACGACGTTAGTTTTTGCAGGTTTTTGTAGTGAGGTTTCGTCGTACTCTCACATACAGCGCATGGTATTCCTAAACAGTTACCCATGTGGTTCTGACCAGGCTTAACGTCGCTAAACTTAACTGATCTAATGAGAACCGGTGTTCCAATGTGGGTATGCTCTAAATGTGAACCTATGTCTTACACGAAAGTACACAAAGCAAGTGACTAGGTTAAATGAATCCTAAGCAAGAATTACAATTGTTCCACGACAATACAGAAAATGCACGTGGTGTTAAGGAAACGAAATAAACGTGGTCGAATGAACGGAAGTGTAATGTTACTTAACGCTGACAACGCGCCACTCGGAGATAAATATATAAATAAAGTAATTTGTTTCTTTGACTATTGCCTGAGAGTCGGTTGACTGCATCAAACAGACAACCTTACAGGCAAAACCGACAGAATTCAAATAGCGTGCTTAATATCAGAGCTGATTCAGACAACATCGTGTCAATAAGTTACAAGAATACAAGAGATAGTCACAGTAGTGCCCTCTAGCGGTAAAACCAAATAGCTCCATGGGAAGTAACTCTGACCGAACATCTTGTATCTTCTTGTCTTACGTGTTGTAAATGTTACAATAGGGTTTCTTTTATATAATTTTTACTCTGCATAGCTTCTTTTTTTTTCATTAGATAAATTCATTTTTATTTGATTTAATCTTTACATCAATTCGCAGGAAAAATTTAACTAGTATAGAAACGTATTAATGCTTCTTAATTGTAAGTATAAACCATTGTAATAAAATGCCTTGATATGTACAGATGCATAGATATAGAAATTTATAATACTAGAATTATACGCCATACGGGCCCGAATTCTAATATATATAAAATATGTAATTATTGTTAACGCTAATACGTAGTTAGAGAAACATAAATTGCTTTGCACTATTAAAACAATTTCCAACGCTATTGATCATATTTATCAATTCATTTATTTATTTGTTATTATCGCTTATGTTTGAATTCATGTTTTGAAACATGACGTAAATCATGAATCAATTACGTAGCCCCAACACTATGATTATTTTGTTACGGTAATGTGCTAAGCTTTATTCATAAGAATGTCCAAACAGGTCAGTTGGTAGAACCTCAGTTTGAAGATGTCAAAGTTTCGTTTCGATTTCCCATCATGGAACCGCTTTATTTGTTCGGGATTTATTATTTATTATTAATGCAATATTTTTCATTTCTAAAACTAATTACGATCTTTTATATTTCGAAATGAGACAAATTCCGCAACGTATTTATTACGTTTAAAAAAAAATTGCTACTGACGGACAAAATCTATCTATCTATCTATATATATATATATATATCTCTCTCTCCCTCCCTCCCTCCATCTCTCTCGCTCGCTCGCTCGCTCGCTCTCTCTCTCTCTCTCTATATATATATATATATATATATATATATATATATATATATATATATATATAAAAGTTGATTACATCATAGATGTTAATCTTTTTTTTACTAATATCATTACCACTATTATTATGGATAGAATTTCACATAAAAACTATTACGTTGTCTCATTACATTTTAATGGTTAATATGTAGTTCTCACAAATGTGATGACTCTATTATACTTCCAGACGTGATGTATTATTATGATTATTTAGTTTCTATCTGCTACTTATTTAATATCAACAGTTCATTTGGAGTTTATAATATTTATGAACGGGGGGCAATTGTTTTTTATTAATTGCTACCGAACAAATGATCATCTTGCTGGGAAAGTGCATATCAGTCACTTCTTGTCAGCCATTATTTTGAAGATTTCCACCGGGACACAGGCTGGTATTTGATCAGTATTAAGTGGATTGCCTGGGTGAAGGGTTCTCGTGTTGCTGAGTTCACAAACGTAACATCACGATGATCTCGCCCGAATATCCGAACGATGAATTTACAACAATATCAACAATTTTCTTCTATATTCTTTGTTTACTTATTGGAAATACAAGGATGATGAGGCATTTTTTATTCCAATAGGCCGCTAAATAAACAAATAAAAGAAATTCAGCTCAACCAGAAGCCCGGAAGAGCACGGTCAAAATATCGTAATTAAAAAGAACATTGACACGGGAAACTATCCTTTTAGAATGAAATAAAAGTAACTCATAATAAGTGTACCATATTTACTTGCCTCTACACGAAGTCAAAGTTAGGCACAAGGTCGTATTTTGGAGAGAGATACCAGCTTCCCAATAAAGGCACTCTTGATATGTAAAAAAATAGAAGTCTCTCAGTCTTGAATGATTTTCCCTATAGTAGAAAACAGATACCACACTTTGAATTATTTCTTTGCTAAAAGAATAGTTATAGTTATATCCATGGTAGGTGCTTAGCTGAGCTTAAATCTCTCAACCTCTCCTGTAAAACATTCACAGCAAGAACCCGCCTGGCAACATCCAAAGAAGAGAATTCTCTGTTCTCTCCCTCTTCGTACCAAAGACCAAGCGGAACTTATGGAAAAAAAATACCACGAATCTGCTTCCCAGCCAACTACAACATGGTCTTCTTCAAGTCTAATGCAAAGAAATATTTGTTGAACCGTCCTCCTGAATAAACAATTCCTCCCAAGAAATATTCTGCTAAATCAACTTGTTTTTTTTTTTTTTTTGCAATCCTCGCGTGATAGCGCTCATCTTCTAACAGATATCTTTAACCCTTGACCTCGAGTGGCCCCCAGATTTTGATAAGTGTTGACCATTTAGTAAACAAAACAATTAAGCACAACGTTATAAACGGTCTTGGGAGTGGTTGAGGGACACCATCCTCTGTATATTATACTCTTAGCTAGACGCATTCTAACTTATTCGTGTAACCACTGTTCATTTTATCTCTTTCAGATACTCCACTTTGATTATTGTCTAAATGTAATACAATCGAAAATATAAATCGTTTACTTTTTCCAGGATTCGGTGGTGAACGATGTAACACGACCCTTGACCCCTGCGACACACTTAAGGGTTGCGCGTCAGATTGCGAAATACAAGGACAACATGCCTTCTGTAAATGCGCGACTGGGAAAATTGGTCGATATTGCAAACAAGGTGAATCAAATTTAATGCTAATCTGAAATATCTGAATTGTAAAATGAAATGTTGTACCCATATTATACCCACGAAATCTCTATAAAATACTCCCCCCAAGATAAACTGAAATTTGGGGAGTATTTATCAATTTTACTTAATGTCTAATAACTATTGTTAAAATTTCACAAAAACTGGACGGTTTTTTGTGAAATTTTAACAATTTTTAACCTAGTTCTTCACGAAAATCTTCCTTCCCCTTGTTACCCTCTTTGTATTACCCTAAATCAAACTGATATTACATATATTAAGAGCGTCTACGCTTGAAAGCTGGGTCCAAAACGTCATACTAAATAATTAAAAGCTTTTTATGTTAGCACTTCACTGCAGTTGAAAGGTAAATCTGATCGCCAGCTCAAACTGGTCAAATTTGATTTTGGCTGGTTTGAGCTCGCATTCGAATGTATACACACGTGTGAGATAGAAATACACTTTTTCCGATTAGGGTTTATCGTGAATCTACAATATAAAGTTAAAATCGGACACGTTTAATAGTTATAATTCTCATAAAGCTTTATATGAATTATATTTTTCTATTTTATTGTTAAAAAATATTTCCACGTATTTTGACAATGTTGTTAATTATATTAAAAAAATTCACGATAAATTAAACTCATTAACTGAGTTTCCATGAGTAAAGTATCTTTCCTAGAACTACCCGTCTGTGGGACACAATGCCGCGGGGATACTTCAAGCTGACTATAACATAACTGTTTTCAATTCTAATATAAAGACATTTTTGTTGAGCCGTTATCTTCAATAATTAAATTCTGCTCAATTTTAACCATCGTTACCAATCTTCACGGCGTTGTCCCATCGTCCACGTTTCGAACTCATTAACCATAATCTTCGAATGGTCTTTGTGCCTTGATAAGTTTTGACTCATTAGTAAAAAAAAAAATATGTGTGCATGTGCTTGTGTGCGTCAATGCGTATCTTACGCTGGTGTGTGTGTATTTGTGTGTGATATAATTCTTATTGAAATATATTTCATTGCTTTTTTCTTTACCTGCTATTCAAAGCTTTCAAAACGCGCTTATCAGAATTAAATAGATCTTAATTTAATGAAATCAATTATAACGATATCGATTAAAATTATTTACCTATGTTTTTCTTTTTGTTTATATATTCGCTTCTCATCCGATCCCCTACAGATGTGGTGTATGACGTGGATTTCTTTTTCCCGAGAACGAAAGGTTTTATTCGACCAACACCGATGCCAATGTGGAGTCAACTCACACGGAACTTTCTCTCTCTCAGCTTTTGGATTAAGCATTATCTGCCTCATCCGAAAGATGGATCAACAACAAACATTGTTCTATACGGAACAGAGTGAGTATTGTTTTTTATGAGGCAAATAAAAGACAACTTTCTGATCTCAAGCAATGAATGTGTTTGGTCCGCGACATTAATCGAAAAGTACTCATAATTTTGTCATTGTCCGCTATTCCGTGTGTCCGTTAGTAGTTGGTTTTCTTAAAATTAGTATCTTCACTATTTTGCATCAAGTTGTATGACTATCAACGCAATAAAATGGCTAAGCCATATTATGCCGTGAACTCTCCCTTACATAACCCACAGTTTTATTTACGAATATGTGTTATTCCGTAGATATATACTTAGCATTTATACATTGTAATTTAAACGTAGGTATGTTTCCAAATACACACACACACCGCGGACAAAGAAAAATTAACATGTCAATGCGAACCCCTCCCCCCCACAATGCTTGAAAATTCCTATTTAAAAAATTACAAAATTAAATTCCACCATTATACATCTCTGTTGTTTCATAAACAAGTCAGCCATTTCATTATTTTTTTAAATTATTGATAGAAAGATCCCCGAGGTCATACACATCACTCATGTGAACAACCCAGTGAGTAGCCCCTACCCACTATCTACTTAAAAAAAAAACTATTTCCATTTTTAAATCGTGTTATTTAGTTAATATAGATTCATAAAGTTAAGTCATTTGTCGTACTAACAGATAGATTAAACTGTATGTGAGATTTTTTTTTAATTTTAGGACAATTCACAGTGCTATGTACGTATCCTTTCTATATCGTCGATAAATGCTTAGCATTTCAAGTACAAACATCTCTAGATTGTAAATAATATTCCCGAACAGCGCCGGGAAAGATTCTTGCTAGTAATGTAAAATTAATACTCACTTAACATTATGGAAACACAGTAACAAATCACATATCGCCATGGTTCCGCTGCTAATATCTGATATATTGCAGGTTGACAATGTTTTATATTTAGTTCTTTCATTTTGGAATTTAAACACAGATCAAGAAAATTTTAAAAACTTGCACAAACTTCTACAATTTAAAAGATATATCTTTTTTTTTTAGAAAAATGCACGCATTTGATCAAAAGAAAATACATCACTTTTTATTGGCAATCCGGAAATGTTCTCTGTAAAGTACAACATTCCTCTGATTACTGGTCCATAAGAAACTTTCATATAGAGAACTGCAATCAGGAAAACGTCCAAGATGTAGACTTTCTTTGACTAATGAGTTACCAGTATCAAGGCCCAGAGGTCACTCGAGGATAATAAGTTTGTCAGGTAGACAGTAAGAAAACACCGTGATGATTGGCAACGATGGTTTAAACCGGGCAGAATTTTATTTAAGAAGACGGCTCAACAATACTTAATTTACATTGGACTTTAATGCGACCATGCTGTAACTAACCGGGAAGAAACATTAAGGATTTAGTCAAAAACAACCTGAGAAACCTTGATATAAGTGTCGAGAACTGGAAGAGGGTGGCACTGGAGCGATCAGTCTGGCACAAGTGAACATATGATCGCTGCGGTAGATTTGAGGCAAGGCGAATAGAGTATTCTATTTTGAAACATAATTTGCCGGGGCAGTCAGTGCCAAATGTTGCAGACACATTTCAACCTGGTCATGTATACGTTTACGTCTGCGAGCGGACACTTAACATATCTGATCGTGTGAGCATCTTCATAGTTCAGTGTTGCTCAGCATACACAATGCCCTGTCCCACGGGGCGATAGCCCTCTCTCAGCCATTAATCAACCGTTATTTAGAAACGCGTACATGAGTTAAATTATATTCTTTTTAAAAGTTGCCTGAATTGTGTTTTTCTTCTCGAATAGATGTGTCTTGTCCGTGTAAAGTTAGAAAATATGTTCGAATGCATCCTCGTGTATTTTATTGTTGAAAATCAATAACAAAAAACAACTTAATCATTGCTAAGTTAACAACAGTTCTATTTCTTAAATCTGTCCGATATTTTGGACTTTAAAAATCATTTTCAACGAAATTTTTTAAATATATATATTTTTGTTTTCTCATTTGAGAGTGGGAATTTTCGGCCAAGCTATGTGAGTTCGGAAATGTAGTCTCATTGTTCACGTTGTAGTGCTTATTCTCAGCCCAGAGAATTAAATTAACCGGTCGATTAACGGTGTTATCAACGCGAACACAAATGTATACGAAAATATGCGTGAGACTTAAAATATTACTATTTAATCAGAGTTTAGTGTGTACGAAGAATTAGCCTCCAGAATACATAGATGATCAAAAGTATTCAGATTTGTCTACGAAACACATAATTACTGACGAACAATACAAATTTGGAACGCCAGAGAGAGCATCGGTTGAAACGTATTAGAAACATATGTGTGCACCTTAGCTGAAAAAAAAAACGCAATCGTTATAACTTCCAGGTATTCAAACAAAAACCTTATCCTACGAAACCATTTTGACTAAAGAATTTAAAGTCAATTCCTGATTTAATGTGCTGCAACTTTTTATATGCAGATAGGTAATTTGTGTTTTTTTTATTATTAAGACTACCATTCTTACTTTGGTTGTCATTTTAACAACGTGTTTTTGTCCGCTGAAACCGCCGATCTTCTTCAGGTGCATTTTTGCGAAACAGAGATTAAAACATTTTTTTTTTAACATAGTTCACCCCAAACAAGGCAGGCTGCCACTGTAGACGGAAGGGGCTACTGAGAAAACAAAGGGTGAAGGTTTGGGGGTCAACCTTATGTGGGAGCTGCGCAGCGAGATATCTGTTTACATTAGTTTTAAATTTCTGCATGTCAGTAACGTCAGGAAAGCAGGGAGCAGGGAGGGAGTTCCAGAGTCCCGCAGCACGAGGAAAGAAGCTTTTGGAGTAGAAAGCACTTTGGCATCTGGGGATTTCCACAGTGTATGGATTGGATTTGGCAGTGTATGGATTGGATTTGGCAGATAGTGAATATACGTTGTGGGGGCACCAGAGCAGCAAGCTCATCAGAGCACAATCCATTGAATGTCGAACTAGGGAGCCTATACAGTATTTTGAACTTAACCGTTTATTTAATACACGGGGTAGATTGTTTTCGCTCCAGCAGCCATAACCGGGTAGACGTGTTAATTAACTACAACTTTGCGATGTGTATTTACATTAAACTCTTTCATTAAATATTACAAAATATTTTAAACTACTATTTTTTTTATTTATCTGTTTTCTATTATTCGATGTCTAAATGTGTTTTGTAATGCCATTTGCAGAACACCAGATGGAAAATCACAGATCTCGGAGCTTTTATCCTTCGATAAAGACAGTTTAATGATGAAATTTGCTGAAATCGAGAATTTCACTCTACCTGGCCTGAATGATGGAAGATGGCACCATGTTTTTGTCAGCTGGACCGATTCCAATATTTCTGTTTATGTTGATAGCAAACGTGTCATAAACGAGGAATATGGAAAGGACAGAACCTTGCCAAAATAGTAAGTAAATCGAACGAGTGAACACCATGACCGACCAAATTGATTTTTTTTTATTGCTTATGATTGCTTATTTTCAGATTGGTCACATAATCAATTGTGTTTATTTCCATGAAGAATCTGAAAAATACACTCTCTTGAAAATTTTACAATTGTAAAAATATATTCAAAGCAATCAATATTTTTCAGTAAATATTTCAATATTTTGCATGTGAATTTACGCCATCTTCACCGGGCAAATTTCCGAGGTTAAGCAACATTGAGCCTGGTTAATACTAGATAGGTGATCGTTTGGGAATACCAGGCGCTTTATGTGGACACTTAGCTATGGGCAAATAGCGTCGCCAACCTGCAGTGCCTAGCGTGGCAGCTATGGCAAACCAATCTGAATGGCAATCACCAATAAGGTAGCCGGAAACCATGGAAGGGTTCCTCTTCCAAGACTGATCAAAAATCCTGGTGGTGGTGGTGGTGGATCATTAATTATCATATGAATTTTACAGATTTTGTCCGTTTGTCAGTCAAAATTTTTCCGTCATTCACAATCTTTATCACGTAATAAATGCATTGCTGATTATTTTCTAATTTTGAAATATAAGAAGTCTTAACTACCTTTAGAAATAGAAAATATTGCATTAAAAGTAAATAATAAATTCTCGACAAATAAAGCAGAAGTAGATTGTCAGTCTGACGTTCTTCCAACTGAGCTATTCATGCATTTTTATCAATAGAATTTAAAATATTACCATAACAAAATATCTATATCTTTTGCTTGGCGACAGAGATTTATTATTTACGTCATGTTTCAAAACATGAATTCAAATATAAGCAATGATAAAAAATAAATAAATGAATGAGTAAACATTATCAATAGCGTTTAAATACAATAATTTGGACTCGTAGCGCCCATAATCTAACCTTTAAAATGCGATACTACTACTTTTGATTTTTAAGGTTAAACAACCTTGTAGTCGACTACAAAATAAAACTAATTATAAAAAATATGGTTCACATTTTCGAGAAAGGTACTATTCGCCATATTAATGTCTTATAAAATGGTTTCCTATTCAAAAGCAAATATTTTGATTACAAAAGATTCATCAGTAATCTTTTTTATAAAAAGTTCATACTGCCGAAGAGGGGTCCGTTCGTGAAATTTGTTTCGATATCATACCGATAGTTGAGATCCATTTTACAAGACATTTACATGTCGAACAGAAACTTATTTTATTAATATTTTTACCTTGTAACATGCTTCCTTAGACAATCCATTTTTTTTTAAATTTACGTCAAACTTGTATTACGAGTATTTATAGTATTCATCGGTTCTGACGTGTATCGATTGTCTGGGACCGATTTATAGGCCATTTACATGGAAAGCAGAACTGTCGGTAAACACGGAAAATATTCTTTTTATGAATTATTTTGTAGTGTACTGCTTAAACTTAGTAGCATAAGGAAAAAGAAGAGTTTAAATAATAGTTGGGATTTAAACGGAAGAAGAAGAAGAAGAAGAAGAAGAAGAAGAAGAAGAAGAAGAAGATACCAACCTCGGAAATCTGGCCGGAACTAAAACATCTTTTTTAACATAATTTTGTTTTTTTCTTGTAATTTATTCCTTGATTGTTATTAATCGTAATTTTATGTTTTATTTTTTTTTACAAACCAGTCACCACTTATCAAGGCCAAAAGACACTTAGAGATAAATGTTATTGGGTTGGACAGATAGACAATGAGACACCGAGGGGATTTGTAATGATGGTTTTAACTTGTAGAGAAATTGAATTTTTAAGAGGACGGCTCAGCAAGAATTTTTTTTACATTGAACTTGAAACGGCAATGTCATAATTAGCCGGGAGGCAGTCGTGTTGTACTGTGTTCAATAGACTGGCAGTTCTAGGAAATACACTTTGCTCAGAGAGGTTCCGCTTAGTTCTAGGTACACAGAGAGAGAAATAAAATTTCTCAAAATCTAGATTTTATAATAACGGGTGCCATTGTATCGTCTCATTACTATCTTTACTACTATTTTTGTTTCTATTTTGTGTTATTGAGATTATTTCTGCTTTTCATTTCAGTGGAGTTATCGTCCCTGCCGGACAAATAGATGGAACCGGAACAAAAGTGACGCCTTCGAGTTTTGCCGGTAGAATTAGTCGGCTTGTACTAATAAAAAGCACATTGACAGAAGAAAAAGTAAAGAATGTTTGGAATGATGTAACACAAGTTCTTCCAGACGTTTTCACCGATTTTTATCGCAGCCTCTTGGACATGGCAAATATCCTTCTGGTGTTTCCGTCCGAAATCAGCCAGGAAATGTGCGAACTCAACCCGAACTGTACAACATCCGATAGAAGTAAGCAACGTGTATCATTATTCCAAACCATTCATATATAAAGTGGCGATTGGAAGTCCATACAACTTCTACTGTTAGATAAACATAGTGGCGTTTTTCAAAATGAAGCTACGTAATAATGTAATTCCAAAATGTTATGTAACCATTAATATTTTAATGCACTTAAAATTATAACTTCGTTGCAAGCCGACGTCGTCATGCGTGCGTGTTACTCTCTCTATTTTTGTCATGTGACGTAATGACCGACCACTTAATCGACTTCCGGTTCTCACAACTCACCTCTATTCTCTCTTTTGGTCATGTCGTACGTCATGTCCGACCGCTTAATCGACTTCCGGTTCTAACAACTTAGCTCCATTCTCTCTTTTAGTCATGTCGTACGTTATGTCCGACCGCTTTATCGACTTCCGGTTCTCACAACTCAGCTCCATTCTCTCTTTTGGTCATGTCGTACGTTATGTTCGACCGCTTTATCGACTTTCGGTTCTCACATCTCAGCTCCATTCTCTCTTTTGGTCATGTCTGACCACTTCACCGACTTGCGGTTCTCAAAACTCAGCAGGGTCAATCCTTTGAGCTCTTCGTGACCTCTTGTCTGAAATGTTTCCTTTGGATTTTCCACTTTTTTAGCGTCGTAGTTGTTCTTTTGATTGTTCCTATCTAATAGACTAATGCTTCAATAAAGAAAAATACGACGACGAAAATTAATTCATGCTAGACAATCCTCATAAAGTCTTCTTATTGTCCCGACAATGTTTCACTAAGATCAACTCAAAACTGAAATCCAATTTGAAAAGTAATAGTGTCTATCGTAGTATAAAAATACACTGTAAGTGAATCGATTACTTAAATGTTTACTTGAATGCATTAAAAAGGAAAAAAATACAATACTTAATTATTAAATATGTAGCAGTCTTAATTAATAGCATTGAAATATATGGACGCTTATTTTACATCATAGTTTCACATATTAATAATAATATAACTCAGCTATGAGTAAAATGGTAATTCGTGTTTAATGCATGTTTTTCATTGAATCATGTACGATGTGGATTGTGTGTCAAAATTAAATAACACATAATTTGTTCTGTTGGTTAGTAAGCTATTTTATTTTGTTTAATGTCGCCCCATGTTGTTTAGAACAATAAAATGTAATTTTAGTTAATTCCTTCCAGATAGTAATTTATCCGGTCAAGGTTATTTTCTTATATACAATAAAATAGCGATGCCAAAATAAAGCTTTTTTATCAACTTATTCATTTAGACTTCTCACACAGGAAGCTAGCCGTCTCAGAGTTAGAGCGACAAAAAGTATCCTAATATTTGCATTACACTCTGGTCCTGCCCATCACTAATGCAACACACTACGAGTATTTACTTCAGCTGTTTACCAATGATTATTTGCTGGTAAAAACAGGTGGTTTTCTTTGGAATTTGAGTGACAACAAATCTCCTCAAGATTCCTGTACAATATGTACCCTTCCTGTGTAGGTCTGGATTGTGTTTTCCATCCTCGTTATTTTTTCAGTCTTCTTACATGGCTTAAGGAAGCTGTTTATTTAAGGAAGCTGTGTGTAAGATTATAGTATTTTACTGATGTATTTACCTACGCAGTCAAAATTTAAGATCTTTCCAAATCATGTGTTTATGTTTGTATAGTGTTATGGTTTGTATAGCGTTAATCCTTTCTTTGATTCCAATTTTTCCTAGATTTGCTCCATTTCTTTTGGAATTGTTCGAAATTCTCCGATCATCATTTTTCCTAGATTTGCTCCGTCTCTTTTGGAATTCTCCGACAATTATTGATATTACGGTATTTTTTTATTTCGT
>OY744535.1:53912210-53947210 GCA_963556195.1 Sepiola atlantica
CACAGAATAGTAATCCAAAGAATTACAACTGGGCTTACAAAAAGTGCTACATATTAAGTAGAGCTTTAATATATGATTATTTTTATTTACACAGACTTGTACATGAAAATCAAAATAATCATATATATATATATATATATATATATATATATATATATATATATATATATATATATATATATATATAAATTTAAGTATGTATATCGGCCGGTTTTTATTCTTGTGGAAAAATTATTATTTGTTTCTATATTATTTGTTTCTATATCTTTAATTTCTTTTTAGAGTCCTATTTCAGTTGGGGAGCGCACACGATTGAATACATCGCATTCGGCAAGCAAAACCAGACGGCGTCTGTGTGTACGTTTCAGTTGTTTAGTCGACGTAAGTAGATTTCACCAATTATGTATCATTTCTTTTTTAAAGAATTAGTCCACCCGGAACATGCTGAATTGTCAGGTCTGTCTATTAAGTATCTAAAAAACTATCATTCATCTTCAATGACCTAATCCATTTTTAAGTAAATCGTAAATCTATGACTTCACGACAAAGTTATAATTATTTTTAAGGTAATGTTTTACCAATGGTTAGACTTCAAATTCGGAGCTTTAAGTAGTAGTAACCTCTTGAATGCCATTGAACTCATGCCCGTTTTGACCCGGATTGGTTGTTCTTGCCAGAGTTCCAATCTATGAGTTAAATAGAATATATCATGTAAACACTATTTTATACGCCCACAAAAAATAACAAAACATAAAACCGTTTGTCAGAAACATAACCACTGAAATGTTTTCCTGCAGACGACAACATAGTCGTCTTCAAATCCAATGATAACAAATACTTTTCATAGAATGTCTTCATAAGTACTGAAACTGTGTTAATCCCCTAATTACTTTTCAGTTCTTTTGAGTTGTTTTTGACCTTGATAAATGGTGACTCCTTATTAAACATGTTTAGAACTTGAAGCAAAAACACTCTCCGAAATGACGTGTTTCGGAATTATTAACACATACAAGTGTTGATATGCCCTAAAACAGAACAAACCAAACATGTTTATAGCTCCCGGACTAAACAATTTCAACATTAGATGGAAGCGAGAAAGTAAATAGCAAGTCAAATAACCACATCAGACTGAAATGAATTCGAATGAAAATCCTCTAGTCTATGATAAAAAAAAAGTCAACGGTAGGTGTTCTCTTTGTTTAGGTCATCGGAAATGACAATTGATACGTGAAAAATTAAATTACTCACGTAATTCTACGATTTTTTTATGAATATTTTAGAAATAT
This sequence comes from Sepiola atlantica, assembly GCA_963556195.1. Classification (NCBI taxonomy): domain Eukaryota; kingdom Metazoa; phylum Mollusca; class Cephalopoda; order Sepiida; family Sepiolidae; genus Sepiola; species Sepiola atlantica. Next base: position 53,913,497 of record OY744535.1, read on the forward strand.
ATATAAATAAAATGCAAGCGAGAACATAAGCGAACCATATTTTTTCTGTATTTTTACGGTTTTGTACATTAATAAATCTATATATTTTTTTCCGTATTCTGTTTAGGTTTCAGTTGCGAAGAGACGATCCCTGAGTCATATCTGAATGACACCGAACGCGATTGTCGCTCCGTAAACCAGTCGGTCATTTGCCTTCCAAATTGCCAGCAGTTCAATAAACGACCCGCCATTGCAGGGCCCCGGGTTTATTCCTGTGGTGTCTATCACATGTGGGGGAAAGAAAACGCCTCCTACTTTCGATTGCCTCCTTGCGCAAACGGTAAGTAGCCATACATGCTTCTACAGATATATTGTTTATTTTCAGATATTGAAACTATATGTCGATACATATATAATTATGTTTATAGATTTACAGTACAGATTGATTTTAAAAATGTACCCGTGAATTTTTCGCAAACAGATATCTATGTACAATGAAGTACGTGTATATGTTTATATATTTGTATGCACAGGAGTCTCTCCTAAACTAGTTAACTGAGCATAATGACATTTGGTCAACCGCTGTTTAGTGAACGGATGAGTAATGTAAGATATGTTTAGTTTAGTTTAGTTTTACGTAAAAAGGGGAAAAGATGACGAGAGGAACCCCTTTGTGAAAAATGGCTCCGTTTTTGTGAAATTTTAAGAATATATATTAGACATCAATTCATAAATATTTCTTAACCTCTTGTTTCTTTGGAGTGTTTTAAGGGGTATTTAAAATATGAGCAGAGCCTTTCATTTGAAAATTAAAATATTTCAGATTTGCATTAAATTAAATTTTATTAGAAATAAATTAACTATTATTACCTGAATTTCAATTTTGATTCAAAACCTTTTAAACGAAAGCCTTAAATTTTAGACATTTTCTAAAATCAAAAGCGTGTAATGGATTTTGATCAAAATTGGAATAAGGATTCTAGACATTAGTTTTAGTAACAGGATGTTATGATTTAAATTTCTGTATGAGACATAAACTAGTAAAGGTAAAAAAGGTAAAGGTCGCGCACGAGTGTCGACATCGTAGCGGCGGTGATTTGTTCAGAATCACCGTGTCTAGGGCACAGCATATGAAAGGCGGAGCCCATTCCTCTCCTTCCGCTGCCTTGAAGCTTTCCTGAGTTTTAGTCAGGTACCCATTTACTGCTGGGTGGACAGAGGGAGTTTTCAGACCCAAAAATTCGCATGCCGTGAGTGGGATCGAACCCGGTTCGTCCAGCCCAAAGACAAGTGCTATAACCACTCGTCCACAGGCCCTCCTACATTAACTAGTGCCAACAAACAAAGGAGAAAATTTAATTTCCTGCCATAGGACGGGTATGCTGCTTGGACCGTGCAGAATAAACAGATAATGAATACCCAGGGTTTGTGGAATATACAGAATACGAATCCGCACTAAAGAACAGGGTCTGCGTTAAGCAAGTGTTGTTCGTATTGCTTACTGAAAATAGTGCGGTTAGCGCGGTATCTAAATAAGTACCTCCCCGTCTCTAATTTTGTTTGTAAGTTTACTTATCTTCTCGTTTACTTATCTTCTCGTTTACTTATCTTCTCGTATTTTTCTCATTATTCCAGCCTCGTAAATAATATAAGGGTATCATTTAAAACGCAACATCTTGAAATATAATGCCAGTCTTATGTTCCATTGTTTATTGAATTAACATTTTATTCTCATTTTTTCAATGATTAGTGACAAATGTTGGAAAAGTGAATGTGAAAATCACAATGAAGATGAAATTTGATGGAGCGCAGCCGGTAACTTCGACCTTGTGCCCGGAAGTTCAGAAAAGACTTGCAGTCATCATACAAATATACAAGATATGTATCGAGCAGAACTGCGTCTCTTGTTCATGGAAAGCCAACGATACAGTTCGAAGGAAAAGGGACGTATACAACCCGCCAGTTCAAATTGACCTCAATAATGTCAAGTAAGCATTGAACTCATAATAGCACTCTTTTATAAATAAGAAATTGACAATGTAGTGGAATTATGAGTTCTAGTCATGTTTTATTTTTTAATACTAGAGAGTATCTAAAGGTTCACAGTCCCCATATTCATTTTGCCCTTGGCCACCACGAAAAGTTGTTTCTATTTTGAGGACGCTATCCATTTCCCATATTCCACTCTGATCTTTTTAGTTTTGATGTTCCTCTTAGCTCCCACTCAAATTTAGAAACTGATTCGTCTGTTTTCGGTTAACCCTGAAAACGGTGAACGGTTTGACACTTAGCAACAGACTGGGAGAGCTTTACTAACCTGCCCCATTAGCATTTTGTTTGGTTCTTTATTTTTCTTAATTTTTTTTTTGCGTTTGTTCATTGTTCCACTCCATAGTGTGTATTTATTTTTGTAAATAACATTTAATTAAAACGATTAGAGATATTTTAAGTAGAATTACATCCATAAAGTGAATGCGGTATTTTGGTGATAGCGTCTAGTTTAGAGTAGACTGTACAAAGCGACAGATCTTTCAACAGCTCAGTAGTTTTCGAGTTTGGATGGTTTCTGCTCTTGTTATCACAGAGGATGTCGGTAGAATTGTGCAATTTGAGCCACTTCGCATTGATGTGCGCAGCAACTTCTCCGAGAATGTTGCGATAATCGCTGAGTGTTGAACTGAGATATTAGAAGGTGTGTGTTCAGAGATTATTACTGCCCGTCAACTGGGATGGTACCATGTTCGTTTTATCGGTCGTTAAATATTCCGTCTTTTCATCGCACTATATACACAAAAGTCATTCTTTCAATAGACTAACGTAATGTTGCTGTCACTCAGTCTATCATAGCACATTAACCGTTAAGAGTATCCAGATTTTTACGTGATGAAATATACGAACTAACAAAGTCTATCAAATACCTAGAATAAAATATGGAAAAAAACGTTGATATATACAAAATGTTTATTGTGTTCTTTTATATATATATATATATATATATATATATATATATTTGGTGATGGTCGGGATACATTTTGATTATATTCCCCTAGGACTGAAGTATACTATTAGAAGAAAGGGAATGTAATTTTAATCTACCCGCGAGTACATATTTTCATTTCATTTTGTCTAGATCGTGATACCCGTCGTTATTTCTCAATGGTGGTGGAGTATTAGGGACTAAACCGCTAGAAAATCTTAAAAGTGATTCATTGAGAACAGATCTGTTTAGCTAAATAAAATTCAGCCGTGCTTTGAATGAACGAAATCAACTCCAATACATTTCCTATTTAGATAGCCGCGATTTTATTCTGGGGGTGACATTCGGTTAACATAGCGAACGAGGAGAGAACGATATACCCTTATTTGTTCAGGTCGACAATTTCAATATTAATTCGTGTTTGTGTCGCTTCACTTGGGCTGCTTAGTGAATTACGACTTTACTATCTCTTCTCCTTTTTCCGATGGCATAAATCCCCATCCCCTTCCCCTTTTCACATACTCGCTTGATTTAACCTGTAACCCCATCGCAGCGGTCTGCCCTTTAACAAGTTTGAGATGCAACTAACGGAAACACGCTATTAAAAACTAGCTTACCTACCCACTTTAGAAAGATTACAATTCTACGATATTTTAAATAATAACTATAATTTATTTTTATGCTTTCTTCTTATGTGTTTAATACTTTCAGCTCCAATTCGCCGGATGGAACGTCAACCAAAGATCTTTTACTTAATGAAATCATTGACAAAAATAAACTGTATTACCAGGTAAGATGAGCATGCTAACAGCCTCGCACACACAGACATATATGGCTCACACATACAAACACACACACACAAACACACACACACACACACACACACACACATATATATATATATATATATATATATATATATATATATATATATATATATATATGAAGTAAGGTACTTGTATATGTTTATATAATTACTATTTCATGTATCCACATACAATTTTATAAGGAGATATAATTTTTTATGTATCAACTTTCAGTATTTACTTCAACAATGCTCGATACGTAAGTAGAGCTAGGTAGTGAGCGGGGATGAAACGCGGAAGCCTCTGTGTAGCTTAATTGCCATTAATATATTTTCATAGCTTATTATGTTTATTTATCGATATGTATAGGATTCACTCCTAAACTGTTCTTTTGCATACTGATTTGAGTGTTCTCTAATGAGCATGGATACCGGTGTTCAATCATTGGGCAAGTAATTCACATTTATATAAACTAATAAACAGGTCATTATCAAATTTGGAACACAGTTGCTACGCGTAAGCGTGGGTAATGTGGGTTATACTTAGTTTAATTTAGTGTTATGCTTAGGAAGCAAAGATGCCGTAGAGACCTTTTGTGAAAATTCAGAAACATCTAAATATATAAAATTTAAACAATATATATATTAAACATAAATTGATAAATATTTCCCAAATGTCAGCTTCTTTGTGGTATTTTATAGGGATATTAGTGGCAGGGGCATAATATGGATACAAACTCTCAGTTGATAATTCAAATATTTGAAATTTGCTTTACATTTGATCCATAGTCATCAGTAAAAAAAAATTAAGTAAGTTTCTCTACATTTTAATTTCTTCTTAAGACCCCTTGAGCTTAATCCTTAAATTTGAAACATATTAAGCAAGATTCTCTACATTTTAATTTCTTCTTAAGACCCCCTGATTTTAAGCCTTAAATTAGAAACATATTAAGCAAAATTCTCTACATTTTAATTTCTTCTTAAGACCCCTTGATCTTAAGCCTTAAATTAGAAACATATTAAGCAAAATTCTCTACATTTTAATTTCTTCTTAAGACCCCTAGAGCTTAATCCTTAAATAAGAAACATATTAAGCAAAATTCTCTACATTTTAATTTCTTCTTAAGACCCCTAGAGCTTAAGCCTTAAATTTAAAACATATTAAGCAAGATTCTTTACATTTTAATTTCTTCTTAAGACCCCTAGAGCTTAAGCCTTAAATTTAAAACATATTAAGCAAGATTCTTTACATTTTAATTTCTTCTTAAGACCCCTTGAGCTTAAGCCTTAAATTTGAGACATATTTTAGAAAAAATTATGTAATGGATTAATGATTTTAAATATCAGGTTTAGTAGCATTATATCTTGATTTTAATTTTTGTATGGTGATAGAATATTAGTTGAATGATTTGCTGTTCGGAAAATTAATTTCACCCGTCCTGCGACAGGTTTTCTTCTTGTTATACGTAAAGAAGGATCAACGAAAAAGGCCGATATGTAAACGTTAATGGGTTTCTAATACATATTCTGTTTCGCAAGCAACTTCCACCTTGCAGAAAGCCGGTTGAATTCGCCAAAAATGCACGGTGCACGAGAATATGAAAGGACTTGGAGGATGAATTAATAATTAGTGCAGAAAAATCCATGAAGAAAATAACAAAATAATTAATAATAAGTGCAGAAATATCCATGAAAATCAGAAAATTATTTGAGTTGTGGTAACATTTTAAAAATCTATTAATCTGGATTATAATAAGCCAAACCACTCAATGTTCGTACATACGTTATCACCTTTTAAACACAAAAAAAAACGAGATCGACAGATTAACAAAGATGGCGATTGGTGATTAATTTGATCTCGCTAGCGTTAAACATTTCCGCCTTTACCGATTATAAAATGAATTGTTCCAAAATCAAATTCGACTACAGCAATCGTCCCGTCGACTAGAACAATACAATTTTAAATAAATACATTTTAAAAAGTCACATTCGTTTTATTTGAAGAATATTTAGCTGACAATTATTTTACGGGACGAAGACAGAGAATATGTATTATTTTAAAACTAATTGCATTGCTACATTTTAAAACCAATTACTAAAGGATGAATATTCGTTTTATTTAGTTAAAGAATATTTACCTCACAATCACAATTATTTTTACGGAATCAGAATTTGAATAATTTTAATCTTGCTAGGTCTAGCCACGCTGATGAGTTGTAGACGGTGAAACACGCTTCTGTCAATGGTCTGAGGAAGTTGGCTCTCGAAAGATGGTGCAGCTGAAACATGTATGCACATATATAACCAAAACTGTTTGTATAAAAACATGTATACTGGAAAACAGTTCTACTTTATTATTGAGCATTTTTTTTAAACACTGCAGTGTCATTGGATTTACATCTAGGAACCAAAAATAATACATGTACTATATATATATGTATGCATTGTTTTTATTGATAAAAAAACATTAGAAAGTATGTGTCTAAGTAAAACAAATGTCTATTTTTTGCAGATTATTAAAAAAATATGTTAAAAACATATTTATGTAATGTTTTATGTTACTATGTTATGTTAATTTATTTACATTAATAAACCACGTATCCATTTAAAAATAAATCCTTTAGACTAATGTGAGATTAGAACTTGGGTATTGACATTGTAAAATCTACTGCCTTAATAATGTGTACTATTCCTATTCCTTTTTTGTAAACCAATCACAAATAAAAACATGAGATTTTTTTTGATGATTTATTTATGTTCAATTTGTTTTTCCTTTTGTCTTTTTTCACACATCCTGTTTCCATAGTATTTCATTTTATGATATATGTATTTCATCCTCAATATATATATATATATATATATATATATATATATATATATATATATATATATATATATATATATATATAGTGTGTAGATTTCAATTTTGTGTAGAGAATCTGAATAACAGAGCTCAATGTAATTTAAACAGAGCAAAATAGAATTATAAAAAGAAAAACTATACACACATTAAGGTTGTACACATAATAACTTATTTCGACCCCTTTAATTAGGTCTCCTCAGATGTATAGACAACCACGTCAAAGAAACCCTGGTTTGGTTTCTTTGACGTGGTTGTCTATACATCTGAGGAGACCTAATTAAAGGGGTCGAAATAAGTTATTATGTGTACAACCTTAATGTGTGTATAGTTTTTCTTTTTATAATTCTATATATATATATATATACACACACACATATATATATATATATATATATATATATATATATATATATATATATATATATACATACAATTTATGACTCGTCCGATTTAGGGCGAATTAAAAAAAGAAAAATGCGCTCATTTGCATATCTTTAAAAACATAATAAAAACAAAACGCTCAGGGTGGTAAAAAATAAAAAACGCACTTTTAAAGAACACCAGTCGCTATCGCTAAAAACAAAACAATAAATATAATCTACGTAACATTATAGGCGATAAAAATGTCGTGTACGAAGAGGCAGATCATTCTAGTCTAGTGGTTAGAACGCTAGTTTACGAATACTGACATCGATGGTTCGATCCCTTTTCTGATGGCGGCTTATAGCTAGAAACGCGCGTCTATGTCTAACTTTTGCGCACACAAAAAAATAAATTGTAAATTTATCATAAAAATCTGTAGTACCTGTCTTTGACAGTGTTCTCAATTTGTTTTGCATTTTATACCCAAGGTTAGAAATTTAGAACATTCGTTAAATAATTGTCCTCGATATTTTTTACAAATATGCATGTTCATGATGATGATCGGTATCGGCTAGGAATTACATGGACCGTTGTAGCAAAATTAAACAATGTTCTTGTGTGAGATTCGGTGGAGAAATGTAAGAATTATTGAAATAAAACAAAACAAACCCATATTTTCTGAAAATGAAAACTTACTAGAGCATTCTAAAGAAGTTTCCTTAAATTTCTCAAGAAAATAGTATTTGAATGTCTCTAACTAATTCGTCGACAATGAGGGCAAATACTGAATATGTATTGTTTTAATTTACTCGTACATGTATAAACCATTATACAACTGTATCGTCGTTGGCGGCGGCCACCCAGGTTCTTTCTTATCTGTGGATACAATCACTCTGACGCCGATGTTTAGTTTTTTAATACAGGTGTATTACAAAGAAAATAGCTGTCATACAAAGAAATCAGAGCGACGTTGTTTTGCGTACGCGCGGGGAAATAGATAGATAGATAGATAGATAGATAGATAGATAGATAGATAGATAGATAGATAGATAGATTGTCCGTATACACCTAGTTACATTATTCCCGCTCGCTCCCCACACTCTTTTAGGACGGCGTCTTGGACACGTCTTCTATGATTGAAATATGGTCAGACACGAGAGGAAATCTCCGTCCAGAAGTTACGTGTTTTCCTCGACTTTCGTTCTGGGTTTATCTCTGACCCTGAAGTGTCACTTAAATTATTCCATTCAACGACGGACCTAATTATGTAACACTTGAAACTCTAAATTAAGGGAGTTAGCACACATTATTAAGCTGGCGAATGTATAGCACGCTTTTACATGTTTCGAGATCGACAATTTGGAGAATTGTCAAAAGTTGAACGAGAATCATTATCTTGAGAGTAAGTTAAGAATTGGCAATAACGGTTTATTTCTTAAGTAATGATAAGTGAAATTGTGTAGAACTGTTTCGAATAATCCTCATTAAATAGTTTCTTATTTATAGAGGGTTGACCAAAATAATCCGACACATCTCGGGGCTTAATAATAGCACAAAATAAGAAATAATTAAAACAAAATATCTATTTTCTGAATCTATATATAACGCCATTTTATTTGAGTATTTTTTTTTTAAATTATACAAGAAATGTTCCTCAGAGTTATCGATAACTTTAACATCTCATCCAGTGTATTGACAATGATTTGAATCATTTCGCTGATTAGATTTTTAAAACTGAATTTAATAAATGAAAAGCATTTAACTGATTTAATTTGTTAAACTTACTAAAATTAAATGGCATTGTATTTACATTCAGAAAATAGAAAATGTCTTGTTCATTATTTTTAATTTTGTGCTTTAATAAAAGTCTCAAAATGTGTCGGATCATTTCGCTCCACACTGTACTTAATTCGATATTACCAGTTGTAAAGAGATGCAACGCAAAATATATTAACGGAATGAATGTCATCCGATACAATCACCTATGCCTTATTTTCTAGGTTTTCATGTTAATACAATTTGTTGAATGATTACACCGATGAAACAAATCAAGTAAAATCAGAGTGTTCTTTTATGTACATATTAGTTTCGATATTGACTTAAACATCATTTAAGTATTATTCAAATTGTGTTTATCATGAACTACTGCACTTGCACCCTTTCAATATAAGTACTCCGACACACCCGACTAGCAGCAAAATTCCACCCTTTCACTGTAGTAGTCCCCATAAGGCGGAAAACTTTTTTCTCATAGCTTCATTCCCCGTACTGCATGTGTATGAAATTCACCCGGTACCCTGTTCCCCGACTGTACGAACATGCAGAAATTGAAATATAATGTAAACACAAATTATGCTACAGAACCCCACCCTACTACAGAACCCAACCTCACTACAGAACCCAACCTCACTACAGAACCCCACACCACTACAGAACCCTACCCTATTACAGAACCTTATCCCACTACAGAACCCCACCCCATTACAGAACCTCACCCCACTACAGAACCCCACCCCTACAGAACCCCACCCCACCCAGCTTAGAATGTCCTTTCTATAAATATGGCCCCTAATCACAGTGACCCCTTACGTCTCAGTGGTAATATGCCTTGTTTGGTGTTAATAAAAGTTTAACATATTAGCTTTAAAAAAATCTTGCTTACGAAAATAACTATTTGCTTTTTTCTCCAAACATTTTATTTTTTTATTCATTTTAGAACCTGAACGCATCTGTTTTGCCTGACACTGTAAAAATCAGCCTCTGGTGTTCAGCTGGTCAAGTGCTGGACGGGCAGACGTGTGGTAAGCTTTTCCATTTGAAGTTACACGTACCAAACGCAGATAACAAATAAAGAAAGACTTTGTATAATTTGGATTATTAGCACTACCGTTCTCATCTTGAGTGTTATTCTCACAAAGTTTCGGCCGATGTAACCTCCGACCTTTTTCAAGTTTATCCTGTCGAATTCTGGAATATTTCTGTCGAACTTCAATTCTAGGTGCAATATTCTGAATATTCAAGGTTCAATCCTCAGTACGGACGATACAAAAGAATTTCGAATTACTGAAGATGTGTACTCGGTCATGGCTGACGGAACGAGAACATGCTACTCCCGTGGATTAAATAAAGTGTTTCGTTTGAAATTGCGTGCAGATTCCCGAGTTCAAAAGAAATATTACCGAGTTCGAGAAGATACACCCGAAAAATGTTTGAAGTTACATCGGGCGAAACGTTGTGAGAATAACACTCACAATAAGAACAGTAGTCCGAATAATTCAAAGTATAAAAAGTATAAATCCTCATCTAAATAATTCAAAAAGATAAATGAAGACTTTTATTTGTAGTAAACTGTGCTGTGTGTGTGCCTTCGTTTCTCGAAAAAAAAAAGATATGCAAAGAAAATGCTTATATAACACATACACTCGCATGAAGTGTAAACAGAGATGCACTTTTTTACTGAGGTAATCAAATTAAAAGTCATATTCCTTTTCAAAAAACAAATCTTTTAAATGGAAATTAAAAAATATTGTATTCTTTCATATTTCTTTCTTTCAAGTTAAGCTTCAGTCTGTGCCTGGAACGTTCCTCAGCAACACAACAAATCAGATTGAAGCTTGTCCGAAAGGAACTTACCAACCCGATTACAAGCAGACGAGTTGCATTGCGTGTCTCTTACACAAGACGACAAAGGGAGAAATGTCTACCTCAGAAGATGAATGCAAAGGTAGATGCCGTTTAACATTTTTTCCACGTTTACGTTTCTGTTATGTTTTTTTCACGTTTTGTGAACGCGCATGTCTGTTTGAAATCAGAAGCAGCCGTACATTGGGATTTCCAAATATTTATGAAAATATTTTAGAATTTCTGAATAATTAATAATATATAACAATTACTCACACGAGTTCCGTGTGGTCTGGTATATATATATATATATATATATATATATATATATATATATATATATATATATATTAAGAGAGAGAGAGAGAGAGAGAGAGGGAGAGAGAGAGAGAGCAAGATATATATATAGATATATATATATAGAGAGAGAGAGAGACAGAGAGAGAGAGACAGAGAGAGATAGATAGATAGATAGATAGATAGATAGATAGATAGATAAATATATATAGAGAGAGAGACGCAGAGAGAGATAGATAGATAGATAGATAAATATATATATATAGAGAGACACAGATAGATAGATAGATAGATAGATAGATAGATAGATAGATAGATAGATAGATAGATAGATAGATGGATAGATAGATAATTATATATAGATAGATAGAGATAGATCGATAGAGAGAGAGAGAATGAGAGAGAGCGATAGATAGATAGATAGATAGATAGATAGATAGATAGATAGATAGAGAGAGAAGGAGAGGAAGAGAGAGAAGGAGAGGGAGAGATACATGGATAGATAGATAGATAGATACATAGATAACTATATATATATATATATAGAGAGAGAGATTTATATACATATATATATATATATCCTATTAAGTACTCTCGACAGCCTGCTTATATGGCCGCCGACGTTGTTATTAAGACATTCATTTACTCTCCCATTTCTAGACGATTCTTGGTGTGCACATCAGTACGTGCTCCAACTATTGAGTTAAATCTGACTTTCGTATTAGGGTTCGAACCGTGTGACCGACAGGGATTGTTCCCTCCAATGAAACGCTTGGCATGAAACACATCTGTATATAGGTTAATTTGAAAAATACTATTTGTAAATCATTATTCAAATCTCTCACTGGATAGAGCACTTTAAGTTAGTTGACAACAGGCTGTCATTTTACAGCGTAAGTCAACACTTTAGGGCCTGTCTATTGAGTGGTCTCGACAGCTTACTTATATGACCGCTGGCTTTGCCATTAAGGTTTTTATGGACTCTCCTATTTCGAGACATTGCATTGTGAGCACATCGGTATGCGCTTCAACTACTGAGTTAAATATGACTTTCGTATAGGTGTTCGAACCGTGTTACCCGCAGAGATTTTCTCCTACCATATTGATGATTGCAGGTTTTTCATGAAACACATGTGTATATGGGTTAATTTTGTTAATGTTAAAAATAATATATATATATATATATATATATATATATATATATATATATATATATATAAAATCAGATAGAACACTAGATTACAGGATACGAGGTTATTTTAAAAATGAAATATTTATTTTTTATTTTGATCCATGTATTTTAGCATAACATGGCTTCTTCAGTGTCAAACATTTTTTCATTGAGGCGATTTATTGGCGACGCCGTCGAAGATTCCCGATTCCTCCAGATGTTAATGGCGAGATAGTTTCAAAAACTCAAATAGATGTAGCGATCACGCTTGGACGTGTGTTTGTATTGAAAGTTGTTGGGCTACATTTATAAGCATCAGTTCGTGAAAAATATCTTAGATAGAAAACCAGATTACACGATTCGAGATTTTTTTAAAGTGAATGAAACATTTAATTTTTTATTATAATCCATATATGTGTTCATACATGCTTTCCTCAGTGTACAAACATTTTGTTTTTAATTGTCGAGATCTATTGGCGAAAAGAAAAGTCTGTACACTGGCGAAGGCATGTTATGACGAAATTCATAGAATTAAAATAAAAAGAAATAAATGTTTCGTTAATTACAAAAAAAAACTGCATCGTGGTTGTCTATCTGATTTCATATGTTTCACTAACTGATGCTTATAAATGTAGTCCGACTACTTTCAAGTATATATATATATATATATATATATACATATATATATATATATATATATATATATATATATATATATACATATATATATATATATATATGTATATATACTATAAAAAAAATTATTTCCTCGAACAATAAAACTTTTAGGTCCTTTTACGAGGATAAAAATAAAGAAATTATAATAATAATCCTTATGTCTAGAATCATTATTGTAATGTGATCAAAATCCATTAGATGATTTTAATTCTAGAAAATGTCTAATATTTAAAGCTGAAGCTTAAAAGGTGAAATGCGAGGAACTTGTTTCATTCCTGTCTAATGACTATGGAAAAAGAAACTATATAATTAAAATAAAAACAGTGTGTTGAAGTAGACCCGGATGGGCTTGAAAATAATTATAACACCAACGACTATGACAGATTCATACAGCCAATTCCCCACCGAAACAAAGACCCTGATTCGGCAAAATTAAAAGAGTCTCACAAAGATATCCAGACATAAGTTGTCTATTATATTCAACGATATTTGCCTTAAACAGAAAATGCTGCCTAAATATATATATATATATATATATATATATATATATATATATATATATATATATATATATATATATATATATATATCAAGGGAGGCGCGAGAGCGCTCTATCCCTTAATAGACTTCAAAAACGGCCTATGCTAGAAATCTCATTTCTTTGATCAATCATAACTCAAAAACCAATAAACTAAATTAGTTAAAACTTTGCACAATTTTTTTGATAGGTTCTATAAGTGTGTAGAATTTCAACATCATTAGTCAAGGCAACTCAGAGATCCAGAAAGGTCAGGGATGATTTTGTGTTATCCGTGTGTACGTACGTACGTATGTGCCACCCAGTATCTCATCAACAATTTGATGAATTCAGCTGATTTTTGGCAGAGATAGAGGTTCTAGGGTCTAGTTGATGGCATTTTAATTTCAATTTACCATATACCTAAGTTTTCCAGAAAATTCCAAAAAAACTTGAAAATGACCATTGTATTGAGGCATAGCCTTTACAAAAGTAGTGACATTCCATGATAAATGCCAGTATACTGAAATCATATGCCCTTAATAGGGTTAAGATGAAAATTCATATACACTAAATGTACAAAAGCAAGGAAATTCCTAAATTTTTACACGTTCATTGTCATTAAGGGTATGACTACATATCAACCAAGCCATTTCATTATTACATCACTACAGTATAAATCTCTATGCATGAGTGGATGAAGTGTGTGGGGTGCGCTGAAGAAACATCCCTACCAGTAAAATACATAGCCCTGTTGTGCTCGTATACCCTTAATGACAATAAAAGTGTAAAAATTTGGGAATTTCCTTGCTTTTGTACATTTAGTGTATATGAATTTTCATCTTAACCCTATTAAGGGCATATGATTTCAGTATACTGGCATTTATCATGGAATATATATATATATATATATATATATATATATATATATATATATATATATGTGTGTGTGTGTGTGTGTGTGTGTGTCTATATATATATATATATACGAGACGTGTCTAAAAAGTACCCGACCCTTATTTTTTCTCGTGCGATATAAAGAGACGATAGGGCGGGGCCACTCTACGCAGTGAAGGAATACACCTTCATACCAACGTGTGAAGTTTATTACTGTCATCCTGCACGTTAGTCTCTGCTTGTCGGTCGCTGAGTGAGGTGCTACACAACGTGTTCGTCGGATTATCGATTCTCTCAAGATGACTGAACGTGCAAAGGTACTACATTACATTTCGTCAAACGCTTGGTGATTCTCAAAGCAAAACAATTTGGTGAAACTGCGATGGATGTAACACAAATTAACGAGTGGTTCAACCTATTCAAAAATGGCCGCACATCAGCAGAAAGTCAGCAGCTTTACGGCAGGACCAAAACTGCTCTAAGTGCAGCTGATGTTGAGAGAGTGCAAAATTTTGTGATGGAACATCGTCGTTCAACCGTGCGGGATATCGCTTAAGAGATCGAAGTGAGTACAGATTCTGCACATGCAATTTTGCGTGATGAGTTGAACATGCAGAGAGTGGCTGCAGGAATGTGTGTCCAAGTTGTTGTCACAGGAACGAAAGGACCTCCGTTTAATAGTTGCATAAGACCTTCTGGAAACCGCCAACATTGATCCTGGGTTTCTGAACCCCGTGATAACTTGTGATAAGTTATTGGTGTTCGGGTACGACCAACCAACAAAAAGACAGTCGTCGCAATAGAAGCATCCCGTGTCTCCAAGGCCAAAAAAGCGCGAGAGATGCGAAGCAAAATCAAGGTGATGTTGACTGTCTTCTTTGATATCCATTGAATTGTGCATCACGAATACGCATCTGAAGGACAAACAGTGACAAAGGAGTACTATCAAGATGTTCCCCAGCGTCTCCTAGACGCAGTTCGGCGCAAAAGACCAGCCATGTGAACGGCGAACAACTGACAACTACATCACGACAACGCCCTGCACATTCATCCCAAACTTGGCCAAACATGGAATTCTAGTCGTTCGCCAATTTCCTTACTCTCCAGACATGGATCCTTGCGGTTTCTGGTTGTTTCGAAAATTGAAGACGCAACTGAAAGGTTCCTTTTTTTAGACTAGAGAATAGATAATGCGGAACGCGACGGGGGAGATGAACACCATTCCAAAAGAAGACTTCCAGAATGTTTCCGACAGTGGATGGATCGGTGGGCTATATGTAATGTATATATATGTAATATATACATATATATGTAATATATATATATATGTATATATGTAATATATATATATAATATATATAATATATATATATATATGTATAATATATATATATATATGTATAATATATATATATATATATGAGTGTGTGTGTGTTTTTGTATATCCATATCAATGCATCCAAAGAAAAAGTAGATGAGAGATGATGTAACTCTTCACTAGATTCCATGTCTATTTCATCTGTCCTTATGTTCTCTCCTTCATTTCTTTTCTCAGAAATGTGTATTGTTGGTAGTTACTTCAGTTCCAAAGAAAACCAATGTATACCATGTGATATCGGATTCTACCAAAGCAAAAAAAGCTCCTTTTTCTGTGACGGATGTGAGACCGGGGAAATTACAGAACAGAAAGGAAGCGCCTCTCGTAATGACTGTATTACAGCAGGTAAAATATT
Source organism: Sepiola atlantica (assembly GCA_963556195.1). NCBI lineage: Eukaryota > Metazoa > Mollusca > Cephalopoda > Sepiida > Sepiolidae > Sepiola > Sepiola atlantica. The sequence continues at coordinate 53,929,398 of OY744535.1, forward strand.
GTTCTCTTAATCATTAATATTCTCGTGTTTATTAAACCTATTGATAACAGTGTTTTGCGACGTTTTAAAGGTCTGACATAGAATGCTCGCTTTTTTACGCTGAATCTGGTAAGTATACGATACACAGTCTAATTGTGCGTGAATGACTCACATGCTAACAACTGTTAGACTGATTTATTCGTAGAGAAATGTTTATAGAATATGTATAATAGATTCTAAGCGGTAAGAAGCTCACAGTAGAATCTATTCAGGGATTACTGGTTTCATGCCTGCAGATATTACAGAAACTATTAGGTGTCCTCTTATATTTACGATTCATTATTTTTTAAAAATCTTATTATTTAAAGTTAGCCAGGAGCAGTGGGGTGAATGTGTCAGCCAAGAAAAGCTAAAGGTGACGAAAGAATGATGACTGAGGGGCGCAAACAGTGACTGAGTAGCTGCTGATCAACATCAAGCGGCCGCTCGGATGACCGGGAATTATATGTCGTTGTTTTTAAAGACAAGATTTGGGACGGAATTGAGTGTGGCTTGTTCAAGACGAACTGTTTGCGGTGTTCGTTGTTATATGAACAGACGCGACACCGATGATAATTTGAATAAATATCCATGTTGGCTGAGGCAAAATAAAAAATAAACGCTCGATTTTGGAAAAGAATGCTACTTTAATGAATATCTTTAAATAGATCTGAACGAAGAAAATCAAGGATATTTCTAAATTAAATATGCAATAGAGAACTTAACTTCCCATCTAGGAGACAAGTAACTACGGGACTGATTCCCTGCACGCTACAACATTTTCTTCTTGAAATTCAATGTTTACAAATACATTTCATGAAACGTCCTCATAAGTAATCAAATTTTCAATCCTTTCATAATATTCTTCATTATTCAACAGACAATCCACTAATATAATTAACCCTTTTCTTCGAGTGGTTTTTAGCCTTGACGGGTAGTAAACATTTTTTTTTAAACCCTGGAACAATAAAACAAAGTTTTGAAACAGAGCCGAGTCTAACTAGTAATTAATTTTCTGGTATTTATGTGTGTGACTGCTATAATATATATATATATATATATATATATATATATATATATATATATATATATATATATATATATATATATAATGAAGAGGGTCCGACCTAAGAGGCCAACTATAGGTCCTCTTTGTTTAAATTTGAAATCGACGGTATCGACGTTGTCTTAATCTACTGTAATTATATATATAAATAAAATTGTGCTCTTATTATTTTTTCTTAATAATCGAGCATTGTGATAGAGTTCTCTCAAACTAACCTTACACACACAAACATATATATATATATATATATATATATATATATATATATATATATATATATATATATATCACAAGTAGGTATATGTTATGTTATAGGCAATAAATATAGCATTAATCTTAAATTTTAATGTTTTCTTCTTACTTAAAGGTGGAAAAGATACGATTTTTTTAGCCCCCGCCGTAAACAGTACAGTTTAAAAAAAAATGTTTCCACAGCACATACCCTGTTGCCTAGAAAACATATTCTATAATTCATAATAAGTTCCATAGTTTTACAAAAAGTCACGAAGCATTTATCTTCCAAAACAAGAAACTTTTAAGTTGTTTAAAATGACGATTAACGGTTGTATGAGGATTTTTTTTATTGTCAATGCTTCAAGTAATACTGCATAAAAAGATTCTCATTAACTTCAGGTATTGATCGGTCTTCATTATTTACTGCAAATTTTACCTTTCTGAATCTTATAAACCATCGTCTACACATTTGCTATTCAGGAATTATTTCGAATGTCTACGGCTGCAGAATTACCATTTTTTAAAATCTATAAATCAGTAAGTGCCTCAAATATAGTTTTAGATATTATCATATATGAATGGATTTCAACAGTGAAAGTTTGATTAATTTTTTCTTGTAAAAAAAATTATGAAGTTAAATATATTCAAATTTATGTGATGCAAAATATTATCTGGTTTCGTTCTCTTTACTATTAAACATCAGATAATTAAAATTCAGACATAATATATAGAATAAACGCATATATGATATCTTGCGTGCGATATTTTGTCACGCATATGCACTAACCCTAACCCTAACTGACGGTGAACATATCAATCATGCATTACCTAAGATGATTAAATTATAAAAAGTGTGAAGAAATAATGAAGAAATATTTCGTTTTTGATCACAATGTTAGAAGACGGGTCTAGTGTTGGGGCGATTAATCGAAATTGGTATCGGAATCGGAAAAATCGGAATTGTTGGGGTATCGGAATTGGTATTGTAATCGGAAAAATGTGTGCCTTTTAATTGTGTTTTTTGTTTGTTTTTATTTAAAACTTAATTTTCCATTGTTAAAACTAATGATAAAATGATAAATATATATTGATTTTAAACGACACGTGAAACTCAAATCTATAGATCACACACCCTCTTTAAGTTTATTTTTTACGTTTGCGAAAATATTTGCATATATTAGATGGGTAAAACCCGTCATTTTAAACAACTTTAAAGTTTCTTAGCTTTGGAACATGAATGCCTCGTGATTTTTTTGTAGATATCAACTCGCGATTCACGGTCTTGTCTTGAGACAATTACTGAGGCACACATTTTCCAAGTATAGATATTTGTCCCATTTCTGGAAGATGACGATGAACCATTGTATGGTTCTGGGAAAATCTCTCGTGAATAGTAGTCTGTTTGATGGAGATAATAATTACGTTCTAATGTTGGACTGTGTTACAAGTGGCTCTATGTTGTTTGAGATAATTAAAATATTCACACTTCGAAACATCGTTTAGTATTTAAACAACAATTTAGAAATTTACGAAAGTCAAATAACAAATGTGTTTTTTATAAATAATCTTCTGTCTATATTTGTCGAAAGCATATATATCTTTAAAATAAATAACTTATTTATTTTAACAAAAAGACACTGTTATTCGAATTCCTCAAGTATCCGAATTAAAATGTACTTAGGTTAAATTTGTCCAAATTCATATATGATATAGCAGTATGATGTCGTTCCATTATGCACCTTACTTATAAATACATGTTAATAATTAACATCTGGAAAGAACTCATACAATGACCAAATACATAGTGTTTTAAGTTCTCTGAATAAAATACGTGTATATTGATTGCATAATACATAGCTACATAACATGTTTTATTCTATGAATCTGATGTTCTGCAAATGAAACAATTCGTTGTGTCTTCCTTTCAGAGAAAAGCACTCCACTCATTCCCCTGAGAACATTGTCTGCAAACACAACAGGTAACGCCCAAATAACAACGATGCGCGCACGTGTGTTGCAGTGTTGCTTACACAATTGCTTTTTTAACAAATCTTTTTCAGCTATAAATGATAAAGGCAACGTGATCGGAGTTTTTGAAGCAAACTATCGTTATTTTGACAAACAGTTCCTATCCTCCCCTCTCTCTCTCGTTCTCTCTCTCTCTCTCTCTCTCTATATATATATATATATATATATATATATATATATATATATAAATATATATATATATATATATATATATATATATATAAATATATATATATATATATATATATATATATATATATAATATACATCTCTCTCTCTCTATATATATATATAATATACATCTCTCTCTCTATATATATATATGATCTATATATATATATATATATATATATATATATATATATATATAATATTTATAAATAAATATTAAATTATTAATACCTACAGACGCTAGCGTTTCAAGCTTATTGCTCTCATCAGTGCAGGAAAGATGGTCGGGAGGTGCGAACCTTGTTCACAGAGTCAGCCTAGAATCTGCAAGCAGTCGCCATATCCACTCGGCCAACAGAAACTGTCATGTAATTAAGGGAAATTAAGATCTATATGTACCTAGAGAAGCGGGCACAGATAGAAGACTAGCCGAGAGTGTTCTACGAACTTATTCGGAACTTTGCATTAGAGCTTTTTGACAGTCTATTTTTAGCATCCCTGAGAGTGCTCAACTTTAATTTCTAAAAGAGGCTTAGTATAATATTTATAAATAAATATTAAATTATTAATACCTACAGACGCATCTATATATATATATATATATATATATATATATATATATATATATATATATATATATATATATATAATTAGTTGCGCTCGAGTGTTGAAAACTGGAAACATGACATTACCCCCGCCTCCCGGGTAAGTGTATCTTAATTTCAATTACTGTCGGTGTCAATTTCTTGCCACGGTGAGGTCTTGAGCGTCTGTCTCTAGATTCTAGTCTGAATCTACTAACTGCGTTCGAGTTCATGCGACCACCTGCAACCACCACTCCTACACTGATGAGGGTAAGAGAGCCCGAAACGACGTCGTCTGTAAGTGAAAACACTTTAATATTAACAAAAATGTTTATAGTTCATGTATATATACATAGAGAGAGAGAGAGAGAGCCAGAGAGAGATAGAGAGGGAGAGAGGGAGAGAGATATGCGAGTTACTTCTTTTCAAGTTTCGTCAGTGTGACAAGACAGAGCAAACGCATTACCATTCAATTTTGATCGAACCCTAGACCTTAGTCATCACCGACTGAAAGTCCCACGCCCTTGCCATTTCGGCCAACTAGTCTGTCTCTAAAATGTAGGAGAGATATACGGCCTTTTAGAAGAAATTTTTAGATTCTGTTTTATTTACGATATCAGTAACTTTAAAATATTTCTTTCTTTTCAACAAAGAATCTTGCCAATCAACTTCAGTTTAAACTCGTCATATCGTTATTTCGTACACCAAGGGGCCATAGAGGAGCGAATATATATATATATATATATATATATATATATATATATATATATATATATATATATATATATATATATATATATATATATATTAATATTAAACAAAAAGTTACAACAACATCCGGACCAAGGTTTCAGATCCGAGAAAATCGGGCCTTCATCAGCGGAGTCGTATAGCTTAATGAGTGAGAACAACCGCCAGGAATTTCAAAATATTGTCCGTTGGAAAGATGGAACACTTTCAGATTAAAATTGTCACGTGCGTGGATAATACGTAGTCAGTTATGGAAAGGTTTCAGATCAAAACAACAGTGACGCTGTACATAGAAATAGCAAGAAATTAAATGGGAATAACGTTAACAGTTGACAGATGGGAAACTAGCAGGTTTAAATTGTCACGTGCGTGGAATTACGTAGCCCGTTATGGAAAGGATTCAAATGTTATTAATAGAGACGCTATATATGTTATCGAAAGTAAATGGAGATAACGTTAAAAATAAAATAAAAATTAAGTTAAAAATTATATTGAAATAATATGATAATGTTATAATATATTACTAAAAATATTAAATAATAAATCATTAAAATTAAACTTATAATTAAATAAATTGTAATTACACCATTTATAAATTTATAAAGTCCTAAGGGTACTAATCATAAAAATGTGTCCGGTACTAATAATAAAAAGTGGGGGGGGGGGAATAAAGAAAGATGAAGAAGAAAATAATGATGAAGAAAAATAAAGAAAAATAAAGATGAAATAAATACACTGTTAGATAAAATAAAGGATAACATAAAAGTGTGTAAAAATAAAAATAAAAGATAAAAGGCAAGAGAAGGAAAACTGGGGATATGAGGTATTCCACATTGAAAGGGATATCTCTAAAAATATTTAAAAGTCATTATATAGGTGTTGCAAAAAACTCTTTAAATGTTGGTATATTGTGGAAGGAAGCGGTCGACTTATTCTTCAAAAACCTAAACTAATCCTTGATAAATTATAGTGAAGTGCCGTATTAGGAAACGGAGAAACTATTAATAATAATGATGAAATAAAATAAAATAAAAATAAAAGTAAAAATAAAAATAAAAATAAAAATAAAAATAAAAATAAAAATAAAAATAAGATAAAAATAAATTAAATTTTAAGAAATCTCTATATAAAGAAACTATACATAAAAATATATGTATACAATTTTTTATTAAATAAAATTAATTAAAACATTTTAAAAATTATTTTAAAAAATTATTAACACATGCGCACACATATACAAACATATACATGATATGAAAGATTAATATACTCATACACACATACGCACAAATTTATATGAATATAAATACCAACATAAGCTTACATATATACACATATATATATACACATATACACACATACATATACATATATATATACACATACACACACACTCTCATACACATGTACATACACATATATATACATATATACAGACATACATACACACACATATATATACACACATATATATATATACATATATATACATATATATATATATATATATATATACAGAATACACAACCGCGCATAAATGTGCAGAATAATAGGGGTGGGGGACAAGAAGGGGGGACATTTCACACAAGGGGAGAGATTTCTAAATTGATTGGTCAAATTAGAGTTAAAATGCATACATATATACATATATACACACATACACATATACATACCTATTCATTCACGTAATTACATGTACACATTCATATACACATATAAATGCGTGCACCTTCACACACATGCATATAAACGCATAAAACACATACACACATATATAACAAATCTATACATATATACACATATATAGACATGCATTTAAAAAACAAACACATACATATATATATATATATATATATATATATATATATATATATATATATATATATATATATATATATACCCTCACACACACACATCCGTATTTACACACACTCACATACTTCCGAGTAAATTTAGGTAGGTAAATAAAGGGATATCCTACATCGGTAAAGATGCAGATGAAAACCCGGCAGAGGAAAAGCGAACTTCAAGGGGTCTGATAATTTCTTAATAGAAATAAGATACGGTTACATAATTTGGTAATAGAACCGAGAAGAATTATTAAACGGGACTACCCTAAAAAATATAAAAAATTAAAAAGTATAGTACTATATATAAATACGTGTACCCTCACATACACGTATATAAACGCATAAATCACATACATACATACATACACAATAAATATATATATATATATATATATATATATACATATATATATACACATATAAATATGCATATACAACATATACATATATATATATATATATATATATATATATATATATATATATATATATATACTCTCACAAACACCAGTATTTACACACACTCACATACGCACGAGCATATTATAGTAGGTAAATAAAGGGATAGTCTACATCGGTGAAGATATAGAGGAAAGACTTGCAGAGGAAAAGCGAACTTCAAGGGGTCTGAGAATTTTTTAAGGGAAATAAGATAAGGTTACATAAATTGGTAATAGGACCAAGAAAAATTATTAATCTAGACTACCTTAAAAATAAAAATTAAAAATAAAAAATAAAAAATAAAAAATAAAAATAAAAAATAATAAATAACATATAAATAATAAAAAATTAAAAAAATATATATATATAAAAATATATATGAAATTTTAAAAATAAAATTTTAAAAATTAAAAATTAAAAAAATTTTTAAATTAAAATTTTAAAAATAAAAATTAAAAATTTTTTTTTAAATCTAAAATATTCCTAAAAAATTAAAAATTTAAGATTTTATAAAAAAAAATGTTTTTAATTTAAATTAGAAATTTAAAATTATAAAACAGTTATATACATAAATATAAAAAAACAATCCATAATTAAAACATGCAATAATAGAAATCTAGTTTAGGGCCACAGTCGGGATACCATACAGTTCAATCCGAAATTCGGAAGCCGAATCCATCATCGTGAAATCCAAAATCCTAAAAGTCCGTATTCTGGGTACTCTGCGGTTATGACCTATGTATTTTGTTCTGCCCAATTTATCAGAAGTACCTTTCTCCTGTGAATACAGTCCTTATATATCTCCCCTTTTTTGTTTAGGCATATAATGTTTGGGTCATTGATGGTTCGCAAAATGTTATATTTTTCAGCATCGCACAGCGGCCTGATATTGGGGAATATGGTTTTCGCCTTTCTACTAATTTCCAACTTATAGTAAAATGTGTTCTCTCATCCTTTAGTTCCCATATACGAGCCCCTAAAGCTGTATTAACTTTATCTCTATATTTGAAGGTATGCCTGTGGGCATATAGTCTTTGCTTAAACATGCCCTTTGTCATACCAATGTATATCTCCTTCTTGTCCGTTGGTTGTCTGGAAATGCTCGCTTCATATACTATGTATGTTACTTTGCAGTTCCCATCCAAGGGGCATTGATCTCTGGTTGTACAGGAGCAAGCTGTATTCTCTATTGGTTTAGGTTCGGCTGTTATAATTTTCTTCATATATGGGAAGCATGAGTAACTCGTTTTTATAGAGTTCCTGTTAAAAAATTTGTGGAATTTGTGCTGTGGTGGGAAGTGTTCATCTAATAATTTGAGGAAGGTTTGGCCTACCTTAGTTTTGCAGTTAAGAGAAAAGGGGGTGGAGAACCAGATAATGTTCCGATTTCTGTTGCGGTTCCTAGTGTTACAGTGTTGGGTGGGCATATATGAAATCTTATCTTTGAATCCGCTCTTAAAGAGTGCCTCATTATAGTATGGCGCCGCCTGTTCAAAATTTTTTCGGTTAGATGAGAGATCAGAAATTCTTCTACTGATACTAGGGACCATATTCCTGGAAATTGAGGGGGGTTGTTCTCACTCATTAAGCTATACGACTCCGCTGACGAAGGTCCGATTTTCTTGGATCTGAAAACTTGGTCCGGATGTTGTAACTTTTTGTTTAATATTAATAAATATCATGCTCTTATTAATTATCTAGTTAATTTTACTTTTGCATTAATAATTGAGCACTCTGCTGGGAAACTCTCCCAATTAAGAAATACGGTATATATATATATATATATATATATATATATATATATATATATATATATATATATATATCCTTAAGGAGAAGTCTATGCTCAAAATATAATTTCATGACAACAGAACAGATACTAAACTACTCTCCCAAAGCAGTAGGTAATGCATGGGAGAATGGTCCCATAACGGACGAACATATACTCATCAAAAAGATAAGTTAATGTATTGGAGGATAGTCTGATGACATCATACTAGATACTACACTACCACCCTATTAATTGAAGCATTGAAAAAAAACTTCAATGGTATATTATATAGTTTCGGTTCTAAACAGACAAATACCAAATATCTACTGGTCACATATATATTTCTTTCATTTTATTTTTCGTCAGTATCCACCATGTTCGTCTCATGTGAGAACATAATAAGATTGCTTTGTCGTAAGATTAAAAATTCCGATCTTTTTTTTACTCTGACGATGTTTTTTAATGAATAAAGACGAATATTAGATATGTATTTGAGTGTGTTTGCGTTTGCTTGCAATTTGCGATTATTCATTTTAGCATTTATTTTTTCTACATTTTGTCGGATTTTACGGGATGCGAAGACGCATTTCAAACGCTAACGACCATTTCGGTCGTACGTAAGTCAATCGCTTTAAATGTGTTTCCCGTTTCTCGTTTGTCTTCCAGCAAAAACTGCCGCCGTCTCCAAAGCTGGACTCAGTGCAAGAGACATCGCCATAATTGTCGTCGTCACCTTGCTTGTCATCTTCCTGTTGTGTATACTTTTATTTTGTTGCCGAACAAAGCTCAAAGAAGTATTCCCTTGTCGTGAGTATTCAGCTTCCTTTGAAATAGTCGGATTAAAAAGAAGCAATATCAATTTCCATGTGGCAAATCGAATATACCCTTCCTTATAAGACATTCCCTTCTTCTTTCCCTAATCCTCTCCTTTTCTTCCTCCTCTCCCCCTTCCAAAGCTTTAACCAAAATGACTAGATTCAGCACAGTCTTTCTCGGCCTTTTGGCCGGGATCAAATTGTAGTATCTGTTCCGATGGATACTACACCCTATAGACCGGTATCGTCTTGGCCTCCGGGTCTTGATTCCGCCGGTCTGTGAGGTTGTCCTTCACAGTTCTACGAGGTCCACCCTCCCAGTCTTTACCTTCTCACGTTTTGAGAATCGTTAGTTTATTGCTATCGCCTGAGGCGCCCCTACCGGGAAATGCTGATAGGCGTTGGCTTTAAATGTCACAAAGACCCCCGACCCCCACCTTCCCCTTCCACAGTGGGCTTTCATGCCTAAGGGTTGATGCATTCTGGGAATATAATTTTTATTCCCTGAATTAATGTTTCCTAGGATGTATTGCCCTAAATACAACCTGTTCCGATGGATGCTACACCCTATAGAGTGGTATTGTCTTGGCCTTCGGGACTTGATTTCCGCCGGGCTATGGGTTTGTCCTGTGCAGTTCTAGGAGGTCCACCCTCCCAGGCTTTGCCTTCTCACCCTTTGAGAAGGGGTTAGTTCATTGCTAATCGCCTGAGACGCCCCTACCGGGGCATGCCGACGGGGATGCCCAGGCATTTTTTGTAGGCCAAAGTGCTCACCTTCTCGGACGCTGGCTTTTCAAATCCTAGTTTCCCGACCTTGTGTCACATCTTACCGCGGTGGGAGGTAGATAAATAACTAGAATGTAGTTTGTTGATATGCCGTAAAAAACAAACAAACAACAAAACACCATGAATAAATTATTTAACAATAAAAAACTTAAAGCATAGAAACTTTTGCAACTTTTGCAAAAATGACCTGATTCCGCTTTAAAGAAGCAGAAATGGTTTGATATTCCTTAAAACAAAACAACCAAACAACGAAACCTTATAAGACATTCACAGCAAGAACTCGTCCTTCTACTCTAACGAAAAAAAAACTTTCTTTTCTTTCATTCATGAGCCTTGCGCCAGGCGTATTTTCCACGAACAGAGTATATTTACAAAGGCTTCCCGTCTGTGGAATACATTATCACAACACTGCTTCCCTGTAGATTACCACGTCGAATAATCGGTCATACAACATTTTGTAGTATTCGCTCAACGTCGGATTTTTTTTTCTCATACTGAAAATAGAAGTTCATGAGAAATACAAATTTACATGCGGTCCCAAGTCAGCATATAAATCCCGATTAGGGGAGATGACATTCAACGCTTACTATTTCCATATGGTCACCCATCTTCTACTGGCCAGGCTTAACGTCGCTTAACTTCGGTGATCTAACGAAAGCCGCTGTGTCAACAACATAGTCGTATTCAAATCCAATATCAACAAATACTTGTCATAAATTGTCCCTATTAGTTACCAAACTAAGTTCATTCGATTAATCATTTTAAATATTCTTTTAATATTCTTAACTTTTCACCTGACAACTCATCCAACTCATTAACACTTGTTCTTGAGTAGCTTTTGAACTTGATAAGTGGTAACTCATTAGTGAGAAAAAGATAATTTTTAGATGAGGATTGATAATTTGTATTTTTTGGATGATTTAGACAACACTTCTCATTCTAAGTCCCATGGTGCAATGAATAAGGTCGCTGATTGACAATCTGTTCTAAGTGACAGTCTACTGGAGGTTAAAGGTTACTACAGGCAATTTACAATAATGAGTAACAATGACATAATTAATCACGATTTATACTCAGCCATGCCCGATGAAACGAGAACAATCAACCCTAGTGGATTAAATAAAGGGTTCAGTTCAAAATCCCGGTGTGGCAAATACAATTATCACTTTTTTTTCCTTGATAGACATTCACAGCAAGACCTCATCTTATTACTACAATGGAAAAAACGTTCTGTTCTCCCGTCATGTGCCTAACAGTAGGCGGAATTTCAATGAAGATATATTATGTAGAATACATTACCATGGGACTGCTTCCCTGCGGATTGCAACATACACGTTTTCAAATCCGATCTCAAGAAATATTTGCAATAAACCGTCCCAATAAGTAATAAAACTGAGTTTAGTAGATTAATAATTTCCAATGCTATCAAAATTTTCTCAATCTTTCAAATGACAAAACTTCCATCTGATTATCCCTTGTCCTCAAAACTTGATAAGTGATGACTCATTAGTTAAACAAAAATACAGAAGTAAGGCTTTGATAAGAGTCTGGCCTATCCTTACGTTGGCAGGCGGGGGTTTGCAGTCTTGCGACTGACTAAGTGTATTGTTATTATTATTTATTCACTAGGAGTTGGCATACAGCGCATTATCAGTGATAGCTCACTGACAATAACCGGTGGTGTTCCCTGTAGTCTGAGTGAAAACAAATCTCCACAGATTTCCAGTACCCTCCGCATCTATTGCAAATTGTTTTGCGTTATCGTAACAGCCGCTTACCATTGATTTCTCGCTGGCAACAACCATTGGTCTTCTATGGAATTTGAGTGAAAATATGTCATAGTACTCTCACTGTTAAATTGGAAGTTTGGTTACCACTTTCCCTCCTAGGTCTTTAAATCCTCTATGACATTTCAAAATTATTTTGTGTCGTATCAGCCACTTTTATTGAGAGTAACAGTTTATGAAATGACTTGCAGTTTCAGTTCCCTTGGGTTCGTATGGTGGTGTTTTTATGTTTTTTGTTTAATTTCTATTACAACTTCGATGGCTAGCGTTCGTAAGTTTTATGGGTTGGTTTCCGGATTTGAAGATTTCCTTTAATATTCCAGCTGTTTGAATAATTGCCGTTCGTTGTATAGTCTCAGCCTTCTCTTTGACTCAAATGTTCAATAATGCATTATTATTATGTGTACTCACTAGGAGTTCTCACATATCTCATCAGTAGTTGCTCACAGAAAACCGGTGGTATTCCCTGGAGTCTGAGTGACAACAAGTCTCCCCAGACTTCAAGCATTCCCCACCTCTTTTCGATAGCCACCGCTAATAACCTTGCAGTATCGCAACAGCCACTTATCACTGATCTCTCACTGGCAATGACAATTGATATTCTCTATAATTTGGGTGGCAATAAGCCTCCCAAAGGTCCGAGCACTTATTATTATTGTTAGTGTGGTTGTTGTTGTTGTTGTCAACTATTATTATTATTATTATCATTATTATTATTATTATCATTATTATTATTATTATATTTTCAGTAACGAAAAATAAAGTCGAAGATGCACCGGAACTAAAAGAAAGGTATATACAACATTGTTCTACATTAGTTCAGTATATCTACCAATGCCGTTACTAACTAACTGAAATTATGTATTTTATATACTAAACATTATGTACATTGTTATGATCATAATTAATGCATACACAATGCCCGCTGTTACATTTTTAAATTAACCAGCCGAAACTCAAAACACAAACAACATAACTTATTTAAACGGGTTGACCAGAGCTTGACCAACATGATCGTCGACTTCTTTATTTACATACTGAAAATACGACCCTAGCGCGAAAACAGTAGATAACTGAGTCTTTTTAAGTATATTACACACTGAACAACACAAAATTATGATAGGGGTGGGACGTAATAGGGTGAAAATTTCAGAATCATGCGAGTAGTATTTTTGTGTTCATTTATACATAAATAACGCTAAACAATCAAACTTTTTAAAATTTTGCAAAATTCAGAAGGTGCAGGCCAAAAATAGCCGTAAGGGCTCCACGGGACTCATAATCCATCATTTTTCGGTGAAAAAGTGGTTTCATGCGACATTGCAGGTCCTAAAACATCCTCAAAAGCTATGAATGGATATATATGGGTAAACCTGACATAGTACTTTAATTTACGACCATTTTCAGGCTGTGAAAGGGTTTTCATCAATGTAAAATAGCCAAAAACTAGTGGCCTGCACCTTCTAAATTTTGCAAAATTTTCAAAATGTTTGATTGTTTAGTGTTATTTATGTATAAATGAACACAAAAAATACTAGTCGCATGAATCTGAAATTTTGACCCATTACGTCCCACCCCTAATTATAAAACATCACTTAAGTTATACAAAAGACACAACACCTAAGCCGACCTTATGATTCACCTGTAAAACTGTCCCGTGTCAGTGTTTTTTTCTACTGTTTTCTTTTTTATTTGTTTAGATACTCCAAGAGCAACGTGAAGATGGTTTCGTACAACTTGTCGAATATTCGCGAACGGCGTATGGGGGCTGGACAAAACCCAAAACCATATCCGGAGAGGAATGATTATCAGGACACCTATGACAACACCAGTGACCTCTCTTCTAGCTTAGAGGGCATGTGAGTAGAGATATATACTTTCATTAACGAGATAGGCCGACGAACGCTGACACACATACACGCTAATTAATATGCACATATGTATATGGATAGACATTATGTAGACGTCTAAAGCGTGTATACATATACAGAAAGAAAAGATAATATGAAGGTGGAAATGATAAAATAATAGCAAGTTTTCAAATAGAGCTCAATATAAAAGAAACCTTTATATTAAGGCGTATTCGAAAACAAGCAAGCAGTCATAATTTACACTGAATATATGTATTCATATATATATATATATATATATATATATATATATATATATATGTGTGTGTGTGTGTATGTATACATATATGTATATATATCAAGGTGTAAATATATATATATATATATACATATATATATATATATATATATATATACATATATGTATATATATGTATGTATACATATATGTATATATATCAAGGTGTAAATATATATATATATATATACATATATATATGTATGTATACATATATGTATATATATATCAAGGTGTAAATATATATATATATATATATATATATATATATATATATATATATATGTATGTATACATATATGTATATATATCAAGGTGTAAATATATATATATATATATATATATATATATGTATACATATATGTATATATATCAAGGTGTAAATATATATATATATGTATGTATACATATGTGTATATATATCAGGGTGTAAATATATATATATATATATATGTATGTATATATATATAGTAGAATGAAAAGTCGCACTTAGAAGTGTTGATTAAATGGCAAAAATAAGGAGAATATTTAGAAGAAAATATTTTGAAAAACCTGGGCAACGAATTTCTTTATGTTTCTTAAAATAAATTATTTATTTATCTTAAAAACTTGAGCTTTTTCGCTGATATACACTCTTGTCAAAAGTATAAGCATATTGTTCCCCCTCTTTTGTTTCGTGTAATCCTTCTTGATTGAGACATATTTATCGCAGTCAAGTTTAAATTCGTCTTCATGTTATCGACGATTAATGTTGATGTGCCGGTGTGTGTAGCACGTGGTTACGTGAATAGGGTAGAATGAAAAGTCACCCTTGAAAGCGTTGATGAAATGGCAATAATAAGGAGAATACTTTGAAAACAAATATTTAGAAACACCTGGAAACGCATTTCCTTATGTTTTATATATATATATATATATATATATATATATATATATATATATACAAGTATCATTAAAAATAACGGACATCTTGTGTCTGGTTATTTTTTCTAAGATCCTTTCCGTTTTTCTGATTAGGTTCTTAGTTTCAGACGGAAACTGGCTGATAAAATTGCCATAGCTTCCCAAAGCGCTTTCGGCCCCTTCCAGGTCCATCGTCAGTGGAGCAATGTTAACCAGGCATATACCTAGGAGTGAATATATATTCTATTTAGGCGAAAAAATAAAGGACTGTGTTTAATTTAAATTTATATTTATAGGCATTTGAGTATATTAGTACTAATAGTATAGTTAATCTTGTTAATAGCTGGTTTTTTCTGTTTTAATGTATAGGGCTTCGAGTATGTGGAGTTTAAGTGTATTAGTATTTTGTGCGATGATTTTTGTGTTATCTACTAGAAGTTTACGGATATGCGAACGGGGGCAGGAATGCTTTTTATAGAGCACCTTTCTCTCTCTCTCTCTCTCTCTCTCTCTCTCTCTCTCTATATATATATATATATATATATATATATATATATATATATATATATATATATATATATATATGTATATATATATATAAAGTGGAGATTTAAAAAGTTATTTAAAAAACGCACTAGTTATACACAGGAATTCTTTTACCCAAACTGTTGAGCTTACAACCTGCATTCTCCTCAATACTTAATCATCTCTTCCACACATGAAGTGTATGAAATTTCTCTGATCCTTTTCACACGACCATCTAACGTAAACCTTAGACTTGGCTGTTACCCCCTATAAAGAATTTAATTTACCCCACCACTACATTATCAAATCTGACCCCGGTTACGTACTATTCATTTTTACTTCCATTCATCAATGTTTCCATATTTTCCTTTAATTTTTCTTTTCATTTTTCTTTTCACTTTTTCTTCTATTTCCAGTTTTTAATAGTTACGCACACACACAAAAAATAATGTTCCGCGTCTTCTTTTAACTATGTTTTTTTTTTTTCGTTATTTAATAAATTTTGAATCTTCGCTTTTCTGAAGACGTTTGTTGATCCAAAGGAAACCAGTCAATCCCTCGTTTAATTGTTATTTCTACGTGTGTGTAATTGTTTGTCCTTTCTGTTTTTCATGCATTCTGACTTCACGACATTTCATTTTATGATATATTGTGTTTTTACCATCATATATATATATATATATATATATATATATATATATATATATATATATATATATATATATATATATTAGCCTGAAGATTGCACCCGGAGATGAAACGCGAGAGCCTATGTGTAGCTTAATTGCGATGAATATATTTTCTTAGTTACTATATATATATATATATATATATATATATATATATATATATATATATATATATAATTATCTTTCCAAATATGATTTAAGGTTAAGAACGGATTATAACTCTGCCTGATGAGATCTCAATTTTAATAGCTGTTGAAAGATAACATCGACATGCCAGTGTCGCTGATTTTGTACATGTCTCTGTAAATAAAAATAATCATATATATATATATGTATATATATATATATATATATATAGAGAGAGAGAGAGAGAGAGATAGATAGATAGATAGATAGATAGATAGATAGATAGATAGATAGATAGATAGATAGATATTGTGTTACTTGGCTAAAAATTTAATATTTATTCACATTTTAAAATATTAAGACACGGAAATTGTAGGTGTTGATGTAATTTTTTTATATTTCAAACAGTCATCTGTCATTTATTAACATTTTTTTAATGAGAAATCATTGAATATAAAACGTCATGCAGAACTATCAAGTTTCCACTTCAAACACTTATTTCGAATGTGATTTTCATGCTTTACTGGGAATCATCAGTAGTGAGGATGACTATTCTGCCGGTCGCACAATTCTACCCCTAAACCAAAGTCACATTTTAGCCTCTACTAAGGCAGCGAACCAAACAGCAATGGGGAAAGAAGAGAATAAATGTCTATTAATGTGGACATAGTTTAGTAGGCTGTTATAACAGTGTTACACAATCCAGTTGGACGGCACTTTGCATTACGCATTAAGTGGCAGCGTTCTTTTAATTCTCTTAATTATTTTTTTAAATTCTTATCGACGTATACATGTGTTTCCTTAACTTTCTGGGGATCATCACTGTGGATGATAACTATTCTGTTAAACTTCAAGTCTTAACCTCTAATATATATATATATATATATATATATATATATATATAGTAATCCAGGTAGGGTAAAAATCCACAGGCTAGAAATCCAAAGGGAATCAAACCGGGCTTATAAAAGAGTGCTCAATAAAAATATAGAGCTGTATTGTGAATGCTTTTATCTAAACATGTACAAGGTCTGCTACACTGGCATGTCGATGTTATCGATCTACAGCTCTCAAGAGCTGAAGTCACATCAGGCAGAGAATTATTTTATGACCAGGTTGGA
>OY744535.1:53952210-54007210 GCA_963556195.1 Sepiola atlantica
ATATATATATATATATATATATATATATATATATGTGTGTGTGTGTGTGTGTGTGTGTGTTTATCGTTCAAGTTTTAAAGTATTGCATGGAAAGTTAATAAAATTGAAATATAAGCCAAATTAGCAATACAAGATTAATTTTTTTTTCTTACATTAATCATATCGATTACGGAATAAAATTCCTTCTTCAGGGGTGACCAGTATTGAGTCATTTTTTTTTTTTTCATCAAAAAACAAGAATAAAGAAACTTATTTCTTTGTTAATTTGATAAACGTCTTTGATGGTACGACGTCATCGCCGTGCTGTTATGAAATGGCGGGTAGGATTCAAAAACCGGTGTCGAACGAGAGATGCGTTGGCACGCTGTCAAGTAATGTGTGTGTTTATCGTTCAAGTTTTAAAGTATTGCATGGAAAGTTAATAAAATTGAAATATAAGCCAAATTAGCAATACAAGATTAATTTTTTTTTCTTACATTAATCCTATCGATTACGGAATAAAATTCCTTCTTCAGGGGTGACCAGTATTGAGTCATTTCTTTTTTTTTTCATCAAAAAACAAGAATAAAGAAACTTATTTCTTTGTTAATTTGATAAACGTCTTTGATGGTACGACGTCATCGCCGTACTGTTATGAAATGGCGGGTAGGATTCAAAAACCGGTGTCGAACGAGAGATGCGTTGGCACGCTGTCAAGTAATGTGTGTGTTTATCGTTCAAGTTTTAAAGTATTGCATGGAAAGTTAATAAAATTGAAATATAAGCCAAATTAGCAATACAAGATTAATTTTTTCTTTCTTACATTAATCCTATCGATTACGGAATAAAATTCCTTCTTCAGGGGTGACCAGTATTGAGTCATTTTTTTTTATTTTATATATATATATATATATATATATATATATATTAAAAATAACCGGATCAAGGGATCAACACTAAAATAGCCAGACAAAAATTGTCGGTTATTTTTAATAATACGTGTCTTAAAGAAAAAATGCTGCCTCGATACACATATATATATATATATATATACATATATATATATATACATATTCTCTCCAAATATGATCTGAGGTTAAGATCGGATTCTAACTCTGCCTGATGAGATCTCAGTTCATAGTAACTGTTGATCGATAACATCGACATGCCAGTGTCGCAGATTTTGTACATGTCTGTGTAAATAAAATTATCATACATAAAGCTCTATTTTGATATTGAGCACTTTTATAAACCCGGTTAAAATTCTCTGGATTACCACCCTGTGGATATTTTTCACCTGGATTATTACCATTATTATATATATATATATATATATATATATATATATATATATATATATATATATAACTTTTTTAATTTCTATTTACATTTTGAGTACGGTTACCTTTTAATTAACAAACTTTAACACACACAAAAAAAGATTTTTTATATTCTAATTCAAAACCATAATTATATTTCTATTATCCTTGGAAAATGTTTAAATATGTTGGATACTTACTAGATTGCTATGTTCTCTGATGAAGATTAGGATTAGTATCTACCAGATAAAATTGAGAGGGGAATACATACAAGACATTGAAAAGCCAACTTAGCTCAATCATGGCACCTTTTTTTTAACAGAACTGGTAGTTAATTATTTGTCCATCCTTTGTCTCGATTTTTCGTGTCAAATTAATCAACACGAAGACGTTCGTAATCAAACTTGTTCATTTGCTTCATGTACAATTTTCGGGCATAGAAAAAGGGATATAATTAGTCGTCGTCTAAAACTTGTTATCTTTAAGAGCTGCATGCCTACGCGTGTGTCTAAGCTACATGGTCATCGTTAAATCGAGTGTTAATAAACACTTGTCATAAACCATTCACATAAATCGTTTAATTGTATTCATTCTATCATTATTATTAATCCTCTCATAATATTCTTTATCATTCAACCGACAATCTATCAACCTCATTAACCCTATTCCTAGAGTTGCTTAATGAATGATGACTAAGTCTTAAAAAGTATTCAGACCGAGATATAGTAAGGGAGAGAAAAGGATGGGGAGATATTGTGTCAGTATCTACAATTATATATTCATAGGAGCTACGTACCAATACATATGTGCCGTTTTGCTTCTAAACGAATTCTATATTATGGTTTTGGTCTCGTGGTGCCTGACATCCTTTTATTCTCTTTCCTTTACGTATTCTCACACAGGTGATTTTTCAACGTCTTCTTATCGTCACATTTAATCCTTATTTCTATACTATTTTAATGCAAATCAAATATATCAGAAAAATAACCAATTCATTAGTGAAATTGCTGCTGATTTTTAAATACAAATTGAATGTATTTGATCGATTCTTTTTTATTAAGACATTTTATTAAACTCACTGTAAACATGATATTTTTTATTTAATAAGTATGTATACTCTGCAATTAATGTATTAGATGAATTGTATGTGTACATGAATCGTCGTGTTTGACTTTATTTGTAGATGAATTGTTGTAGAGTAATTATGTCTGTAGACGAACTGTTGTAGATGAATTGTGTTTGTAGACGAACTGTTACAGAGGGATTGTTGTAGACACAGCACAGAACTGGGTACAACTTCTACTGCTTCATTATTTGTGTATGTAATACCAACATGTATATTTTATTTCTCAGACATCATTTTTGAACGAGTGTAAGTTGTTAAATTTATTTTACTTTTTTTTTTCTTATTTATTTGTGGAATTTACTGTGTGAGCTGGTTCTATGTTTTTGCTTTGGGATTTCCTCTGCTTCATACCAAACTGTCAATTCAATCTCTGAACTGGTGGTGTATTCTTGATGGGGGGATATCGATATCGGCCGCCTCTTGTTCTTGTTGGCAGGTTTTAAATAATAACATATCTCAGAATAGTTAATGGCGGACACAGATATCTTAAAAATCACCAAAAATATTGTTGCAGCAATTGTCTTGTTTAGTTTTTTTCATCTCTTTAGATGTGATCGTTAATCAGCGTTCAAGTCGCACATTATTGGAAGGATATTCATTCTTTTACTTCTTTGATTAATTTGACAATCACTGAATTATCAGTGGGCAATTGAATAGCGAGATATGGGATGATTGATGCTGAAAAAACCCACATTCAAAGGTACCAGAAAATTCGGTTCCTCTGACACTCTTAAAATTCCGTTTATGTATTTCTGGTATTCTGTGATTTTGAAGCAGAAATAAAGTGTGGCGTCAAAATAATTTTTAAAAATTTAAGTTTGTTAATTTAAAATATTGAGCTATATAGTAAATGGAGAATAGAAAATATTGAGCTATATAGTAAATGGAGAATAGAAAATATTGAGCTATATAGTAAATGGAGAATAGAAAATATTGAGCTATATAGTAAATGGAGAATAGAAAATATTGAGCTATATAGTAAATGGAGAATAGAAAATATTGAGCTATATAGTAAATGGAGAATAGAAAATATTGAGCTATATAGTAAATGGAGAATAGAAAATATTGAGCTATATAGTAAATGGAGAATAGAAAATATTGAGCTATATGGTAAATGGAGAATAGAAAATATTGAGCTATATAGTAAATGGAGAATAGAAAATATTGAGCTATATAGTAAATGGAGAATAGAAAATATTGAGCTATATAGTAAATGGAGAATAGAAAATATTGAGCTATATAGTAAATGGAGAATAGAAAATATTGAGCTATATGGTAAATGGAGAATAGAAAATATTGAGCTATATAGTAAATGGAGAATAGAAAATATTGAGCTATATAGTAAATGGAGAATAGAAAATATTGAGCTATATAGTAAATAGAGAATAGAAAATACTGAGCTATATAGTAAATAGAGAATAGAAAATATTGAGCTATATAGTAAATGGAGAATAGAAAATATTGAGCTATATAGTAAATGGAGAATAGAAAATATTGAGCTATATAGTAAATAGAGAATAGAAAATACTGAGCTATATAGTAAATGGAGAATAGAAAATATTGAGCTATATGGTAAATGGAGAATAGAAAATATTGAGCTATATGGTAAATGGAGAATAGAAAATATTGAGCTATATGGTAAAAGAAAATAGACAGTCTTGGTCTACATGGATAAAGAGAAATGAAAATATTGAGCTACACGGTAAATGGAAAATAGAAAATGTTAAGGAGAATAGAAAAAGAAAGTTGTGCCAATAGAGTGCAATTACGAAAGAGAGTATATTACATAACTGACGCGTAGCGAATTACAAATTGACACTAAGCTGACATTTACTTGCTTCATGTCTGATGAGTCGTGTGTTGATGATGGTGATGGTGACGATCGTCGCAATAATCTGCTTCTCCAGTTAAACATCGCGTGCTGTCGACCTTAAACTAATGCCTTCAAAGAGACAATGACACTTGTCGTTACGGTTCACATTGTTTATTATAGTTCGCCAGAAAAAGAAAAGCAGTGAACAATGATTGTTTTAAGTACAGCAGGAAGTAAGGACACGCCTTGGTCTTCTAGACCTCGCTCGTGGTCACATGTGCCTGATCCTTTCCAGGTAGCAAAGAAAACGGAGAGATATGAATACTGGAAGGAAACTTACCTTATCCTCTTCTGGCTCTGACGTCACTTTTCTTTTCGATTCAATTATAGCATTAACAAATGATATTGGTTTTGAGTTTGTACGTAGTATATTGCCATTGTGGCTAGACAAAACGGACTTTTACCGATGCAGAAATACGTAAAGAGCCGGAAAGACAATAGTAACGAGAAAAAAGAACAAATCACATTTAAAGTAAGAAAAACACTTAGCGTGTGTTTATTTCTATGAAGAAAATATTTATTTTTCGACGACGACGAAAATTAATGAAACACCTATTATAATTTTGTTTTCACGAGAAAGTTAAATTAAATTTGTTAAATACTGATCCAGCTTTTGAACAAGGCAAAAAACGAAACGTTTTTAGTTACCTTAATCCTAATCTAACCCTTACCTACCTTTATTGCCTTTTTGTAACAGCTATTTGTTAACTATTCTTTTTTTTTGGGGGGGGGGGGAGGGAGTCGGCCCTTTTTTATCTCCGTTGGATATTCTTTACAAGCGCCAATTACGAATTAATCAATTTAAAATGTAACTTGTCTATTTTTCTCGCATTCTGATTGGATAAACGCCTGTTTTGTCTGGTTCAAAAGCTGTAACAGTAGCTAGAAATGTTATCAACGAGCACTATCTCAGAATAATAGGACATATATATATATATATGAGAAAGAGAGAGCAGAAAATACAGAACTGCCGAAAATAATATGGGTTGCCAATGCTTTGAAAGCACAATACTGAGATACATGAATAAATGTTTCATCGTTGCACGTAGCTCCGATGAAACGATCTAAAGAGCTAGAGAGATTTCACCGAATTGGCATAAAGCCACGTGACCTCGTGTGCGTTGATTAGAAAGATCATTAATTAGTTTTAATTTCATTTCTAAACTAAAAACCCTTCCCATATCGCTTCTGAAACAAAGTACAGTGTACGCCCCACTCTAAGCCAAGAATATTGCGCCGGTTTAGAACAAAGATAAAGGCAACGCTTCTATCGACTGTTTATGATGTGTTGCTTTTATTACTGTGAGTAAAATGTTCATTATTTTATATTCATTTATGGACTAAATGTACGAGTGTGCCCACGCCGTCGAAAATGACGAGACACTTTTTAAAATTGTTTTTCGATTTACTTACAACATTTATAATTAAACTACAAATACTGTAGTGACTTGCTGCTGCCCTCGTTTACTGATTTAGTGTGACAGGTGAAGAAATAGTTACCTCTTCCAAGGAGATTATAGATTTCGGTCGAATTTGATTGAGCGTCCACATCGCATGGGCAATCGTAAACAGATTATGTCGAAATATCGACTATGGCCTAAATAAGAACTGATTTATTTTTGGGATATTTACATTAAAGGTCAAGATCAATATCGTGAAAAGATGGAAGTCGCACTTTTAACGAGATCTTCGGTTCTATTCATCGTAGAAACTCGCTACTTGATTGGGATTATAGCATCGGATGTGATATTGAACTTACTATTTGACATTGACCGTAAAAATGTAGGTCAATATTGAAATTTCGATGGAATTTCTACCTCTGATTTTCCCAAATGTAATGTATGCCCCTGATGCTCTTTGATAATAGATAACAGTAACCAACCTGTAAAATTTCAGCCAGATAAAAGCTATCAACATACAATATGGAGAAGTAAGGCCTAGGATGAGATGTAGGCAAATTCTTACATTGTGAAGAGAAGGTTTACAATCTCACGCCGAACTTACGTTCTTTTTTATTGTATGAAAAATAAATTTATCATTTGCCAATTTAGTATTTAATTTGCTGATTTATATTAATCCGATTATTTTTATTAAAACTTTAAAATAAATTGTTAGATAAGGAGGGGTTATCGCATGTGGACGAAACTTTTTGTCGTTCTCACATGGACATTTTTTTTTCATTTCGTTTCTCCTTCCCTATATAGATATTTGGTGCCATTTTTTTCTTCTCTTTTTTTCTATTTAAATTTAGGCGGGTTGTTTTTTCTCCCATATGAATTATCATTATTTCATTTTATTTTATTTTAACTGCGTGTGAGGTTTTTTCTTTATCATTTTTGGTTTCGGTTTTGGAGTTTTTCTTTTACAAATTTATTACTTTTTCTTGGTTTCTGTCTTTTTATTTTTATTTTTTAAAATCTAATATGGAAATATTGCTTTGTTTTATTGTTGTCGCTGATTGTTATTTATTGTGTTTTTATTGTTTTCTTTTTTTTTGTTTATTCCGATATCCTATCAATTATACAGGAGAGTCCGAAGGTTTTTTTACTACTCCTAACGAAAAGTACAGTGTGATCTGAAAGTCTTGTTACTCGTAACAAAAAGTAAAACAAGAGAGGGAAAAGTAATAAAGCAGTACCAAATGCTCTACGTTCAATTTATTTAGTACGAGAGAGAGTGGAAGAGAGAGAGAGAAACAGAGAGAGAAACAGAAAGAGAAACAGAGAGAGGTAGTGCGGAGAAAGTTTAAGTATTACATATGACGGTTTAATATTTTATAAATGTTATTTCAGTGTAAGTTCCCAGAAATCAACCTTGATGAAATCGCAGAATAACAGAATAACTTACTAACTTACTAACGGAATAAAGGATACACAGAGTAACGAACAGAGACAGAATTATAAGTCATTTTCGATTAATACTGGGAAATAAAAAAATATTAAAAATATGAATCGAAAGAAAAGAATGGAATAAAGTATTTTAGCTAATTTTCGTTTTTTTTAACTTCAGTGTAAAGTCTCAGAAATCAAAGGACCCTAACTTCCTGGGACTAACACTTGATGCTTATATGAGATACATAGTAATTTAGGTGTGCCATTAAAGTTCTCTTTTACCACTTAAGTAACGAAGTGATGGACATTATTTTGCCTCTCTCCAATTGACCAGTTAACTACGTTATAGTATATTTTTCTTGTGGTCTTTTGGTTTTACCGGATTCCAAGACAGGAATTCATCTAGTTTGGTGGAGTAACCAGCTTAGTGTCCTTACTTATAAGCCAATGTTGTGTAGCCGTATTAAGGGGATTTTATTTGGGCTTAAAATACTGTTATTTTGTAATATGTGATCAGGGTGTAGTGTTAAATAAAGTTCTGATTGATTGGGCTTGAGCACGTGTTAGTTGAGAGGTGTGTTTGAAGTAGACGATTGCCCTAAAGTGGTCATACCTCTACTAAAATCAGCAACGGTGAAGGAACAATCACCAAAACACAGCTTCATATAATATAACACAGGTAAAAGCACATCATTATTTTGTGTCACAAAAATGATGGTGTTCATATAGGTATTTGAATCTGTGACTGTGAATGCAAGTAAATATACTGAACATGTTGTTTTGGAAATTTTGAGATGATGATTGATCATTTGTAATATTTGGATTATTCAGACTACTGTTCTCATCTTGGATATTATTATCACAACATTTTGGTCGATGTAACCGCCGACCTTCTTCAGGTGTATCTTGTTGAACCTGGAAGGATGTATTCCGAACTCGAGAATATTTCCGGACCTGCGGCGTAACGGATATGCCTGCTAAGTAATAATCATTTCTGACAGTCTTCTTGAGGTTAACGGTTCAGTTTTTAGGGAAGGCGACACTAAGAATACAATCACGAATTACTTAAGTAATTATACTTCTACCCGGTCATGGCTGACTGAACGAGAGCAGACTACTCCCGTGGATTAAATGAAGGGTTCTGTTCGAAATTTCGTAAATATTCCCGAGTTCGATAGAAAAGTTCCAGGGTTGGACAATATGCACCCGAAGAAAGTCGGAGGTTACATCGACGGAAACGTAGTGAGAATAACATCCAAGATTAGAACAGAAGTCGAATAATTCAAAGAATACAAACTATTACATGTTGTTTTCATATTATAGTTGTACGTATTATTCTATTGTTTTAGTTTTCTTGAAGTTAATTACCTGAATAAATGACATGTTTTGTATTGCTGTTTTTTTGTTCCTCTATAGTTGTTTTGATTTTAATCCAGGTATCAATTATTTGTGAGCACCCTGTACATATAAACTGACCCCAATCCCGTACGGCACAAAAGGGACATTAAGAAGATACAATTATTAGAATAATAGCATCTCATCAATTTTTCATGGAGATAGAAAAACCTGCCTTGAAAACTGGAAGAATAATTATGGATTTCGTTTGATTTTGAACTCTAATGGCGGTGATGAGAAATATACAACGATGTAACGCGCCGAGAAGGATTGCATGATTTCCGTAACTTTACCGTGTTTATTCGTCACTGTTTTGTTTGAAATGTGTTTCTTCCTCTTTTATAAGTCGTTCTCGTAATCTCTATAATAAGAACAGTCGAATAACATCGCTTATTTGATTGCACATAGAATATTTTATTTTTGGTTTAGTTTTTTTCTAAAAGGTCGCCGTATATCAATGCCCGGGGTCACTTGTGGATAGGGGTTAAAACATCGTCGGTCATGATCGCTTCCGCGAGAGGATCAGAATCAATGTGTGAGATAAGCAGAACATTGTTTATTGCCCATGAGGACGGCTCTACAAGTTGGCTTTTGGCTAAGATCAAAGTGTAGTATCTGTTCCGATGGATACTGCACCCCATAGACTGGTATTGTCTTGGCTTTCGGGGCTTGATTTACGCCGGTCTATGGGTCTGTCCTGTGCAGTTCTAGGAGGTCCACCCTCGCAGGCTTTGCCTCCCCTCTTTAAGGAGGAGTAAGTTTATTGCTTACTGCCCGAGGCGCCCCTACTAGGGAATGCTGACGGGGCTGCCCAAGCCATTTTTCAATGGCCAGAGTGCTCACCTTCTCGTGCGCTGGCTTTTCAAATCCCACTTTCCGACCTTGTGTCACATACTCCTATTGTGGGTAAGCGTTAAATAATCGTCTTATTGTTCAATCACCATGGCGACAAGGGTCTGATAGGATGACGCAAATATAGTTTAATTCAGCAGAAGCTGTTGAAACAGTGTGTTTATTGTTTATCTTAAAAGATTAATTGAGCAGAAATTGAACGCTATTACAAAAGGAAAACATATATAAAAGGGGAAATGTCTAACGAAAATAACATTTCAGGAATGTAAGAACAAAGAATAGTTAACTAATAAAATGTTCATTTTTCGAAATGAATATGCAAGTAGCAGGAAGTTTCATCGGATGTTCTGCTAACTTGGTAGGCCAAGAGGAGCCTTAAGGTGTTTCAACGAATATACTAAATAATATAAACGTTTCGGACTGTTGTCTTTATAGTGAATTCTAAAGATGTAAATATAAATACATGTGTTCAAAAACAACATTATAAGGATAATTTACAGTGTGGAAAGAAAATCAGATAAAACTTTACGCGCGTATTAAACAAATCTTTCACTTTTGAATTTCCAAATTATACAAGAAAAATACACCACAATCTGTATATTCCCCCTTCTTCCCGCAAGCAAAAACATTCAATATGCAAACAAACAAGCAAACAAGCGATATTATCAAGTTATGTTAAATTCTATTTCTCTTCACATTTATCTATGAATGATACTGAAAAGTTTAGGTACAACATATCTTATTAATGTCATTTAAGTAATTATTAACCTATTACATCGCTTTTTTCCCGTTGATATTACAAATTACAAATTTGACTTTCATTGGAAAAAATCCATGTTATTTAATATTTATATATATATTATAAATTCAAGAATGTGACTTTTTAATTCAATTATCAAAAGCCTTACATAAAATACATAACAAAGAAAGTAGTGTATACTTACTAGGTAAATATATTGAACGTTTTTATGTAGCAAAATAACACCTGCTGAAACACTCATTTGTTGACGAATCCACAATAGTTTCAAATGTCTTATATCAATAAGGTAATAACATTCTTACATCCTTAATTGTTATTATTTATTTATATAACAGTGATTGGGTTGCCATGCAGATACCAGGTATTTACATATTAGGGTTGTTGTTTATTACCTGGCACCTTTTGGCTAGGAGGAAAGTGTAGTATCTGTTCCGATGGATACTGCATCCCATAGACAGTAATTGTCTTGGCCTTCGGGGCTTGATTTACACCGGTCTGTGGGTGTGTCCTGTGCAGTTCTAGGAGGTCCACCCTCTCATTGGGGAGGAGTAAGTGTATATCTTACTGTCTGAGGCGCTCCTACCGGGGAATGCCGACGGGCTGCCCAGGCAATTTTTAATGGTCAGAGTGCTCACCTCTCAGTCGCTGGCTTTTCAAACCCCACTTTCCCGACCCGACCTTGGATCACATCTTACCTTGTGGGAGTAAGATAAAACTGGCCTTGTACCTAACTTCCTGGAGAGAAGGTAAATAAATCATATCGACAGTGACTTTGTTGCTGTCGGATTGAGCCATGATCCTATTCAGTCCTAGGAAGTTCACCTTCCCAGGCTTTACCTGCCTTTTGAGAAAGAGTGAATTTATTGCTAATCGACTTAGGTGCGCCTACAGAGGAATGTCTACGGGGATGCTCAGGTATATTTTGCAGAGTGCGCTTCTCTTATGGTGCTTGCTTTTTCCAAAACAACACCTGTCTGTACTCCTTGAAAGGAGGTAAATCAAACCTTGACTCTTTCAGTTAGTAAATTCGTTAACTGACACGTCGTATTATTGGTCCCCCGATTTATAAAATCGGGGGACTTATGTTTTGAGGCATGTCCGTCCGTCCGTCCGGATTTTTCTCCGCAACCATCCATTGAATTTCTCTGAAATTTTGCATGAAGTTGTAACTTTGGTCAGGTTAGAAAGTGACATTCTTCGATTTTTGAAAAAAAATCTGGTTAGCCCCCCCCCCCCAGGGGGTCAAAATGGCAAAAAATGACATTTTTTGCCCCATAACTTTTAATCCATCCATTCAATTTCTCTTAAACTAGGCCAAAATGTGGAGGCAACTGTTTCTAATAGGAAATAAGTATCGCTGACCTTGTAAACAATCTTGTTCGCGCCCCAGGGGGTCAAAAGCCCCAAAAATGGCAAAAAATGACCCTTTTCTCCCATAACGTTTGATCCCTTCATTCAATATTTCTGAAACTTGGCCAAAATGTAGAGGCAATTGTTCTGGATATGAAATGAGCATCCTTGACAGCACAACAATTCTGGTTCGCGCCCCCAGGGGGTCAAAAAGGGGTAAAAAATCGATTCACATACAGAGGGGGACCACGCACGCGCGGCTTGTTTTTAATGTATCAATGATTTTACGGGTGTTACGTTTCATATTTAAATACGTTTTCTTTTTTAATTTTATTGTTTTGTTTTATATTTTTGGATTGCATTCGTTGTTGTTATGATGTCCGTTCATTTTTTTCTTTTCATTAACAGGATGCAAGATGACCGACCTCTCACCAAACGCCGAGTGAATGAAAGAAATCCAAGGACAGAGAATCACAACGGGACGGGGATCAATTCAAACGCTTGTCTGTCGAACGGGGACGCCCTGCTACATCTCCAACAACAACCGCGCATAGGCGCACAAAGTGAGAGCGGGGAACTGTTAATCAAGGTCAAGCCGAAACGACCTATAAATAATGTCGTTAAAGTCCATCTTTCTAACTTTCCCCGAAAAGAACCCAAGATCATGATCGATTCAGACGAGGAAGACGTACGGTGAAAAGGCGACAGAATAAAAATTATGTATATAAGGCGAAAAAAAAAGGCGAAACAAAAAGGCGAAAAAGGAAAAATGTAACGGTGTAATAAGCGGGGAATAAAAATGTATAATGGAGAAATAAAAGCGACAGAGTAAAAAATATGAGGGATAAAATAGTGCGTAAGATAAAGAATTAGTAAAAAAAAAAAACGTAACAAAGTAAAATATATAATAGAGAAAATAATGCAAAAAAAAGAGAAATTATAATGAAAGTAAAAAACAAAACAATGTAGAAATATAATACGGAACGGAAGGAAATTAGGCGACAAATATAAAATATCAGAGATCAAACAATACTATAGATTTAAAAAATGAGAGAATAAGACGAAACAAGGTAAAACATATAAAGTATAAAAATAAGCGACATAGTAAAAAAATAATGCTGAAAAGTGGTTAGAGTTTTAAAGTTAATATGAGTGTTGGGTAGAGAAAATGGATGAAAAAATACAAAATGTAACAAAACATAATTAGTAAAAAACAAACGAAAAAAGCAATAATAACTTATCGCTGAAATGCATTTTACTTACAATTTTAATTCACCTGTGCGTGTTTGTACATATGTACAATTCGTGCTGTTCATTACCAAAATATATATTTGTGTGTGTGTGTGTGTGTGTGTGTGTTCACATAAACATGTATAAATTATAAGAGATAATTATACTGAATCTATGTATATCATACAATACATTTATAAATAATGATCCCGTCGATGCTTTATTATATATATATATATATATATATATATATGTGTATATATATATATATATATATATATATATATATATATATATATATATATATATATATATATATGAATATATATATATATTGTTCAGCTGTCATACTGCGTAAAGCTAAAAGCATATATATGTATATAGAGATACACACACATATAATTATATATATATATATATATGTATATATATATATATATATATATATATGCATACGTACATTTGAATCTTTCTATATATATATGTATATGTATATATATATATATATATATATATATATATATATATATATATATATATATATATATATATATATATATGTATGCGTCTGTACTGATGTATATGCAGATATGTGCATTTATATATATATATATATTGTGTGTGTGTATTCTGGTAGCATTTTCTCATTTATACAAACATTATAACAAATAACAGAATTCGTCTGTTTAATTATACCGTTTTTTATTTTTTCAATTTTTCTGAAGGTCATGTTGTATTAAAATTAAATATAATGTTCCATAGGTGTCACAGGTTGCACGAACGTTTTCGATTTTTCGTCGAATCATCCCCAGGTGTCAAAAGGAAATGAACAAAAAAGATGGAGAAATAAAAGAAGTTTTAAAAGACGGTGGAGAAACGCGTATAGAACGTTTTCCGCATTGTTCCAGGAAGTCGTTGGCGATTTTAGATTCAGCAATGCTGGATGGCATCACAGAACGTAATGCGATATTAGAACCTATGAAACCTGTGGGACATTTTTATTTTTTTTATTTTAATACAAAAAAGACCATCAGAAAAACTGACAAAATAAAAACGGTATAATCAAACAGACGAATTCTTTCATTTTTAACAATATTTGCATATATATATATATATATATATATATATATATATATATATGTAGTATTAAAGTTCAAATATATTAACATAATAACCACAAAACCAATATGTTCAAAAGTGCTCAATAAAAAGTAGAGCTTTTATAAAATTGCGTAAACATTGGTGACAGTCACCAATGTATATTTATTAATATATATATATATTTATATATGTATACATATATATATATATATATATATATATATATATATATATATAAATATATGTATACATAATATATATATATATATTTATATGTATACATATATATATATATATTTATATATATATGTATACATATATATATATATATATTTATATATATATATACATATATATATATATATATATTTATATATATATATACATATATATATATATATATTTATATATATATATATATTTATATATATATGTATACATATATATATATTTATTTATATATGTATACATATATATATATATATATATATATGTATATGTATACACATATATATATTTATATATATATACATATGTATACATATATATATGTATATATATTTATATATATGAATACATATATATATATATATATATATATATGTATATATATATATATATATATATATATATATATATATATATATATATATATATATAATGAAAAACGTTAGCCCAGTCCCGATGAATTCGTGTGAATGAAAGATACTAAATATTAAAATCTCAATCTATATTTTCAAATGTAAAACTTCAATAGAAAAGAATAATATCCTTTGTTTATTTTCTGAGTCAGTCTTCTTTTAATAATAAAGACATTATATAAAATCTCACTATATTATATTCGTATTTTCCTTTTACAGTCTACATATAATATGCATATATATATATATATATATATATATATATATATATATATATATATATATATATATATATATATGCATATGTATATACATATACATATAATAAATAGACTATGTTTGCTTAACTTATGATTACAAGTGGGTGTCTCAGATTAAATTAACAAATTTCTTAACATTTTTCTATGCAACTTGCTTGTAAGAAAAATATGTTCATGTTACTATATATATGAATGTTTATATATAAATAAATATCCTACACTTATAAATAAATATATATATTTCATTATATATACATAAATATTTATAAACAGATATACTAAAATATATATGTGTATATATAGTTGTTGTCAATTCGATTTCGAATATAACCACTTTTGGCGTATCGACGTGATATTCGTGTGAAGGAGTGAGAGGCGCAGATGCCTGCCTGACTTTTACAGACCTTACCACAGACGAGGCAGATGTTGTGATGATCTGAGGTGATGCCATAAATTAATCCACCTCATTTCGTGCTTGATTTTGCAAAACATGCACTCGTTGGTGATTCAACAAACCTGTTCGTTACATAGTTACAATGTTTCACGTTTGGCATCTTAGGTGTTCCATGTTTCTTCCGTGTGCTGGAGGTGTCACGTCCAGTCTCTGCCTCGCCGCTCTCTTCTGCTGCTCGTGTTTCATCCATTCTTTTCAATGAGCTAGCTGCCTTACAAAAGTGCTTTCCCCCACCTTGACCTATCTTGTACAGTGTGTTGGCCTGGATAGTCTCAACATAAAGAGTTTATATCAAGTACTGAATCTGACACACACACACACACACATATATATATATATATGTATATATATATATATATATATATATATATATATATATATATATATATATATATATATACATACATATGTGTACAAGTGTATTTATATGTAATACACGCATGCATGTACATACATTTTGGGGAGGAAGTCATCAAAGAGAAATTGAAAACTTACTAAAAAAGCATTCTGTAAACATCTTTAATTCATTATTAAGAAAAATATATTTTGTAATTTGGCAGAAACACTTGCGTTAATAAAGGTTTATTTCAAAACAAATTCGGAACGATTTTTCAATTATGTATATATATATATATATATATATATATATATTTATATATATATATATATATATATATATATATTTATATATATATATATATATAATAGATGTGTACATCGACATATATATATATATATATATAAATATGTATAAATATATATATATATGTATTGCTGTACGTGTAAATGGGATACTCGCAAACACATACACAATTATATATATATATATATATATATATATATATATATATATATATATATATATATTAGGTTATGCTTTATTCATATTTTCATAAAAATATATTATGAACTTTCTGATTTTTTATTTTTCTGTGAATCTTTACATTTCTTTTTAAGCAATTATCACGCATTTTTTTGCTTCAACAAATGTACATATAACATTAGCCTCACACTTGTTTTTACTTCAATGTGTCTGGTTCTACATCATTAATAATTAAAAACTTTAACTACAAAATAAAACATATTTCTTACACGTCGTTATTGTGCTCTCTTTTTATTAACATTTTAACGTTTTGTGATTTCTTTGCTCTTTTAAAAAGGCATTGGTTGATTTGAATTGAATACATTTTTTTACTTACCAAGAAACTAGTTACATATTCGTGTTATATTTTCAGTTGCAAAATTATCAAGGTACGTATGTTCACTTGTTTTGTGTTAACCGAGCAACAAGTAGTGCGGATGAACTAACAAAGGTCAATGGCGACAGTTTGCTTACGGTAGTCAAGTAGTTATAATACTATACGATTTGAAGAGTGTGAAAACGGAAGTGCATAAGCAAACAGATAGGAAGTGAAGGTATATAATGGACAAGAGCTTTTTGTGAAGTAAACGAGAGATGCTTGGTAGAGGCGATCTTGGCCATATGAGTAAAAAGTAGTTAGAATATAGGGATTTATTTGTCTCTATATGTTAACTATTATTTTTAATGGAAATCGCTCAAGACAAGGCATGAAGCCACGGTGTGTAACGAGCTAAGAAATATTACTTCAAGGTCAACAACGTGCCGACGATAAGTGTTAGATGAATAAATTCTGACCCAGAAAACAGCAATTCTTCTCACTTTGTCAGAAACATCGCTCATGGAATGTGAGGACCTAAAGTAGAAAGTAAGAGAAGCGAGAGTTACGAAGCTGCCGAAATTTAACCCAAGATCCACTTTCTACTCTACTCCCATAGCACAGTACACTCTTAGGAAAGTATACTTGAAAACTACTAAACAGAAATCAATATTGAAAGAGTATAGTTCAAATATTTTAATTATCAAAGTCTACAAAATTATCGCACAGTTATTACAAGTAAGACAAACATGTATTTCAAATAATATAAATATGGTGAAATAGTTTTCCATACAAAAAAAAATCAATAGGATAAAAACTTGGTAATGATTACTCTGAATCACACGATATATAATATGGTGTTCGTCGAGGTCTGCTATTGGGACCTTAATGATGTATTTTATAAATTATGTATCTGATAATGTCCGATCAATTTTTTGGCTGATGATGCTGAATTATTGGTTTTAAGTACAAATAGATATTGATGGTTTGTCCAATTAGGGTCATACACGAAAATTCTAAGTTAAATATAGAAAAGTGTAGCATCTTACATATTAAAAAAATATCGTTTTTTTTGTTTTTTTTCTCCACCCCTAACGAGGCATATTGACACTGATGGGCTTCTGTAATTAAAGGCTAAGTGTATAAAGAGGGAACTCTAAGTGGGGAGTTGTGCAGCAAGTAACTTTTTATCGTATATGTATGCATGTTGTTACATTTTGTGAAACAAGGAGAAGGGGGATTCCAAAGTAATGCGGTCCGAAGAAAGAAGCTATTGGAGTAGAAAGTGTTGCCGCATCTGGAGAATTCTACCGTCAAGGGGTGGGATTTTGCTGCTAGTCGAGTTAATCGAAGAGCATTCTGCGGAAATACTTTTTAAAAGTCGCACAGAGATTCTACATTGCGGCGATGGGACATTGGCTGTAGTTTTTTTACAGTCCGAGATCTATTATATTAGAGCACATTTTGTACCCTGTCCAAAATAGATAAACTATTGGTTTGTTCACTGTGATGGTGTGATTGTGATCTAATCTATTCCGTGGCTATATGTACTCTTACATATATTATTTATAGAGGAACCTTCCACGAAGGGCGAGCATTCTTTATGTAACATACTATTCTGTACTTCTGTAAATACACACTCTTGTAAATATACCACTTATCATCGACTCTTTAAAGTAACAACATTGGCGACGAGGAAATCAGACTTATTCGGACACAACATAATACGAAATGTATCTCACACAACATATTTATGATACCAATACCGCAAACAGGTTCTGAGCAGCAAAGATCAAAAATAAAACGTAAGATAACGGACTTCATTGTAATAACCCCTAAAAGAAAAAAGTATTTACTTCATACGAATCAAAGCTAAACAGGGGGTGTTATGGTATAATAGTGACCGACCCTATTTCGGAACTATATGGACTCTTTTAAATATTATGTATTATTAAAGCCTACTATGAAGGACGAGTTGTCTTTCTTGCCCAGTCTTACCGTGCCGATGATTCGTTCTCGACAATTAGTCTGAAAGATTGGCTACTATGACTGATAGTGGCCCTTTTTCTATCGGAGTTAGGTATGGTTCTGAATAGTCCTAGGACATCCAGCGTCGCAGGCCTTGCCATCTTTATTTAGGGAGGAGTTAGCTTATTTTGAACTGCCAGAGGCGACCCGACCTCTTGTTCGCTGATCTCACAAATCCAACTTTCCGACCTTGTGTAACATCTTCCCGCGGTGGGAGGGATGTAAATGATCAGTATTTCTTTAACTTCTGTTGGTGAAAGCGTTTTGACTGGGCAATTTCGGTGGCTTTTTTTCTGTCTAGCTTAGTTATTTGCCCTAGATAGTCCCAGGGGGGTCTACTCTCTCAGGCCTTGCTTCCCCTGTTTGGGGTTGAGTTAGTTTATTGCTATCTGCCTCAGACGCTTCGACCTGGGGATACCAAGGAGGCTGCTCATGCAATTTTTAAAAGGCCAGAGTGCCCCTTCTTTAGGGACGCTGGTTGGATTATCCCCACTTTCTAGCCTCGTGACACATATTCCTGCGGTGAGAAGGTAGTAAATAATCGGTCTATTTAGCATACTTTTCTGTACTTCTGTAAATACACACTCTTGTAAATATATCACCGTGTTGTCTTATTTATGATTGGCTTTTCAACGTCACAACAAATATAACAGATAAGAGTTAATTTCAGATTGGACAATTAGACATTTTATTTCAATAGGGGAAAAACGAAAGATGGACAAAAGGAGAGAGATAGAGAGAATGATAGAGAGATACAAATTTTAAATAGAAATATGTCACACTTTTTAATTTCTTTTTTCATTGTTGTTTTTTTTATGACACCAGGCAACGCTGGGTAGCCCTGCTATTCTATTGTAAAAATATTCTCAATGGGAACGTAGAGTCTTATATATTAGGCTCTACGTCGTCATTGAACATATTTTACTCAACCAGTAAGTCTCATTTATCTACGTCCTCACGAGGGCTGGATGTGGCACAATGCGATTAATGCGATTATAGATCATAGGCAACGCAAGGGAAACCCGGAGATGATGCAACCTAGACACAAATAGCCAGACATGATAATCGATATACAACTCCTATTTATCTACGTCCCACAAAGTAGAATGTGACACAAGGTCGGAAGGTGGGAATGTGTACTCTAGAGGAAGAGTACGGAGTTTCTTAAAAATTGCCTCAGACAGTAAGCAATAAACTTACTCCTCCCCAAAGAGGGGAGGCAAAGCCTGGGAGGGGGTTAACCTCCCATAACTGCACAGGACAGTCGGAACAGATACTACACTTTGATCTTAGCCAAAAGACCAAGGAAGCATCCGAAACTCGATATACAACTAAACCTCTGTAATCATGTTAGTTTATCTTGTTTGTTTTTCGTATCCATGCTCAATTGATGACGTCATAAAATGACGTCATAAAATGATGGAAATACAGAAGGATGGTTTCATTTATTAAACAGAGACGAGTATAACGATGTACAGACGAAGACATCCCAAAATTATGACACCACCTATGAACTCAGGTGTTATCAAGACGAGCCGTCGCCCAAACCTATTAACCATCGTGTGTCTAGTATACTACTAAACTGTGTCAAATGTTCTTTTTGTTTGTTTGTGTATTTGTTTATTTGTTTGTTTGATTGTTTGTTTGTTAGTTTGCTTGATTCTGTGCACAATGAATCACGTTACACACAGATGATCGTTTTCTGACATTATCCATTAAAGAGTGCGCGAAAGCATCATGAGGATCTTCTATGGCGTTAAAAATGATGAAGTAACAAAGAGATGACATCATCCATTAAAATGAGAGAATATAAGTACTAAACTCCGATCACCTAACTTTGTAAAAAGATGTGGAAATAATTACATCACGTAAATACTAAAAAGTTTAGTGATTTTAGTTTGACATCACAAGGTACTCTGAAATCCTTTCACATCATGAAAATGTGTTGGTTTCAAACGCCGATAATATGCAAACGAAAATCTTGAATCTTGAATTTGAATACAATTTAATGTCTATTGAACGAGCGCCTAACTCGTTCAATTTAAAACTACGTCGAATTTTAATTGAAATATATAAGCAATGGTGTGATTATCTAAATATTTTTGCATCAAAACAACGACGTGCATGAATACTTAAAAGAACGTCATCAAAAGTGGCGGGCGAAAACTTCTGTAATATGGATTGCAGCAGTAATTATGAAATGCTGTGTTTATTACCTCAAAGTTTGTTCTAGTTCATTCGATAGAACAGCGCTCAGATTAAACTTGACATGTACGCTCGCTTACGTGTGCGAGTGAAGGAAGTGTCACTTGAATGAAAGACTCTGCTTTTCTGTCTATCTTCGGTGATGGTAATTAACCAGTTTTGCAGAAGACGGCAAGCGAAGCGGTTTCTCCCGGGTAAACTATCATGATGATGATGATGATGGGCTGAAAAAGTGCTACAGTAAAAATAAAGTATTTTTTGATATGGCAAAAATGTATTTTTCATTCTTGTCTACCCATTTTGGCCTTTTGGCTAAGATCAAAGTGTAGTATCTGTTCCGATGGATACTGCACCCCATACTGGTATTGTCTTGGCCTTCGGGGTTTGATTTACGCCGACGGGGCTGTCCAGACCATTTTTAATGGTCAGAGTGCTCACCTTTCGGGCGCTGGCTTTTCAAACCCCACTTTCCCGACCCGATCTTTGGTCACATCTTACTTATGGGAGTAAGATAATAACTAGCCTTGTGCCTAACTCCTGGAGAGGAGTAAATGAATACCCATTTTGGCCTTTTGGCTAAGATCAAAGTATAGTATCTGTTCCGATGCATACTGGTATTGTCTTGGCCTTCGGGGCTTGATTTACGCCAGTCAATGGGTCTGTCCTCTGCAGTTCTGGGAGATCCACCTTCCCAGGCTTTGCCTCCCCTCTTTGGGGAGGAGTAAGTTTATTGCTTACTGCCTGAGGCGCCCCTACCGGGGAATGCCGACGGGGCTGCTCAGGCAATTTTTAAACCCCACTTTCCCGACCCGGCCGTGGGTCACATCTTACTTGTGGGAGTAAAATAAAAACTGGCCATGTGCCTAACTACTGGAGAGGAGTAAATCAATACCCATTGTCTTTCAGCTGCAGACTCAAACATTCTTTGTCCATGAAGTCAAAACAACATTTTTTCTAACAGCGCAAAAAGTAATGCTAACAGACAGATACAATATACGTTCGAACCAGTGGCATCACTACCAGAGTTTTGTAGGTCTCGTTTCAGATCGTAGACAAAAAGCTATTGACAAAACACTAGTCAGAGTGAATGCGAGACTCGTGCCCCCAGGCAAAATAGTTAAAAAATGTAATTTACCCTAAACAAGGTATAATGCCACTTAGACGTAAGGGGCTACTGCGAATTAGGGTCCATATCCATAGCGTCATCCTAAGTGGGGGTTGTTTGCAGCGAGATGTCTGTTCACACTACATTTAAATTTCTGTATGCTGATACAGTCAGAGAAACAGGGATCAGGGAGGGAATTACAAAAACTAGCGCTGAGAGCGTGCCAATATCTGGTCATAATGGGGCCTCAAACTAAGATTCTGTTATGGTGTTGTATCCTCGGGGCACGATACTGTGACATACATAATAAACCAAAAGCGACAGTAGAAGAATAATATGAATTTAATTTTTGTAAAACACAAAAAGTCAACAAAACGCAGTGTTTAATTTTGAACAGTTTTAAACAATAAATATTTACAAAAATGTTTACATTTGTCAATGAATGATATCTTCCTTTTGTTCATTTAATTATAAAATTGTACAAGTTTTTTTTTTTATTATAAAAACGAATTTAACATTTGATAAAATATCGAAAAACAAACAATGATTTGTCCGGTAAAACATCCACAAAATGGTGGCACACACAGCCATTTTATCTAACAACCGAATCTTGCCACATTATTAAAGAATTGAATTTAGTTAAACACATTAAAACTTTCTCATCGTGTATCTCGATGTGAAATGTGTTATTTATTTCAAGACCTGATGTGTATCACTTGAAAATGATTATGGTGCTATACATTCTTTGATCTCCTATAAGTTTTTGTAACTTTTAATCTATCTTAAGTATGTAAATAAATTAATTTTAGTGTACTTACTATCAGATCAGAAAATGATTACTTGTTTATGTGAGCAATATATTTTCAAATAACTCAATTTATTGTATTGCGATTACATTGTTCACACAATTACATGGACAACACTGTTTTATTAAAAAGTTACAAGTCTTTTTATAATGTGCAGAACCCGTATTCTTAGAAGATTTTGATTTTTCGCATTGATTCTGATGCTTTTATTTTGAATGATTCTAAACGACGGTATCAATAATTTTGGTTGTTAGGTAAGATGTCCAGATCCGTGTGAGAATTTACCGAACTAAATTCATATGAGTTTTACACAAGAAACAGATTACATAAAACTTGTGATTAATGCGATTAATAGTTCTAAATATGGTCGTGCTTAGTAAAATCGCGTTACGCAAAAATATGCACTGTATGACATACGTATATCTAGAAATGAAATAATCGATCTTACATTTAAATATTTTCATTTAAATATGAATATGCGCTGGAATGTATATAGAAATCGAATAAGTAGGTGATTTCTGTAAGATTATAATAATTAATCGCTGTCTTCGATAAA
Organism: Sepiola atlantica; assembly: GCA_963556195.1. Taxonomy (NCBI): domain Eukaryota; kingdom Metazoa; phylum Mollusca; class Cephalopoda; order Sepiida; family Sepiolidae; genus Sepiola; species Sepiola atlantica. The sequence continues at coordinate 53,975,260 of OY744535.1, forward strand.
ATAAATATGTAAATTTTTGTTGTGGATTTTTTTAGATAAGGATGGATAGTTTTTATCATTTAGATTATTCGGACTACTATTCTCATCTAATTTGTTATATTCACAACTTTTCGATCGAATTAAACGTTGTTAATATAACACTTGAAATGAGCATAGCTGTATAAATAATACAGCATTAATAAAAATACATTTATATTTTATTGAATAAATAATTATTGCTACACAATTTTAAAATAGCCAAAATAATCGGTTTTAATTTAGGTAGATTGACTTACAAGAATGAGCATTCAACAAAGGAGTAAGGTTTAGTCATTACATCGTTTTGCTTAATTAGCCATAACATGCTCCCTCCAGTATATACCATGTAAATGTCGTGTTTGCTAATGAAAATTGCACTGGGAAAGTGTATTTTATATAAACTCCCCTAATACATATAAAGAAATGATACCTGGGAGGATGGTTTTATGGCAACAGAACACTTCTCCGAATAGAGAAGGTAATGCATGGGAGGATGGTCTTATGACACCAAAATATACCCCCTCCCTAAATAAAAGTAATTGGTTAGGTTTTGGAGGAGGGTATCCTGAACAATGAGCATATACTACATATACTACTTCAAAGGAGAAGGTTGGTTTATGACAACAAAACACACACTACACTACCCCTCTTAAATTTAGCATTAACAGATAGTACAATAGTACATTAATATAAATAATAGTAAAGTTTTGTTTTAAGACAGACAGATATCAAATCTCGATTCGAATAACAGATAATACCATTTTTGTTGTATTCGCCCAGGGTCAGGTATTCCGCCTTCCAGTGTAAGTAGAAGTTTATGAGAAAATATAAATTCACATGCTGTCACCAGTCAGCATATACAGGGTGGGTCAAAATAAGGGTCCTATCTTTAAATTTGAATAACTTGAATTTGAATAACTTCCACAAAATAAAAGTTAAACTCACCAAACTTTATGTGTGTGTAGACTGACCCTTCCGAGATTTTTTGAAATAAACAAAACAAATTTTAGCCGAAAAACACTTCTTAAAACTTACAAAAACTAAATATTGTTTTTTACACTGTTTTGAGTTTTTTAAGCAAAAATAATGTTTTCTAAATGAGGGTACGTTCCTTAGGGCTAATACGGCTCATGCTTGCTTCGGAAGGGGTCCTTTACTTATTCTAAAAAAAAAATTTTTAAATCAATAAATAAAAAAGTTATGAATTTTTAAAAATAGGACCCTTATTTTTGCCCACCCTGTATATCCCGTTTAGGGGAGATGACACACAGCGCCTAGTATTTCCAAATGGTCACCCATCTATTACTGACCAGGCTCAACGTCCCTTAACCTCGGTGATCTAACGGAAACCGGTGTGTCAATGTGATATTGATTCTTTATTAGTAGTAGATTTAACTTCTAACGTAATTCTATTGATGAATATTAGTTGAAAGAAAAGACAATCTACTAAAATAAAACGCTTCTATTGGCTATTTCTATTCTATTGAGTCTTGTATGGCAAATCTAGATAATTTACGATGAAGACACAAGTATAAATTGAACAATCGGAAATAACAGATCTGTATCCGCAGATTCACGATTTAAAATTAAAGATAATTAAACACTGAATAATTTATTGGAAAATCAAGAGAGAATAATGTTTTGATCTTGATTCTTTATTATTGTAATTTTGGAAATTGCCTTTCTTCAAGTTTAATCAGGTGTGACTAACAATTTTTAAAATGCCGTTTATCATGTTTAGTTGTGGTTGCAGGAACGAAAAATAATTTTTTTTTTAATAATTCCGACATTTTCAAAAGTAAGAAAATCACTAAGAAAATGTAAGCGCGTTTATTAACACAATGTGGATTTTATTTGAAATCGCGTTTTCAATTTTGCCTGAAGACGTATTATTTGAGGATAGCTGTGATAAATGAAATAAAAATCTCGTATTTATTCATTTAGATAATAACAGCTATTCTTAAATAATACGTTTTAAATCAATAATGCAACATAGTATTTCGAACTACTGTATATATATTAGAAACGAAAGACGAAAACACAGCTATGTGTATGCCTAATTTGCATGAGTATTTTTTACAGTTTATAATGAATTACTGTTTGAGGTTATCCATTCGTAATTTTATTGTCATATTTGTTCTTAGTTGTATGCAATAGTTTTGTGATATTGACAGTAATTAAGTAAAGTAAGTTAATAAAAAAAGATACATTACCAAAACCTTTCTTACAATAGTATGTTCATTAATTTTAAAGGGAGATAATTTTAATGAGGACTAACATAGCTAGCTCGAGAGAAAGACATACCGACTAGACATAAGCAACAATAATTCATTAAAAGAGAGGGGTGAGTGTTCTGTCTCTGCCCATCAAACTTATCCCTCTTTCTCTTTGCTTCCCATTAGTGACGCCATTTTTTCTTTATTATTTTAAATTCAATGAGTGTGTTGATCTCGTGAAAAAAACGTTTAACATTTGTGTAAACATTTTTTGACACCTTCTTTTAGGGAGACTGACTTAATTTTCTAACAAGTCGCCATCCATTTCTGAATTGTAAGTTTGAAAAAGTGCGCCCATACACACGCGAGCACCATCACCAAGGCGAATTGAGGCCTTCTTTCTTTTCATTTCATTTGCTGTATTATTTAAAAAATAAATAAATTCGTATAAAAATTACCAAAATGTCAATATATATATATATATATATATATATATATATATATATATATATATATATATATATATATATATGAAAATAATATATATATATATATAATATACATATAAATAATATAAATAATATATATATATATAAATAATATATATATAAATAATATATATATATAAATAATATATATATATATAAATAATATATATATAAATAATATATATATAAATAAGATATATATATATAATATATATATATATATATAAATAATATATATATAAATAATATATATATATATATATATATAATATATATATATATATAAATAATATATATATAAATAATATATATATAAATAATATATATATACATAAATAATATATATATATAAATAATATATATATATATAAATAATATATATATATAAATAATATATATATAAATAATATATATATAAATAATATATATGTATATAAATAATATATATATATATATATAAATAATATATATATATATATATATATATATATATATATATATATATATATATATATATATATATATATATAAGGTTAATACAACAAAAGATATAAGAGGCAACTAATATTTTTAATTAGTGAACATCCGGATAAAAATAAAGCTCAATATACTGGATAGAGCATTAATAGAGAGAATATGAGGAGAAGATTTTCTTTGAAAACTCATGAGTGTTTACTTTAAAGAACTTTGCCTGAACATTAAACTGTAATAACATTTGATTCGCACCTTATTATTTTCTTTCACTTTATCTATTGCTATAATATATATATATATATATATATATATAAATATATATATATATATATTTATATATGTGTGTGTGTGTGTGTGAATAAATGTTGATATATATATATGAATAAATGTTGATGTATATCTATTTTGATCAATAAATGCTAAAGTTTAGTCTCGTGTTTACAACAACCTTATCAATGAATAGTTTATTAATTTAAAATGTTGGTTTCTAGTATTTTTAGAAGTGAATCCACGAATTGCACACTCTCACTATAGCGCTTCGTTTCATGATTGAGAACAGAACTTTCATGGGCTGTTGTTCCGTTCATGTGTGAATTTGCGGGTTATAATTAAACACTGAAACACTTGTTAAAGGTTTGCGCAGAACTGTATTTTTGCAGGGTGATTTTGTCGTCCTCCCACCTGCAGTGCATGATCGCCCATATAGTACTGGCCAGGCTCAAATAACTTAATTTCAGCTATCAACAAATACCGATGTGTCAACGTCATTATCCCGATATATATATATATATTATATTATACACTTTATTGCATAAGCCGACATTTGACGTTTGAGGAAATAAATAAACTAAATAAATAAGAATAATAATCTGTTCGAAGGCAGCGGTTGACCGATATACTGAATATGAAAACGTAGTGAGAGCATGATCATACAAACCTACTTTGAGATGCTTACTATTTCACAACGTATTATTTATATATAACTCGTGTACTCCCCATGAAAGTTTTGTTCTTAAATCTCGCTCCCTCTTATTTTGTCCTTTAGTCATCACATTCCATCAGTTATTTTTCTGACAAAAGGGGAAGAACTGTTGTTTTCTGTGTCGGAATCTATCCATCTAACCCTAATCATTGACTAGATTTTGTATTTTTTAGCTCCTTACATCAAATGGCTTCATGCTTTCTTTGGGGCGATTTCCATATAAAAAATCATGTTGCGAATCCCTCTATAGAGATAGTGCAATTCATTTTTCTCGTACTAGTTGGGTTCATTTGCTTGCTATCGCAAATACTTTCAAAAAATTGTATGACTTGCATACGGAAATCTAAATTATTATTTTCAGTAGTAAATCAGTAAATATAAAAAATGAAATTTTCAAAAGATTAGATTAACTAAAAATCTAGAATGACCAGAAGACCGGAATTATCAGATAACCGGAGTGAATAAATACTTCTGAAATATAGCGGTATACTTCAGAAAAAATGTATTTACAAAATATTCCAGATGATCAGAAAACTGAAATTATCACAAATATGGAATTAATAGTTAAGTGGAAATTTCAAAGAAAAAGTAAGTTTTTCCAAAAGTTCTAAATTATCAATGATCGAGAATTTCAGTATTTCATAAATAACTACTTCGTATAACATTTTTATTAGATAATGTTAAGTTTATTATAATAACAGAATATGCTTAGTTGTAACAATTCAATAAGAATTTCATTTGATTGATTGTTTCAATTTAATGTTTTACATTTCAATAAATTATTTCGTCATCATCCTGATAACTGGAAATCTAAAAATACACGCAAAAATATTGTCCAAAGTTTGCAGGATCGATATTAAGATATTTGCAGAAATATTTCTCCTGCTGTTCGGGAAAATAGATTAACATTAATTAACATAAATATTATAAAACAACAATAACAACAGCAATAATTATAATAATAATAATAATAATAATAATAATAATAATAATAATAATAATAATAATAATAATAATAATAATAATAATAATAATAATAATAATAATAATAATAATAATCATAATCATAATAATAATAATAATAATAATAATAATAATAATAATAATAATAATAATAATAATAATAATAATAATAATAATAATAATGATAATAATCATAATAGTTCCGTTGGAGTATTCAAATAAAACCCCCGATAAATCTAATTTCTTCAAATCGAGAAATTTGACTATAACACGTTTCAAATCTGAAATTCAACTATAAAAGCTTGTTCTAATCGTAAACAAGAATTGTAGAGAGATATTAAAATATATAATAATTCTTTGGTGTATGATAAAGTAATGAAATATAAAATGATTGGCTAACAATATGGAAAATGGCGTTGATCATTTTTAATAATGGTTGCATAAGAATTCTGAAAAGAGCGTTAATCATTTTTAATAATGGTTGCATAACAATGTTTAATGGCGTTTATCAGTCTTAGTCCTCTTTGCGTAACAATTTTGAAAATAGCGTTTAACATTGTGTGCCATGGAGTCTTAATAGTTTGGAAAATAGCGTTTATCATGCTACTCCATGATTGCTTTACTGAAGAATTCAAAAAATTATATTTTATGAATTGTAGTCGCGGTTACCTAAAAATTTTTAAAAAAATGTTTTATGAATTTTAGTCATGGTTGCCTTACAATTTTAGAGATTGCATCCCTCAAGTTTAATCAGGTGTGACTAACAATTTTGAAAATACCGTTTATCATGTTTAGTCGTGGTTGACTAAGAATTAAAAAAAAGGCCTGCATCATTCTGACTCTTGCTTTCCTAATAATTTTCAAAATGGTGTTCATCAGGTTTAGTCGTGGTTACTGATTTTTTTAAAATGGTGTTTATCATTTTTAGTCGTGATTAGATAACAATTTTGACAAGGTTGTCTATCATGTTTAGTCGTGGTTGCCTCACAATTTTTAAAAGTGTGTGTATCATGTTTAGTCGTGGTTTTCTTAACAATGTACCATGTTCAGTCGTCGTTGCTCAACAATTTTTAACGTGACGTTTATCATGTTAAGTTGTGGTTACGTAACAATATGGAAGATGGCATTCATCGTGTTTATTCGTCATCGCTTACCAATTTTGAAAATGGCATTTATCACGTTTAGTTATGGTTGCCTGTAATTTGGAAAAGAGCATTTATCATGTTTAGCCATCGTTGCCTAACAATTTTAAAAAGGGCGTTTATCATGTTTAGTCGTGGTTGCCTAACAAGTTTGAAATGGGCGTTTATCGTGTTTAGTCGTCGTTGCATAACAACTTTAATGGAGCGTTTATCATGTTTAGTCGTGTTTACTTAATAATTTTTAAAACTAAGTAAATCATGTTTTGTTGTGGTTACCTAACAATTTTGACAAAAGCGTTTATCATGTTCAGCATTCGTGTTCTTCCAGTAAATCCACTCATGAAACTCATCACTTGACTGCAGTGAGGTAATTAAATTTTCAGATAATTTTAATATATAAGAGAGCTTCGATTATTGATTATCGATAATGGATCATCGATTACAGATTAGTAATTATATATTATCTTCAAGCGTTCTACCCCTCATGGAGAATTGTTTGTCTTGTTTGGCCACTAACCAATAAGTAAGTTCAATTAACTTTTGGTTATTTAAAACGCGAGAAAAACTATTGCTTCAAATGTACTTTTCAAATATGAAATATTTCTAACAAGCAGGGCTACTGGATGTTTCCCAAGTATTATATAAAAAGAATAGCAGTGGTTAGTAAAACATTATCTAATAGTTGACATTAGAAAAAATAATAGAAAAGATACAAGAAAATGCATCCCCTTCAGAAATGAACAAAACCAGGATAAGTTATTGTCCATTTTATTTCCGTACTATTTTCTAAATTTGATAAATATATTTTACATCTGTTATATAAAAATAGCAAGTCAATATACGCGTTTAGAATAAAGACTTCTAAATTATTTTCTTTTTATGTAAGTTTATTTATTTCTAATGTTTACAGCTTTTACTTTTCATTTTGAATGGCATTCGCCCGTATAAAATTTACAGATAAAAATTCATTTACTAAATCTCGTACGAGGTTGATAAACTAAATGAATGAATGAATGCGAAATGTTATTTTGATGAAAAATCAGTTACTTCCCTTGCGTTATTACATCATAGGCTACTTTCAAAACGTATTAGTGCTATTTAATACAATAAAATATTTTAAATAACTGTATATATATATATATATATATATATATATATATATATATATATATATTGTAGAGACGAAAAGCCAAAAAAACTATTTACATAGTTAATTTGCATAACTATTTTTAAGTGGGTCATAATGAATTTATGTTTGGTGCTATTTATTCGTAATTGTATCGTTCTGCTTATTCCATATATATGCAACATGTTTGTATATATGAACAGTTATTAATTGAAGTAATTTTATACGAAAAAGATATATTATTAAATCTCATGTTAGCTACGCGATAAAGACAAAGGCGAAAGAGTGTCTGATTGCTCCCGTTTGGGACTAATGTCACATTTGCTTAAATTGTTTATAATAAGTAGAAATGAACAACACACTCAGCGAATTGATTTCTTTTTTCTGTTCATTTCGGTTTTATTCAAAAGATCGAAATTACCAAAAATGTTAATATATATTTATATGAATAAATGTTGAGGTTTATCTATTTATATGAAAAATTGCGTGGTTGTAACAATCTTATGAATGAAATGTTTTTATTTAATATTTTGGTTTCAAGTAATGAACTTTGTGAAGCGTTAGCTAGCGGGTAAAGCCAGTTAGTATATAATATATATATATATATATATATATATATATATATATATATATATATATATATATATATATATATACATTAAAGAAGTTCAAATGTATTTATAAAATAAACTTAAAACCAATAATGTCTCTAAAGTGTTCCGAGGTAGTGTAAATTCGCTGCAACGCGATTGCATTTGCGTAAGCCAAATTAAATGTTTTTATAATATATATATATATATATATATATATATATATATATATATATATATATATATATTCTTTTGGTCCAAATATTCGGGTGTGCAACATTTTGCCGGGCATACATACAGACAGACAGATGCACTTTTATATATAAGTCATTACATATATGTAAACTATTTTTTGTCATATTTGTATGAATACTCAGTAATCAGATGAAATAAACGACGAAAGCCAATTATTCGGTACTATCTGGCCCGTTGACGCAAATGACTGATACTGTGAAAGTCAAGTGTTTGTATAAACATTTTTAAATTTTATAAAACACTAACTCCACTTTGTTATTTTTGTTGGATAATGCCCCTATGGGAATGGAAATCGTTGGTTTGACTTGCGCGAATTAACGCGGGGTGGATCCGGCAGTCGAGTGCAGAATATGGCCTGTTCTCACAGTCGGAAATCACAGACGTGACAAGTTAACCGCGTGACAAGACCTCCACATCAAGGGTCACTGTGCACCTGCGAGAGGCTCTGTGACGTCACAGACCTTTGCGTGGGAAACAGAGGGATCCGTGACGTCACTCGTTCTTCATTAGAAGCGAGTTTTAGCCAGTCTGGATTTTGGAGGCGAACCGATGAGACGTGATTGTTACCATGTAAACTACAACAGATAAGGGAAATATTTCCCTAAGAAAATACAGGCGAGAGATATCCTTCCCCCCCCATAATGGTTAAGGAAATAATTGTTAAGTAACTACGATGAAGTAGTGATTTACTCTCTCTCTCTCTCTCTCTCTCTCTCTCTCTCTCTCTCTCTCTCGACGAAGTGAATGTCTCCAAGCCGATAAATAACTAACGCTTATAATAAAAAGAATTGAAAGTTTTAAAAAATTGTTGTTTGGTGAGTCGGTCAGTAAACTTTTGTTGCAGACAACGGACGGCGTGGTTCACGGCAGAAAGAGAGAAGAAGGGATTCAACCACTAGACGGCATCGATACGGCGACCCTCTACACGGTGGGGGAGAAATCTAAAGGTATGCAAACAATATATGAACTATGTGATTTATGATGCTTTAAAAATGAAATGTGAACTGCCACGGCCCTTTCAGGGACAAGTATACGAAACGAGAAAAGCCGCGACCCTAAGTAGGAGTGGGGCAATGCAACATGTTTATCTGAGTGATTTTTTTTTTAATATATTCATGATTAGATGAGTACGAGAGTGTGAATTGCCTGGTTGAGCAACGTTTCATGAAAGCAGTTTTACGAACGGTTTTCTATAAGACTCTCGTAAATATATGTGAAATAAATTCTGATTACGTTGTCATTTATAAGCGGAGTGTCTTCAGAATGAACTTGACATGAAAAGTGATGATAATAAATGATAATGATGGTATGAATATAACCTATTTATTGTTCAAAAATAATGTATGGAATAGCGGCGACCCTAAACTGCAGTGTAATTTCAATTGGTGTATGTGATTTTGAAAAGAAAAAGTGTTCTTTTGTTTTTTCTAATTTTCTTTTAGGTGAAATGTTTTGTTATTGAGAATTATTCATAAAATAAGTAATTACTTGATTGAACGAGACATAGAATCACAGAGTTAACTAGTATCATATTTATGAGGAAACAAAACGAACGCCTTCTCCCCATCTATTATACTATATATATAAATGTCAGTTGTATGTGTGTTTATATCCGTCCAAAACTACAAAACAAAGATCCACAAAGTTGGTATATTCTTGATCGGAGTTGTCCCCGGGAATAATATCTAAAATTTAGAATAAACAAATATGTATCTTTTGACTTCCATCTGGCGCAGAACGCATCAGGAAGAGTCGGTTTTTAGACATCCGATGTAATAACTAAAGTGAAGTAACTCTGTTTTTTATCAAAGAGTTACTGAAAAAAGTGAGAAAGAATGAGAGACGGATAGAAAGAGGTGGAGAGATAGAATTTTGTATAGAAATATGTTACGATTTCGCCCCAGGTAATGCCGGATATTCCTGATAATGTATATATATATATATATATATATATATATATATATATATATATATATATATATATATACATATATATACATATATATACATACATATATATATATATATATATACATATATATATACATACATATATATATATACATATATATATATACATTGCTGTGGCCGATAGCGCCCTCCCCGAGAGTCTAACATATATATATATATATATATATATATATATATATACATATATATATATACATATATATATATACACATATATATATACACATATATATATATATACACATATATATATATGCACATATATATATATATATAGAGAGAGAGAGAGAAAGGGAGAGAGAGAGAGAGAGCGAATCCAAAAGTCGCTTTCGCATTTGTAGATTGCATAACAGTCGAACTGTTAAAGACTGAAGCCGCAAGCAATTAAAAAGAACTAAGCCTTTCAGAAGGAATCGCAGCGCATAGCCAAGGAGTCGTGAGTTTATGTCAGATCAGCTGAAGCTGGGTTATCTTGCAGAAAGCGTATGATGTTTAGAAACCCGAAAAACTTAATGAAGCAAGAATACCATCACTGAGGACACGGCTGGTTGCAGTAAAATACAATATAGAAGGATTATCTTCTTTCCATTTACTGTACATATAAATATATTGACAAACTGATTATATGTGAAAGGGTTCCTTCCGTAATGAAGAGTTTATAATAAGGCAAAAGTTGCGCAATTTCCAATCGCACTTTCCCTGACTCTATAATTTTTCTGTATAGCGGAGGTCAATGAACGCCGTTCTCTTTCTCTCTATTTGGGCAACATGGGGAAAATTTTTTCGTCATTAAGTCTTACATGATCAATCTGGGCCTCTCTTGTTCCGACAGGTTGAGGGTACAGGTTAGACAGCTTGTCTGGATGCTGTTTCCGACTGACAGGAAGGAGCCCAAACTCTTGGGTAGCGTCAAGAACGGCTGCTCCATCATCAGTTGCATAATACCGTGGATAGTTGTATGTGCCATGTCGCGCATGGAAAGGGACCCTGCAATTATCTCCGGTGAGCTTACCCGAGGCCACAACCCCCATGGACCAGGTTGAGACTAATGGACTGGTTGTGTGAGCTTATTGGCACCAAACAAGTACCCACCTTGGCCAACCCACTCTATAATCAAAACAAATCCCAATCTAGGTTGACCGCCCCCTACCTTCTCCCCTTTTCTTTTTCTCAGTAGCCCCTTACGTCTACAGTGGCGGCCTGCCTTGTTTGGGGTGAACTATGTTAAAAAAAATGTAAATGCTGAGTTAAGCGGCGAACGAATGGTGTCATTTCGAAGTTTTATTATTCCTAGAAGTTTATCTATTTGATGTAATCTAATGCCCCAAAATCTAAATAGGTTTTATTTGACTTGCCCTGTAGAAATAAATAGTTAAATGATAATTAATTCATTGTCCATGGTTAGATTTCTTTGGGGTCATGTGGCAGCACCTCTGACTACTAATCACAATTCGAGAACGAAGTACAAAGAAGTACAAACCCTGGTTGTATTGAGGTAGAAGATTGAATAGCCTTTAGCTGAACCCAATCAGCTGTGTTGAATAATCCATCAGATAACAACATCCCGAATAACGTTATACGTGGTCGTGTCTTTTCCGTAAAAAACAAGGAATAAAGGAACGTAAACAAATGTAAACAAAATAAAATCGACAAAACTTGTTTTTTTTTTTGTGTTGTTCAAAGGCAAAGTATAGTATATCTTCTGATACTTTACTTAAACTTTTCTGTCCTAGATCAGTGAAGGAAAAATTATTTTAGACTTTGACATGTTTATCTTGTCTTAATCGAGAATTTCAGAAATAGGTACTGCTTAGAAAATTCAAAGTAAATAATGGTAACTTTATTATCATGACACAATATGGTTAGTTGTTATAATTCAATAATAATTCCATTTGATTGATTGTTTAAATTTATTGTTTCATAATTCGCTAAATTATTTGGTCATTATACAGATTAGTGAACATCAAGAAATATATGCAAACGTACTGTCCCAAGTTTGCAAGATAGATATTATGCTATGTACAGATATTATGCTATGATAGATATTATGCTATGTATAGATATTATGCTATGTACAGATATTATGCTATGTATAGATATTATGCTATGTATAGATATTATGCTATGTATAGATATTATGCTATGTATAGATATTATGGTATGTATAGATATTATGCTATCTGCAGAAATATCCCCTTGCTGTTTGAGGAAATAGATTAACATTAATTAACATAAATATCATTAAAAAAACAACTAATTTTTTTTCATATATAAAAATGGTGCCAGCCTAGGCTGGCATCACACAAAATATTTGTAGAGGATCAAGTAGGATGAGAAGACCGAAGAGGGACAGCACAAACCAGACATCCACCAGCAGTGCTGAGAGTGCTGGGACCTTGGGGAAGCTTATTGCTACCCAAATCCCAGAGAAGACCAACGGCCCTTACTAGCAGAAAATCAATGGTAAATGGCTGTTGCGATACTGCAAGGTTATTTGCGCTTTCTATCGAAAAGAGGTGGAGAATACTGGAAACCTGGGGATACTTGTTGTCACTCAGACTCCAGGGAATACCCCATGTTCTTGTCGGTGAGCAATCACTGATGATGACCTGTGTGAGAACTCCTAGTGATAATAATAATAATAATAATAATAATAATAATAATAATAATAATAATAATAATAATAATAATAATGATAATAATAATAATAATAATAATAATAATAATAATAATAATATTTGGTTGTTTTCGACGATAATCGGGGCACTGAAGTGTTACAACACATACATGCGTTGCACTTAGCTTCCTGATTATCTGAGTAATTCTGGCCGCATTGGCGCACGAGGTAATTTTCCCTCGTTGACGGTTTGGATCTACATGAAGGGAGCATCCTAAGTCGGTTGCCGTGTGAAGGCACATGTTGTGCCTCTGTTATATTTGGGAAAAATTCAACTTCCCAAACACATTTTTGGGAACTGGATTTTCGCACATTTAGAACCATATTTTGTCAAACTATGACTTCGTGAGGAGCCAAGTAAATAGGGACAGATCGGAATTAAGACCAGTGTAAGTCACAAACGAATTAATTTGTAACGTTACTTTTCTCTCTACATTCTTAAGTCGGTCTTAATAAGACGATGCCTGATGACGGAGGGGTAAATAATATATACAGAGGAAATGTACTCAATATGCTTACGAATACAGCCAATAAGTAAAAAAGTTTTTGTATAAAGCTGAGTTTTCCTATTCATCCGGTCTTAAATTGAAGACATCCGGTTACGAAATCGGTCACAAAATACAAAATAACCTTAGTTGAAAAACAGGCAATCATAATAAAAAGAGTGTCGTAATTTAGCAACTCAAATAGGACGTGTGGCTTTATGTTTTAAATGTCAATAATATATCGGGTTGACCATTTTTTTAATGTCATCTTTCTGGCCTACTAAACATCGTTTTATTTTCCTATTTTTAAATACTGTATTTGGTATAGCTAGTATGTTGATATCAGTGTGTAATAAGCCGCCGAGCAGAGAAGTTCTTACATGTTTGCTTGTATTTCAGGCCATCAAATGGAAGAGCAAGCAGACCACTAAAGACATATGATGTTTTTTTTTACAATAGAAAGGGGAAAAATCTACAGAAACCTGCATAAAAATATGATATGTGTATGAGGATAATGCTGTTACAGAACGGGTGTGCCAGAAATGGTTTGCTTGATTCGGAATAGACATTTTTAGTGAGAGATGCTCCTCACTCTGGCCGACCAAAGATGATCCACAGTAACTAAGTATAAGAATAAGTTGAAGAAGATTTCCGTTTGACAACCAGACAAATCACAGGCATTCTCAAGATTTATGAAATAAATCGCATACACTTTGTTATGCTTCTAAACTTGATGTTTGAGTTCCTCCTTCTTAAAAAAACGAACGAACTTTTGGGCCAACCCAATATTTCACACAATGGGTCGCGCTGAATATATATTTTACATTGAGAGTCGAAAGTACGAGAATAGAAAAGGTCTCCCGTGATTGATTACGTAAAGAGCGAGAACTGATAAGATTGCATGACCTATTTCTTTACCAGATCTAGTGGAAGCAGACGTGAAAATAGTCGATAGTGAATGATACCAGAAACAGCTGATGGTTTGGGATACAATAAAATGGACGCATCAAACTACCGTTATTGATGAATTTTCTAAAGGCCCGAAGGGAAATTCTATAAAGCAAATATTTATTATATTTTAATCAAAACACATATCATCGTATTTATTATAAACACATCAGACGACCGGCGTGAGTTAGCAAAGAAAGATGGCGGGCAGGAGGGATAAAAAGACGACAACGCAACTACATGACGTCTTTTTGCGAGGAAATAGGATTGAGTTGATTTAATCTTTTATACAGGGCGACTAAAAAAACGGGCCCCGTGTACACTTTATGTGATATCTCCTTTATTCACCGATTGCCCTTATTTTACAGGACATGGCAGAATCAACGACCGTGAGAACACCAAGACCTTAGTGGAAGCTGTGACAAAGAATACATTGTGTTAAATGTTACTACAAGACAGGCTCGTTTAAGAAAATGCAGGACAGTTTCATGCATCAGTCTGGATGTGAAAAGGCTCCACCCAAAAGCAGAATTCAGAACTGGGTGGATCACTTCGAGAAGTATGGGACCGTGGAGAACTCTAACGCTGCCAGTGAGAACCGTCCAAGCAACTCGGCACGTCCCAAGAAGCGGACAGCCGAGCTGGTCAAAAGTGTGAGAGAGTCTCTCCAGGAGAGTCCGAAACGCTCTGTGCGTAAGCGAAGTCAGTCCCTCGGTATCTCCCGTAGGACTTGCAGAAGAGTGCTGGTGAACGATATCAGGGCTTACCCATACAGAATACAGACGCTGCAGACCCTTACAGCCTCAGACAAGAAGCAGAGGAACGCTATGGCAGTCAAGATGCTCGATAAGATCGAGGAGACACCAGGTTTCCTTAACCTCCTTTGGACCTCGGATGAAGCCCACTTCCATCTTGACGGAAAGGCAAACTCCAAGACAAATGTCTTCTGAGGGTCCTCCAGACCCAATGAAGTAGCCACCAAGCCCCTGCACTCTCCTAAAATTGCACGGTGTGGGCTGCAATCTCGGTCAGAGGCATCATCGGACCAATCTTCATCGAAGAATCTGGGGCAGCAGTGACAGTCACCAAGGAGCGGTATGTGGAGGTCCTCAAAACCTTCAAGCGTGCGCTCCAGACCTTCTACCCGTCGCTCATGAGCAAGTGCTGGTTCCAGAAAGACGGAGCAAGTTCTCACACCTCAAACCTGTCCCGAGATTGGCTTAAAGAGAACTTCGGAGGCCGAGTGATCAGTCTCAAGACTAATTTTGAGTGGCCATCCCATAGCCCGGACCTAAGCCCCCCAGATTATTTCCTGTGGGGCTATCTTAAAGACAGAATGTACGCAGGGAAACCCAGAACCATCACGGAACTCAAGGAAGCCATCAGGGAGGAGATGAGAGCCATTCCCAATTCAGTCTGTAAGAACGTCATGGACAACTTCGTTCTGCGCCTCAAGAAATGCACGGAGCTAAAAGGAGTCCATCTAGAACACATGCTGTAGAACGGAGAAAAAAAGGCCAAAGATCCCAGTGTTTTGATATGATGTTGTGAATATAATAAATTAGTTATGCCCCAAAATTCATTTCATTCAGACGAAACACTAATAAACGGGGCCTAATTAGATTTGGGGCCCGTTTTTTTTTGGGGGGGGTGGGGGTCCCCCTGTATAACTGTTTTATTCCAGTAGAATGGGCGCACATTCATCAAATATTACAAGTTTGGTAGTTTTGGAAGAACAGATTTCCGATCAAACGAGTGAATAGAGATTGACATATTCCCTGATGAATACCTTCATTTTATTTAGCCCCAAAATATTCTACTTTCTGATGACTTCTTTCAGAACAATAATGTATTTTAAAAAAGCCTTGTTGTAATAATGATCACAAAATGACAGAGATAGTTCAAGCTATATGAACACATGAATTATGAAAATATTTAGTGAATCTGTTTTAAATGTATGAAACATGACACTTTCAGATTACAGTAAAACAAGAAAAATGTCTGCAAAACTTAAAGTGATGTGGTTTCCATGCGTTTTTGGGCCTGTTACAGTTCGTGAATCATGCTAAAACCGACTTTCCGTCGGCTTGTTCCGACAGTAAATGCGAACAGCCGGAAGATGCCTACGCGATTAGCCAATCAGATTGCAGCGGATGACTATTTTCAATTGCGAATTATGTAAATTGTAAAATTCACTAAGAATGTCAACGTCTTAGGACAGACGATTTAGTCTCCTGAAGGACTAAAAATGTAAAAAAAATATGTTTTTTTATCCTAACCCTCACACCTAACCCTAACCCCAAAAACAATGTAAAACTGTTTTTCTTTCTCATCCTAACCCTAAGCCCTAAACCTTAACTCTAAAACAATGTAAAAAAACTGTTGATTTCCCCCTTAACACTAATTTAACTCTAACTTAGTAGGTCTGATTAAAAAGCTGTAACAGTACAAAAAAATATCGATACATAAAAAAGAATGATAATTAAACAAACCTTACTTTTTACGTAAATAGAAACTTTCTAGTATAAAAAAATAATAACAGTTGTTACATTATATTTTTTCGTCAATAAATACATATTCTTGATAAAATTTTACATACTGTAACTGTTTGTTTTTTTGTTTTGTTTTAAATGTTGTTTCATCAGTTTTTTCCTGCTTGATGACGTCGCCTCGTTTTAATTGTGAGGCCGGGACGTTTTTATTCAGCATCTTACGTCTCTTTACGACGAAAATTATGTTTTAGCATGGGTCCCAAACAGTATCAGTACCGATTTATAGGCTTTTTTTTACACGTGTAATGGGCTGATTGGTTTTAATTTAAGAATCATAATTTTATTTTTAGGTTATTTAATCCAGAAACTGAAGAGATCCGTATACTTAATTTGGTTGGATTTTACTCAATTGTTTGATCCCAACAACTGTTGATAATAATACGTATGATTATTGTATTTTACTTATGTCTCCTTCCCTATTAACTACTCATATCTCAATGGATCTTCATGCTAAATTTAGTTCAATTATGTCCAATAATTTTGGAGGATCTAAGTGTTTATTATTATTATTATTATTATTATTATTATTATTATTATTATTATTATTATTATTATTATTATTATCATCATCATCATCATAAGTAATAGGATTAGAAATAGTAGTAGTAGTATCTCAATATTATACCTCTGACATCCCAACGAGACTCAATGGAAAAGTTGGTGCATTTCTCTGATAGTAGTATAAAAAGTTTGCATTAGTAGTAGTAGTAGCAGTAGTAATATAAACAGGTACACGTTCTATGACGAATGTGGGACAGCGAAAACGTTTCAGGCTAGAGTTGGTGAAATTTGTAGAGCGGTTTTGGAACGTATCAGTGACAAACAAAGAAATTGGCATACAGTTAAAAATGCTCAAAGCTATATTTTTACAAAGTAACTTATGAAGCTCAGACAGCTTCATTGCTTTATTTACACTGCATTTTTACAAGAAACATTAAATGATATATATATTTATATATATATATATATATATATATATATATATATATATATATTTACATAGTATATATATATATGTATATATATATATATTTACATAGTATATATATACATATATATATATACACACAGTATATATATATGTATATATATATATTTACATAGTATATATATATATGTATATATATATATTTACATAGTATATATATACATATATATATATACACACAGTATATATATATGTATATATATATATTTACATAGTATATTTATACATATATATACTATGTATATATATACACTATGTATATATATATATATTTACATAGTATATATATATGTATATATATATATTTACATAGTATATATATATATATATTTACATAGTATATATATATGTATATATATATTTACATAGTATATATATATATGTATATATATACTATGTATATATATATACACTATATATATATATATATATATATATACACAATATATATATATATATATATACACAATATATATATATATATATATATATATATATATATATATATATATGTATATATATAATATTAAGGAATAAAGACGGTGTGTTCAATCCAGTAAATAAGAACCTATAATATTTATATATTTCAATATTATACATTTATTGAATTATTTGATCTGCCATATCTCGGGTTTCATGGATCAGACGTAAGAGAAAAGCTCCAAGAACCTTTCAAAACACGTCTAATCATTGTCAAAGTGCGATCCAATCAGTGGACTACAAGTTGGCGAATGGATTAGATAAGTTCAGCTTCAACTTCCCGGTTGCGTCTGATTCATGAAACTGGATCTATGGTAAATCCAATCATTCAATAAATGGATTTATTTGAAATAAATACACACACACAACACACACACATATATATATATATATATATATATATATATATATATATATATATATATATATATATGTGTGTGTGTGTGTGTGTGTGTGTGTGTGTGCTAAATTTTGCTTGGCCTGGAAGAGAACCAAGTACGAAAAATGTTTGAAAAAGAAAAATGACGTTGATCCATTTCTTCCAAGTAAAGTGATCCTGTTTTAGACTTTAGCGTTCGAAATCCTGATTCCAAAGCCGACCGTTGATAAATAAATAAATACATACGTACATAGAATGAAATTCAATAAATATATAGATTGATAAATAAATGAATAAATAAATAAATAAATAATTATAACTTATAATGTGGGCAAGTACAGCTTTTCAAGCTGTTTATGCTCATATGGATAAATTAAAAATATTTTCATTTTTTATAATAGAACAAAAAGAACGCACACATATTTTCAATAGGAAACTTAAGCTTTGTCCTGATCATTACTAAAGTTCCGTCGTGTTTCATTGTTCAATCAGAATAAGGATCTCGGCTATCTCACATGTTTTTGTATGAGCCTTTGTATATTGTATGATTAAAAGTCACACGAACCAAATTTCAAAAGTTTATTTACAACCATTGCTAAAATGTCCACGATCCCTTGAACTTGGCAGAAATTTCTCACTGACATTTACTGTATTATAATATCAGTAAATTATACAAACTCAAAGATGAATCCATTGCACGTGCATTTTTTTTTTCAGATAGCTCCGATATCTTTTTTCCAAGGCGTATATTAATTTCTGATTTATCTCCCTTATTGCAGAATCTTCCATAAAAAGAACAATAAAATTGTCATGTAAGCAGCTGGATTCGTGTATTCGAATTTAAATACAGCGTCAAACCCTTATGATTGTTTTGTGTTCATTACAATATAAACAATAATAAATAAGTATGGGCGAATGATATAGATAACAAGAACAGGGATATACGTCGGTGTGTTCTTTCTAAAGCTTTTCACGTCACAAAAAAAGCTGAAATATTTTCTCGCGCCAATGAAATTCCATAAGAAAATGGTACAATCCCGGAAGTAAACGAACAAACGTTTACCAAGTTGAGCAGGGGCATTCTGGGATTCATTCGTCATGGTTGGAGATCCGGTAACAACTTTTGCCCATATTGGCTCATCATTAACGTGCGCGTGTTGATTTTTCTGACTTCATCGTTAATACATACACGGTACACACACACAGCAATATTTACATCCAAGGGATGTAACTCCATCCTAATAGGACAGGACAGGCATTGTAAAGAAAGGCCTAAACGAAGACAAGTTCATCAACTGACAATCATAGTTTTTGGTTAGACAATCGTAAAATCGTCCGTATAGTCCTTCTTTAATGTTACACTTGCAAGGCGGGTAGGTGAGTCCGGTCCCAGGAGTCCCGTGTCCTTTACCGGTCGATAGTGCCTACAGAGAAACGAGAAGAAAAAAAAAACATATAATTAGTAGACGTTTGAACTGACATTTACTTATTAACACGTATTCGTAGTCATTATCAGATTGAAATGACACTCTGAATTTAATTGACAATGTATATACTACTGAAGCTAAAGTTGTTTTTTTATCTTGCTTGCTTGTCACCGTTCCCACTTCATTCGTCCATAAATGTTTTAGATGGTGGAAGATGATGTGAATGCAAGATGAATGATACTAAGGATGTGGAAAGGGTTTAATAAAGCAAATAACTAAAATAGAGAGAAAGAGCAGAGAAAGAAAGAGAAAAGAGGAGTGAAAAGAGAGATTAAGGAGGGAAACAAAAGACCGAGACGGAAACAGAAAACAAGGTGAAGGGATGTAGAAGAGAGAGAGATAGAGAGAGAAAGAGAGGGGGGTGCGTGTGGAGGTTAATAAATGAGGGGTATATTATGACATAACAAGAGAAAGAGAGTGTCTTATTATTGCCAGATATTTTTGAAAACCTTTTGAAATTTCCAAAATATTTTCATAATTTTTTAGAAATTACAATAGGTGTTCATAAATATTTAATAATATATATAACAACTACTGACCCAACGGGTCAAATATGATCTATTAATTGTTAAACGTTCATTGGTTATGGCATTTCGGAAAAATGTATACATTGTTCAGATATGTAAAAGCCTATGTCCGAATAAGATATAAATTTACCGAAACGTCATATAAATTAAATAAAGTTTATTTCCCATACAAAGAAATCAACGGCATCTATATAATAAAGTAAAGTATGTCTATTTGTCGACTTTTGTTATCGATTGATAGCGTCTTATAAACTAAATAGTTTATTTTGAATAGCCATTTTCTTTTCTTTAACGATGTTTTTTAAGAACAATGACATTAAATTCGATTTATTTTCTGTAAGAATGTACTTTATCCGACTAGGACTATTTTTTAATCTGTGTTATCAGTAACAAATTGCAATTAAAATGGACTCTTTTTTTGATTCTCAGCAGCGCATTTAGCTGCGCATAGTAAATACTAATTGTAATTAGTGTTTGCATAATAAATAATAGTTAAATTATTAAATATGATTATTTTATTTAAAAACAGAGGTGCAACAATTTGAGAATTCATGGAATCTTTTCAAATGCATAGCAGCATCATGTGACGTAATACTTCTGCTCTAAATTGTGTAAAACAAAGAATTACTCCAAATAAAGCTTCTTCGCTGTTTAAAAAATACTAAATGATACTTATAAAATAATACATAAATTTGGTAAAAATTTTGATTGCAAACAAAGAAATTAATACAATAAAAATCAACTTTCTGTAACCATAATTGTTTACAGTATGTATTTAAATTAAATCTACCAGAATGCATTTTATTTCAAAGTCATGTTTACACTTATGTATTTCTAAATAGCAATTTTAAAATTTCGTTTAGGTTTTCCCTTATTTTAGTTTTGATTAAAATAAATAATTTCATTAGAAAGTATTAAAGTTAGGCATAGGCGAGAAACAGAGATACACGAGATATTGTATGTTTAATTTATTATTAGTTAATTCCTTGATATTTATTTAATTTATATTTATAAGATAAATAATATATATATATATATATATATATATATATATATATATATGAACATAGTAAGATCTCTCTCTCTCTCTCTCTCTCCATATATATATATATATATATATATATATATATATAGTCATCCACATACAGACTGTTTCGCTGTTTTACAGCTCATCAGTGCGGCTAGACCAGTATATATATATATATAAATATATATATATATATAAATATATATATATATATATATAAATATAAATATATATATATATATATATATATATATAAATATATATATATATATATATATATAAATATATATATATATATATATATATATATATATATATAAATATGGATATATATATATAAATATATATAGAGAGAGAGATAAATATATATATATATATATATTAAATTAAAATGATTATTTTAAATTATTATTAACACATACATATACGTTTCATCCTTTTAGGGAATCGTCAGCGTGGAGATTACTGTTCTGCCGGTCGGACGACTCGAGGGCGAGACACGACTCACATTATAACTCAAGTTTGAACAGATTAGTTTATGCAGCCAACTCAACAGCAATGCGGAAAGAAGACAAATAAAGTCTATGTATGTTTTTTTAAGCGAACATATAGTAAGACGAAATATCGAATCAAGTAACCGGTAATACCACTTTTTGTGTTATTCGCCCAGCGTCTGAAATCGCACTTTCCACTGGGAGTGGTTGTTAATGGGGAGTAAAAGTTCACATGCAGTCCCCAATCAGCATGTATATCCCGCTTAGTGAAGATAACATACAGCGCCTAGTATTTTCTAAATGGTCACCCATTAAGTACTAGCTAGGCTAAACGTCGCTTCGGTGATCCAACGAGACCCGGTGTTTCAACGTAATTATGCTAAATACAATGGACAGGAACTTGCATTTTAGCTTTAATTTAGGTGGGTTTTTTTTTATTTCGCTTAAATAGCCTCACCTGTAAAGGGAGCTATGAAATAATTATTATAATAGATATTTGTAATGATTAGAGACAGACATAGGCATATGGAAATAGCAAGATAGATATATAATACATTACACAATAAAGGACCTATTGTGTAATGTGTTATATATCTATCTGACTATTTTCATATGTCTATGTCTATGTGCAAGACATATATATGGCGTGCAAGACATATATATATGGCTCTACGAATAAAAAAATCACTATGATTTTTATAAAGTACTGACCTTCAAATGGCACATGATACAATGTGATCCTAATCGTGGGGTTAGTTAACAAATTATAGTTATTTAACTGTGAGGAAATTTTCAAAACAATGGACAAATCTAAATGCTGCTTTCTAGTTGGAAATTACTGTTCAAGCAAAACAATGGATTCATAAGTGTTATTCGGACTTCTAACGCGATGGTGCAGATGTTGAATACTCAGGTCTCCCTAATTTGGCAATGGTCACGGTAAATATTTAAATAAAGTCTAAAACCTCATGTCCTCCTGCTGAATATTTGGCTAATAATACGTTTGCATCTCGGAATCTGGCGTAGTACAATAGCTCCTTTGTTGATCCAGCGAACGGCATCGCTTGCTAACGGGACGATATGTCGTTTCTCGATCTGGGAGACGTCGAGTAGTCTTGCCAGTCGGTCCCGGCTTCAATCTCTCCCTTTCGGCTGACACAGCAGTAACCCCAATTTGGGAATTATATTTCTCTTTCCTCTTGCTGTTTTTTCTCTTTCTGCTTTCAATGTCTGCACTCACTGCAGACGCTTTGTCGTCGCCGCCACCGCTCTCTGCAGACGCTTTGTCGTTGTCACCATTTCGTGCCGGCGGTTTCTTTCTGGAACTGAAATAATCTACACATAACAAAATATAACAAGCCTTCTCTCTTTTTAGTTCCGAGCCATTTATTTTCGTTTAAACATAGAAAGAGAAGCTTACGCTACTCAATCAACTAATTACTTAATTCTTGCAAAGGGAAGGAGGAGGGGGACATCGTCTGGCTCTCATTTTTGGGGTCTGAATTCCCCTATCTTATTTAATCGCTACATGGCTAATGCAACTTTACTCGTCGGCTTCCCGTCAAGAACTCCCAAAATCACTGCAGTTTTCTCACCGTGGCAACTGTGACGTCACGAAATCTCGTGATCAACGCACAGGTGCGACCCAACCCCTGACCCGAGGTCTCGTCAACTGTCACCGCGAATCGTGAGAAAAACATCGCACCAAAGTTGCACGAGATGACTCCGTTACAAATCGCGCAATTAAGCGATCTCTCTGTACGTCCATCATCACATGCGTCCCATTATATAACACTCTGATCGTGAGATGTGGACGATATCAGAAGACAGTCTATTCACTATTTTACATCAAGATTTTTCTATTAAAATACTGCGTTTTCTCCCAGTCGATCAGAAACAACAACGCGTTGACGCTTCAGAGCGTTGCATGCAACTGTTTAAACGCAACAAAAAGTATTGTCTAGGTAAATATGTGGCAATGGATGAAACATGGATCCACCATTTCATTCCGGAGTCAAATTGGAAGTCGGCTGATTAAACAGCTGTCTAAAGCAACCAAACACGCAAACACATCAGGCAACGTGTTGGCTTTCGTATTTTGGGATGTGTATGCATTTGGTCACTCGATTACCTTAAGAGAAGAAGAATCATTAATAGCGAATATCGTACAGTATCATTGGTGCATTTAAGGGAAATAAATAACCAAAATAACGGTCAGAAATGAAGTAGAAAAAGATTCTTTTAACCAAGAAAACGCAACGATAGAAAAGCTACATGAATTGTACTTCGAATTGCTTCAGCACCCACCATATTCTCAAGATCTGGCGCCTGTAACTACTGGCTGTTTACGTACCTCAACACCCAAGAAAAGGAGATTTAGATCCAATAAAGAAGTGATATCTAACACTGAAGCGTATTTAGAGGCTAAAGACAAATCATTATGAAAAAAGGCATCTAGGTATCAGCGTATCACCTTAGAATGAGACTATGTTGATGAATAAAATCGAATTTTGATTAAACGTTGTTTTTTTTCTAGTTAGACCCGGGACTTATTGAGTTATGCGTTAGATTAAAAAAGAAACAGACTCAAACAGTTTTATAATCTAGTAATTTAGGTTATAATAATTAATAACTTGTGAACAAATGGATGAACTATCAAGAGAAACGTTTAACAAATTTATTAAAACTGAACATAGGATGAATTAATGAATTTATTTGCCGCTAGACGCGATTGACATATTAACAGTCTGATCGGTAGTCTGTGTTTACTTTCTCTCTTAGCAGCGGAGAATTTCAAGGGCGATAACTCTTAACTCCCGAAATAGTTCAAGGGAGGTAATTTCGTTTTTTTAGGAGTCCTAACAAACAGATAGATAGATAGATAGATAGATAGATAGATAGATAGATAGATAGATAGATAGATAGATAGATAGATGGTTCTTCATAGGTGGAATATAATTTAAGTTTTTAAATACAATAACTATAAAAATTGCAGAATATAAATTACATAGGGATTGACTATAAATTAAACAATGAATTATGAAAAGAAACAACCATCAATTACATAGAAACTTTTAATAAACAAGAGCTTTTAAGAAAATAATAAGCGTGTAATAGTGTGTTATTAAAAAATAAGCTCCCCACCCTCCCCCAAAACATCCAGCAACTCCTCCACTCCAAAAATAATTCCAAATGATACCCCCAGAAATAAAACAATAATTTTAAAAATAGTTGCTTCTGATAACAACGGTAATAGTTATCTCCCGTTCTTACCTGTCTAGCAAGCTGATACTGTCCTGTTCGCTAGGTGTCGCTGTATTTGTGTGTGTCAAGGAAGGGACGAGAGGTTTGCATTCATCGCTGCCCGTTGTGTCCAAATTGACATCATAACGAACTCGCGTGTGCGGGGTGGCACGACCGGCCAGGACTAAAGGAGACAGAGATAGGAAAATGATGCAAATGAGACACAACATTTAAACTAGTATATCTATGCTGTTTTTACTAATATACCTAGCTATTTGATCCGGTATACGTAAGATAATTTAACTAGTATACCTTAGTTATTTTAACTAGTAAATCTAGATTGTTTTAACTAACATATATGGCCTATTTTAACTAGTATAGCAAGGCTATTTAAGTAGTATACCTATGCTATTGAAAATAATATACCTAGCTATTTAATCTGGTATACGCAGGGCATTATAACTAGTATACCTAGGTTACTTTAACTAGTATATCTAAGCTATTTTAACAAGCATATCTGGGATATCTAACTAGTATAGCAAGGCTATTTGAATTAGTATATCTAGACGATTTTAATTAGTATACCTAGCTATTTTATCCGATACACATAGGGTATTTTTACTAGTATACCTAAGTACATTTAACTAGTATATCTAAGCTATTTTAACTAGCATGTCTGATATATTTTAATTATCATATCTGGAATATTTTAACAAGTCTACCTAGACTATTTTAACTAGTTTACGAAGGCTATTCTCACTAGTATATCTCGGCTATTTTAACTAGTATATCTAGGTTTTTTTACTTAGTATACCTAGCTATTTTATAGGGTGTAAGAAATTTTAACTAGTATACCTAGGCTATTTTAACTGTATATCTAGGATATTGTAACTAGCATAACAAGCTATTAAATTAATATACCTAGGAAATTATAACTAGTATACATAGGCAATTTTAACTATAATATATAGGCAGTTTTAACTAGTATATATAGGCTATTTAAACAACTATATCTGAATATTTCCACTCGTATACTAAGGCTATGTTAGATGGTGCTTTACTCCTGAACTAATAAAGTTATGAAAATTTACACATTTTTGCATAAAAGAAAAATGTTGCTGCCATCAGTATTTTATGACATCATCAGTTGTACCTAGGCATTTCAAAATTGGGTACTTTCATATGGTTTACTTTTTTTTTCCAAACCCACTTAGGCTATGGATACAATGCTTTGCAGACATGCAGTTAGAGCATTAAATAAATCCTATTAAAAAATCCGATGACGTCTTATTTTATGATAACATCGTAGATTTTACCCAAATTTGTTCTGATTTTCGACTGATGTTTGTTAATAGGTGATACTCTGACAGTTGTGTAAGAAATACTATTAAACAGGAAAATAAACGAAGACCAAATATGAGACAGAAAATCAGAACAAACTCTCACGTCGAAAGAATCAATATTTCGTTTTTTAGTTTATAGCTCATGAACAAGTAAAAAAAACCGAGGAGAAATATTGATTCTTTCCACGTGACCTGTTTGTGATGAGTTTTGTCTTAGGTTTGGTTTTTGTTTATTCTTTGTTCCGTCTTGTTTTCCTTATACATAAAACCACGCATGTATAATATATATATATATATATATATATATATATATATATATATATATATATATATATAATACAGAAGCTGAAGAGAGTCGGATAGCTAAGTACTTCGATGCTTGAAACTGACAGTACGAATGTTGTACTAATTTTTCTGTACCAAAATAAACATATATATATATATATATATATATATATATATATATATGGTTTGAATTACTTACTGGAGAGTTTAAATTACCTACTAGACAAAATCCTCGGGTGTCTTCGATCTCTCTGTACAAAGGTTTGTCAGGACAACCTGACACAAGGATACTTCACACTAAAAGTAAACCCTAACCAAGTATTGAAAATAACATAGTATTCGAAGTCCAGAAAGATTCTCTCGACATGGCTATACACTAGCTCATACGAAGAAATGGTGCACCTTCTCCTAGTTATGTTACCTAAAGCAATATCATTTAGCTGGATACTTCACCAGACCAGATGACTTCTTTTTCTTGGAATCCGGTAGGACAAAGAGACCACAAGAAAGATATACTATAACATAATTAACTGGTCGATTGGGGAGAGGAAAATTAATGTTCTTCACTTCTTTATTAATTCAACGTTTGAGAGGTTAGGAAGAACTTTAGTTGAACACTCATATATCTATGTTTCTCATACAGAGATCAAGTGTTAGCCCCAGAAAGGGTTCCCTTGAGATATTACACGGAAGTAAAATAAAAACATAAAAAGAGAATTTGAATGCCTACTAGACACTAAAATCAAGTGGTGTCGGTCTCTATGTACAGGGAGTTGACAAGACAAGTTGACATGAGGATACTTCACATTACATGTAAACCCTGACCACATATTGAAAATAACATAGTATTCGAAGCCCAAATAATATCCCCTTGAGACGGGTTATTAGCTCATACGAGGAATCATGCATCTTCTTCTAGTGATGTTACCCCAGAGTAAAGCACTTTGCTGCATACTTCACTAGACAAGTAAAAGTCGTGTCCTGAAATCCGGCAAGACCAGAAAAATACCACAATAATGATAAACTATAAGATAATTAAGTGGTCAATTTGGGAGAAGAAAAATTGGTGATCCTCACTGCTCAACATTTCAGAGGTTAAAGAGAATATTGATTTAACATTCGGATATCTTGGATCTCATATAAGATTCAAGTGCTAGCCCCAGGAAATGGGTCCCCTGATTTCTGAGAACTTACACTGTAATAAGATTTTAAATAAATGATATATATATATATATATATATAAGCTTCAAACCACCATGTTAAAACCTCCCCACCACCCAAAAGTCACATATGCTATTTTTAGCCTCCACCTTAAAATTCGCAACCTCCCCAATTCCTCTGTCAATGGTTGTATATTTAAACTGGTTTCAGTAAATAAATATTTAATTTGATAAAGAAATTTCGTAATAGGAACTAAATATCGAACACATAAAATTCATGTATTCATGTTATTTTATTATTGTTCAAACTGGTACTGTTCTTAGCTTTTTACCGTGGTCATATATACAGCAATACACACGCGCACATTATATATATATATATATATACATATATATATATATATAATATATATATATATATAATATATATATACAATATATATAATATATATATACAATATATATAATATATATATATATAATATATATATAATATATATATAATATATATATATATATATAAATAATATATATAAATAATATATATATATATAAATAATATATATATATATAATATATATATATATAAATAATATATATATATAATATATATATATATAAATAATATATATATATATAAATAATATATATATATATATATAATATATATATATATATATAATATATATATATATATATAATATATATATATATATATAATATATATATATATATATAATATATATATATATATATATATATATATATATATATATATATATATATATATATATATATATATATACAATGCCATGATATTATTTAGAAACATCTTGGAATAGTCGATTCGAATAAATAATTTGATATCTTTATAGCGTATTCACTGTATGTTTTCAATTTTATTGCGATCACTCACCCCCGTTTCTGGGAAAAAACGT
Organism: Sepiola atlantica; assembly: GCA_963556195.1. Classification (NCBI taxonomy): domain Eukaryota; kingdom Metazoa; phylum Mollusca; class Cephalopoda; order Sepiida; family Sepiolidae; genus Sepiola; species Sepiola atlantica. The sequence goes on from OY744535.1 coordinate 54,004,498, forward strand.
GCTGTGGAGGGCAATGCTGGCATTGGTGAAGGAGCAAGGAGGAGGGCTGATCTCTAGTTCGGGCCTGATACAAGTCAAGGGCGGATAACTCTCGGTCGGACTACCACAGAAAGCGTACGTTACTTCTTCACTGTTTGTACTGGTGGTGCTGATACGGCTGTGCGTCCTGAGGGTGGGAGAAATTGTGTCAGGGTAGAAAGAATAGGAAAACAACGATGGAAACATACAAGGTGTCAGGTCACAGAAAAGGGATACATTTGTTACATTTTGAAATGATATGACGCTTAGACAAACAAGAGATCGATGTTGAAAATATATGGATAAAAAAAGCACAATTAATTTTGAAAGGGTTTTTGAATTCTGACAAATGAGGTCAAATTGAAAAGAATATGAATTTAAAAATTTAAAATTTTTAAATAATGAATTTAATAAATACATATATAAAACTAGAAATAAAAAATGAATTTATAATTAATTTTATAAATATGAATTAAAAGATTTTAAAATTATTTAGAACGTTTTAATTTTGACAAATAAGATCAAATTGAAAAGAATATGAATTTTAAAATAATGAATTTTGCAAATACGAATATAAAACTAGTAATTAAAAAAGGAAATTCATAAATAATTTTATAAATAGGAATTAAAAGATTTTTAAATGATTTAGAACGTTTTAATTTTGACAGAACCAGATAGAATTGAAATAATATGAATTCAACAATAAGATATTTTTTAAATATTCATTTTTTTTTAATATTGAAATTAAAATATTTTAGATTTTTATAATTTGAATTTTAACACAGAAAGAGTTAGGATTTAAATAATAAGAGTGTACCAATATTTCAATTATGTTGTGAGTTGTTTGAATTTTATGCTAATTTAGAAATTTAATAAAAATGATTTTTTTAATATAAACAAAAAATAAGGAATTACAAAAATGTGCAATAAAATTAAATTAATTTGAGGCCAATAGTGTTTAGTTTGATATACAAATAGAGATTATATTAAAAAACGACATGAATTAACAAAATCTGAATTAATTCTAATTAATGTTAAAAGCAATGAATTAAAAAAATAGTGAATAAATTTTTTTTTTGAATTACACATTCAAAATAAAAAAGATAACAAAACATTATTTAAATTTTGTTCATAAGTTAAATTTTAAAAAATGAATTTAGAAAATATATATAAAAAATTATAATAATTCGGGGGGTATCAATAGTTTGAATTTTGACCAAAAATACAAGATTAGATCTAAAAATTATACACATGTAAAAATAATTAATCAAATCAAATCTAAATATTTTCGGTAGAATTTTGAGCAAATGAAATAAATATTTGTCTCAATTTAGGGTATGCTAATTTTCCTTTATTATTTAAAATTTTCTAACTGGGTTCGTTTTGTTGTTTGGTTTGAGCACTACCTTTCGGACATATTAGACTACAGCTTTCTTTAAAGTGCCATGTTAGGAAATTAGGAGCCTAACCTTTTATTAGTGTTCTTGATGTACAATGTTCGCATATCATTCTCAATGCGTTGCAATATGCTTCCAAGTAACTTGCTAAATTATGTAGCAACCGTTGTTCTGGATTGAATTCAGAAACTAACGATAGGTTGCAGACATAAACCGACACTATAATAACATGTCGAAAGATTTAGTAAAATAAAAATTTGGGGAATTTCTGGAAATACAAAATTCAAGTTAGGATTTTGTTGATAACCTAAGCAGCAAACAATGTAAAAGGGATAAAGCTTTTAGGTCGAATCGATATTTGCGAAAATATCGACTCAAAATTAAATAAAATTTAAAAAAATGTGTATTATCGTAATAGTGAAGTAAAAATATATAGTAATAGACAACAGATAAACAGAATAAAAAATGGCAAAGGGGAAACAACATAGAACGAGAGAGATGGTAAACGAGTTTACAATAAAAGTCTAGGAAAATAAAAATTTACACAGCAAGCGTATCAGTCTCAACACTAAAACATGAATAAATTGTTCACGTAATTTTGTTCTGTGTTGCTCGCATCAACAGAACATATAGATTAATTTTTATTACAACGATAAACAAAGTTATACGCGTTTTTATTCTTTTACGAACAATGAACAGGCTACAAAATGTGTTTAACCGGAAAGTATTGCACAACAACATCAACAACAAACAAATTGTAAGGTAGCGGATTATGCTTGAATGAGAAATTAGAAAGTTTAAAGTAAAATGATTACAAAAAATTACAAAATTGTACAAGCTAAATAACTGTAAACATAGAATAAACTTTACTTTGAGATAATTAAATAACACATTAAAAACTCACGCGCTTTAATAAAGTAAAAATAAATAATAAAATTTAAAATTAAAATAAGAATAAATAGATAAATAACAAAAGGTCTTAATTTTGCTAAGTTTATGTACCAGCCGGAAGTTTCCGAATCGCTTATCTAATCAGAAGGAAAGAAAAACAGCTTAATTAAAACAAGGTATGTAATTTGTATTTCATTTGGCGATGAATTAATAGATACAATTAAGACAATAAAATAAAATAAAAATAGCGTCGTACTAAGCAAACTTGTCTGATTTCTGCATAGTACAAATAGCTATACTTTAACGCCAGATCTGAGATCTCTCTATATTGTTTACACAAACGAATATACTTTTTATCTTTATAGAACAGAAGGAATAAAGAGATGGCTCGGTGGACACACTTAAGA
>OY744535.1:54012210-54044710 GCA_963556195.1 Sepiola atlantica
ACCTTTTTGGCCAACTGCGCTCGTTTGGCATTCTCATACGCCTCGACAAGTTCGTCGCGGCTCGAAGAGACCGTAGTAACACTAGAAATGACACTGTGCCTCTGGCTCCCTGTTAAACAGAAGGATCATTAAAAAGACACATTAACTCACGGAAAAACATTCTAAAACTATGTACAATTAATATTTCTCAAGTTTTCTAGTAGTATGAAAGAGAGGAAGGCAATGCATATCAGATTTGTTCCTTGTCCAAATTAGGACCAAAGCGAAAATTGACTTGGCATTGGTAGTTTCCGGATGTTTACGCAGGCGGACGGAAAATGCCGAAGTACTTATCCAATCAGAATGCGAGAAAATAAGTAGACGACAAGTTTACATTTTAATTGATTGGATCGCGAAATTAACTAATTGGACATGAAAATTGACTAAATAAATTTTAAGAAACCCTAACCCCAACCGCTAATCCTAACCCTTACCCTAATACCGTTTTAACACTTAAAACAGTAAAAAAAAAAAACTTTAATGCAGAAAAAATAACATGTTATAACCCTAACCATAACACTAACCCTAACGATGATACTGTTTTAACATTTGTTAAATGATATTTTTGTTTAAAAAAAATATTTTTACGTGTAATAAAAACATTTTTTTCAAATTGAAAATCCAGCCTAGTTTTGAATTTATTGACGCAGGCAAACGAATTTTTCTTTCGGCTTTTTCTGGCCGTCTACGTAAACATCCGGAAACTACCAACGCCGAGTCAATTTGAGCTAATTTGGACAAGTGCCTGTAATTCATCATCATCATCATCAAACTTATTTCTGTAGATACTGTATTAACTGCCTCTAAAACTATATGTCTCACTACATTATTTAACTGACTGATTGATCTAGAAATCCAAGAACATGCGCTATCACGCGATCTTTTTGGTGGTTTACCTTTTTTTTGCACCCTTCCACCATTCTTTCTTGACATACCTTGATCACATCGATCGTTAACCTTTCTTGTGTGTCCTTTAAAACTTAACAATTTCCATTTAATTACAGTCAGTTTGCATTCACGTCGAATAATGTTAAAATTCGAAAGAATTTTTAACGGATAAGAAAAATGATAAAAAATATATAATACTGACTTTTGTCGTAAAGACAGAGTTTCTTTTTCAGCTTAAAGAATGTAAACAAAACAGAAACTCGTCATGAGAATAAGATTAGCACGCGTGCGTTTGCAAAAGCGATAACGTTCGCCTTACGAGTTGACGATAATAAAGTCTATCGAGGTCTTCCATAGTTTGCCAGTCTCAGGAATTCAGCGAAACTCTTGCTTATCTCGATCAAATAAACATTCTATAAAGATGCACAAAGTATTCGAGCAAACCCGATGTCTGTTTTTTATGATTATTAACAGTTAGGTTTATATTATATTCAAATAGTTTTAAAAATTGAGAAACGGCACTATTCGAAATAGATGTTTCAATTTTAAAATGTCTAAATAAGGGGCGGGCAACCTCTAACCTGCGGGCCACATCCGGCTCGCGAAGGCTTAGCGTCTGCCCGCCACCCTGCTATGCTTTATTATTGCAATCCGGCCCGCGGACCTCTCAGTAAAACTCATATCATTTTGAAAATAGAAAAAGAGAAAGAGAGAGACAAACAGGAAACGAGAGACGAGGAAAGGGTATAAAACAGAGAACTTATGTAAGGTGTGTCAAAACAAATGCTGGATCAACTTGCTACTTCCCCCGTCACTAGTTTTTATTATTCCAAAATGACTCTTCATCGGCGCCTTTTATAACATTACATACATAAGTCTCTTGAGAAAAAATATCAGATTTATAGAGTGTTCAATGCAATTTTTGTACAATTTATTCATGTAAACAAAATATAGTAATTCTAAGATTTTCCTTTTTACTCCGGCCCGCGATCTCCTTCCAAAAGTCTCATCTAGCCCTCACTCTGAAAAGGCTGCCCGCCCCTGGTCTAAATGATGTCATTGACATTAATTAAAATCTCTGAGAAATGTAGTATTGTTTAACATTTTTGTTATTTGCAATTCACCAGATCAAAGTGTATTAAATAGAAAATTAAATAAAAAATGTCAAAACATAGTAATATCGTATTTATTTCCACTTTTTATCTATGAATTCACGGATACTTACCCAAAAGTGGGAACCAATAATAAAAAAAAAGTAAATCTGATGTGTATTTTAATACTCTTTCGCTTTATTTAAAATTAAAATTTCGATCGATCAGAATATATTTTGCTCGGATGTCATAACATGAAATAGGGGGGAGGGGTGATCACGTAGAAAAATAATTTCCCTTAATATATTTAACAAAAAAAAGCATATTAAAGATAAATTAGTCCGATAATGAATAAGTAGCGAACATTTCCATTTGTTTATTTTTGCAAAATTTATCAAACAAACGGGTGTTCCCGCGTTAAAGTTTGTCACTACATAGGAACGTTGTTTTAAAGCGTAAAGTACACAGGTTTTTATTTTCTCATTTTCATTTTTTTCGTACGCTGAAATTGAAAAAAAAAATCAGCAACAGTTCATTTTATGCGTTTTCTTTTGAATATTAAAATGTTATGATGATAATACAACCTATATTAAAGTTACATCGTGTTACATATAGGGGGGGGGGTAATTCTATGGTTAGCTTTACAAGTCCCTAGTGCTCTTACAAAGAAAATAGCACAAAAAACTTTATTATGATCTTACCTGTATTTTTTATAAAGAAAGTACACTAAAAATTACGCAAATTCATCTAGTATCTTTATTTTTAAAAAATCAAATCAATTTTTATCGATGGAAGCTGTTGGTCGCCATTTTCAGTCTGACTAAGGGCACGTAACCCAAACATGTACATCTCACGTAAACATCGTAGTAAATGAAAACCCGGCTAGAAAGCGTTTACCGAAAAACTTTAAATTTATTTCTTAAAAACAAATATACTGGATCAATTTGCGTAAATGTTTGTGTAGTTTTTTTTGTTTTTTTAACCTCACATGTACGTATATAATAACGTTTTTGTGCGATTTTACTTTTTAGATATAGGGGTTAATTCGGAGACTCGCCGAACTTTGTTCACTTGAAAGACATTTTAGTCTACACCAGATAAAGGGGAGGTCTTCTAAATTATAAATAAGGTGTGATATTATTTGCAGAAAAAATCTCTAATAAGCAAGTGTCGTCGTAAGATATTATTAATATTTTGTTTAACACTGGAATTATAAAAATAAATGAAACCATGTTTTATAAAAGTGGAGATAACTTACGTCTACGTAAAGTAGAGTTATCTCCCTTTGATTGGGAAATGAAAGCATGTTAGGAAAATATGAATAAATATGTATCGATTAGCTGGACGCGGTGTTTCAAAAGGAATTGGGAATAAACAAGAGGAAGGGAAAAAGCGAACAAAAACAACAGAAAGGAGTAGGTTTTGTTTTTATTTGACGGCATATCATTCCTTTTAAATTATTTAATGCGAACACAATCATATTGGTAATAGTTTTTACCAGTCACGCTCTTAATCTCTTCGAATATGTATTCATTGTATTTACTTTATATTCGTTTTTCATGATTTAAATGTAGATGTACACCGCCATATGCAGTTTATTTATAGAGATTATATTTAACCTAGTTACAGACATATTGGCCATTGTTAACAATTTTCAACAAAAAAGGGGTGAAAACAAATAACTGTTACCAAACGAAAGAAAATATATCTTCTATCGATCTGCGTAGCTTTTAAGTTTTTGAACTGTTTTAAAGTGTTTTATCTTATTTTTCGATCGCTATCTTCAAAGCTAAAACAAAACAAAAAAAACATGTCCACTACCTGCGACCACATGAGATCGGATTATTCGGTATAGTACAAAGTATTTATAAATAAAGATAAAACTTAAAACCAGTTTCAGTAAGAAAAAATATACACATCTGTCGAACATAAAATATTTGACCGATTGGTGACAGTTCTTAGATGTACTTTTGTTTAATTTTCGAATTTTCACATAAACTAAAGAAACAACGCCATCTTGAATTTCTTTTTTCAAAGCCTTATACATAGCGATAGAAAATCAGATAAACCAAACACTTAAAAACAGGTCCAAAAGTTAAAAGCTACGTAGATCGATAATAAATTAATTTTTCTTTCGTTTAGTAACAGTTATTTGTTGACTATTGGTTTGGTTGCGTTGATCCATTTTTGTTGTTGTTGGAAGTATGTTAACAATCGCTTACATAACACTTTGTGTTCTCGCAACAGCTGTTTACCATTACATTCTAGCTGATGCGGGCGATTGTCTTTCTCTTGAATTTGACTGACAGTAACATTCGTCAGGATTGTTGTGTTCTCCGTGACCTCAAAGTAAAATCCTGGGCGTGTCTCATTTTTCACTTTGTGGTATTCTTCGTTTATCCTTTGTTTAGTGATATTACCAGCAAGAATAGAAGCTTAATACATAACATGTATGTTTATCTAGTCATACACAGTCTTCTCGGTCATGCCTAAGGTAAGTACATTCCAAAGGATGTAATTTTTATTTTATATAGAAATAAATGTTCCCGCGATCAAAGTGTAGTATCTGTTCCGATGGATACTGCACCCCATAGACTGGTATTGTCTTGGCCTTAGGGGCTTGATTTACGCCGATCTATGGGTCTGGCCTGTGCAGTTCTAGGATGTCCACCCTCCCAGGCTTTGCCTCTCCTCTTTGGGGAGGAGTAAGTTTATTGCTTACTGCCTGAGGCGTCCCTACCGGGGAATACCAACGGGACTGCCCAGGCAATTTTTAATGGCCAGAGTGCTCACCTCTTGGACGCTGGCTTTTCAAGTCCCACTTTCCCGACCAAATCTTGGGTCACATCTTACCTTGTGGGAGTAAGATAAAACTGGCCTTGCGCCTAACCTCCTGGGGAGATAAATAAATAGTCATACACAGACGGCTGTTTCGTCGTTCACAACTCATCCGTGTGACTAGATGTAGCGATTGTATCAACCTCGAATGTCACGATACTGATAACCGAGACGAAAATGAATAGTCTGACACCTATACCGCCTCTCGACCGCCATTACCACCCCGCGCAGTGCCTATGCTAAGCTTTAGTACTATTTATTCCTCACTTTGTTCATACGAACTTTGACGCCATCTTGAATATACAGACTTCTTTGTTTATCTGACCTTCACAGTTGGAAATGTAAGCACAGGGTCGGTTTATTAAGGGTGTCTAACTACTCCCAAAATGGGGCACTCTGAATGGGTGTAACATTAGCCATAGCATTCCCCGGTGGCCATAACATTCTCCAAAAAAAGAAGTTAATGACTGGGAAGATGGCCTCCCGAGGTTAATAAAAGAAATACAGGTAACCCTAACCCTAATTGGTACAATTCTAATTGAAACAATTTTCAATTCGTACACATTTTTATGATACCACATTTCATAATTGGTACATATATTCTGAATGTGTACACCTCCCGAAAATATGTATTAAACCTTCACAAATACATAAGAACAATTAAATTACAAGCATATCTTATAATTGATTTCTTGTTAATATAAATTTGCATGTATAAAACGACAAATAGGATTTTAAAGTAAATTATATAGAAAATGTATACGTGTAATAGTTGCCGGATTAAAAAGTTTTCTTTAAATTGTTTTTCATTTTCAATAATATTGTTTAACACTAACCACAGCATTTTTGTTTTGATTTTACAGATACGGCAACACCGTTTCATCATGAGGTAGATAAAAGAGAAAAGATCTGATATTTTATATGATCATTTGCATAGTCTATATTTGTGGGTGTTTTTTAAAAATCCAAAATGGCGTCTTAACATTAGAACATTTTTTTCTTTGTTCCTTTTTGCAGATTTATAACTACTAAGCTTGTTTTTTATTATTAGTAATCGTTGCTAGTAACGCTCGTTAATTTTTTCTAAGCATGTTAATAGAAATATTTCAACTCATATTGAAGGGTAGACGTTGCTACTTTTAATTAAAACAACCCTACTAATTGGGACACACGTTGAGAACGTAACTTGATCCATTTAGGTTTTCCTGTATTAAACTTTGAACCTAGCCTAAAGTCCACTTAGTGCTGGATAAAATATACAGAGTCTAATAACAGAAGTTAGGTAAATTCATTAGTCAACGCCCGATAAATTTTATATTGGATGTACATAATGTATGTGTTGTGTACTTTGGGAGGAGTCAAATATGCAGGAATGACAACTTGTAAGTGAGGTGTGCTATTTAACAGTGATTTTATGTTTTTTTACTATAAGTGTATTTGAAGGGGATACTATTATTTATAAGCAATAGAATGGGGGTATTGTGTTTGATTTTCGTGCTAAAGGCGTGAGTTCAATTCCGGACAGTTTCGATCCAGGTGCGTTTCTCACCTTTTTCACTCGAGCTGCATCTTGCCTTTGACTTCTCCGCAAGATGTCGGTTGTCACTTTGTGGGCGGAGAGTATCGGACAACGCCGGCGTGTTAAGCTGGTCAGCACTGGCGTATTTGCGTGGACTTTTCGTGACGCCTAAAAATGGAATCCATCAAAGGGAAGGATAAAGTATTTCCAGACGTACTCGTCGATGAAAAGTCTAATAAGGCTTTGAGTTGATTCAGCTATTGAGTGTTATGGGTCAGTTTTTCGGCATATCAACCCTTTTCTCGGTTATGTAATGTCGAAACTCACTACTTACTGTAAACGACTCATATGCAAATTGCTATTTTTATTTTCATTTGATACTAATAAGTCACCAATTATCAAAGCCAAAAGCCATTCGAGGAATGGGTTAATGAGAGATTAATATTATGGGGAGATTGAGAAGAATCGAATGAACAAAATATGATTAGTTTAAGTTTATGACAAGTCTGTGTTTACACTGGGTGTCAAAATGACCAGGTTGTATCTCAAAAGAAAAGCAATATTGTCGCGAAGTGTTTCATAGATGAGAAGTTGTTCGAAAGAAACTATGTTCATGGAAATTTCGTTTGATATTTACAGTTGTGGTATTAAAACAAGTTCTTGCTGTGAATGTCTTATTGGCTCAGTCGATCACCTACCATGGAAATAATAAAAGATTTATGAGAAGGTGTTCCCATATCTTTCCAAATGGTGTCATCGTATGTGAACGAATTAGATCCGACTGGATTTGAACCCGGCTCAGCCGATTCCATAATCCACTGAGTTATCCATTACGCTACTTGTGTCGGCCATTAGTCCATGAGTGGAAGTCGAATCAAATTAAACAAGTTTAAAATAAGAACCCTATCTCAACTTCTATATACTGTTATATAAGTCTTAGGTTCAGTTTTTCAAATATCTTACAACTTTACCACGAATAGCAATAATTTATTGCAGTGTTAATAAATGAAAGACTTACGACTCGATTCGAACTCGGCGTAACCGATTTCATAGTCCGCGGAAATGAATCATTTACAACCATTATCAATACGTGTTCGCTGCCTTCATTTAGATAAATACAAATAAATTAGCTATCGTATACATACAATCTTTGAAATTCTAATTATTTCTCATTCAACATAAACAAATATCGTTCATTTTATGCTTTTTCTATATTTTTTGATCGGACGATATGTGTTTGAACTAAGGAAATTATGTTTAACTGTCTTCAATTATAAAAGCAATGTAAGGGAGACAACCCCATTGGTAGGTTCGTTTGTTTTCTTGCAAAGTTGTTTCCCTTTCGTCGATTGCTTCGCTGACTGTTGTAGAATAGGTAATAGATACAATGCTTGTTTCGGATTTTTTTTTTTTAGATATGGAATGATAATTTGTATTATTTGTATAATTCAGACTACTGTTCTCATCTTAGATGTTATTCTCACAACGTTTCGGTCGATATAACTTCCGACCTTTTTCTGGTGTGTGTTGTTGAATCTCTACAGAATTTCGAACGGATCCAGGTATTTAATTAACTTGCTCTCGTTCCGTCAGCCATAGCCATCACGCATCACTATTTGTGAAATAACTTTCTCCCTAAACTATCACATGACATATTCAGCCAATCGCAGTTTAGTATTCTTTCACCTTTTACTGTCTTGCAAAGTTGAATATAATGTTATTTAACGCCATATTTCTTTAAAAATAATATTGCAGTTTCTTTTCCTACAAACATATGGACACGAAATCATTACAAAGCATGGGCGTCGTCAGCGGGGGCAGGGGAAGGGGGTAAGATGCCCCCCCCCCTGGAATGTACTTGGCTTTACTAAAAGAAGGAATGACAAAAAAGTGTGTTATTTTTTTTTTATGTCACAGACAATACAGTAAAGCTATTAAACATTATAAAGATAGAGCTAGCAATTTCATCGCTAAACGCGTAGATTGAATCGACGCATGGTATTTTTGGATATCACCACAAACTACTTGCCCCCCACCACCACCACCCACCCACCCCGTTAAAAATTCTGACGACTCCCATGTACAAAGTTAGGACAAATTAATAGAGTTTATTAAGATTAATTTATAAGTAAAAATAAAATGAACAAATAAAATTAATGAATCACAGTTTATTACTGACTAGCCGGCTCGCTATCGCTTCGCAAAGTTCGCTACTTGAAATACTGAAATGATTAATTTAAAATAATAAACATTTCATACATAACTTTGTTTGAAACACGAAACAAAATGTTTCTAATTTATTCCTATAGATAAACATTAAAATTTGCGTTATTTCGATACAGATTTATTTTTATTTTAAATGTGCCCGCTTGCAATTTAGAGTTTTCTAAACTGCAAGTGAAAAGGCAAAATTATTTCTTCTTTATCAACTCAAGATCGAAACTTGTTGAAAATCAAGTCGGTCTTTCTAAAAGGGAACTTTTGAACACAGATGCTAAATAAGAAGAGTAGAAAGTGACTAACTTGGGTTTATTTTCGGCAGCCTCGTAACTCTCGTTTCCCTTATTTTGTCCTTCAGTCTTCTCATTCCATGAGCGATGTTTCTGACAAAGGGGCAAGAACTGCCGTTTTCTGGGTCGGAATCTATCAACCTAACACTTATGGTTGACTAGTTTTTTTACCTTAAAGTAGTCTTATATCAAGTGGGATCAAGGGTACAATAAGGACCCCAGTTCATTAACACAACATGCGGAATATGTTCCGGAAGTCACTGGCGTCTTCCGGTTTGTCTTCCGGTTGACCTCGCAATACACGTGGTCGCTATTTACAAAACAACTTGTAAATAAAATAAACGAAATATATACGCTTTTTTTTTAAATCGGCTGACTTGTATCTTTTCGTTTTGCAATAAACAAAACAATTTATCGTTTTTTTGTTTTACTTTTATTTACTAAGAAAAAACAAATTTTAAACGCAGAACTTTCTATATTTCGTGTTGTGTATTTTAAGAAAAAAGTGTATTGCCAGGTCAACCGGAAGACGAACCGGAAGACGCCGGTGACTTCCGGATTATGTTCCGCATGTTGTGTTAATGAAATGGGGTCCTTATTGGAAATAATTTGTTATATTAAAATCAAAACAATCATTGAATTAAAAAATAATAACAAATAATAGTTAATTAATAAACTGTCATTTTTCTAATCCAATACGCAAATTAGTTAACTTTGCGACTAAACTAGATCGTGTGTCTGTTGTGTAAAGTTGAATTAACTTGCAATGGGGCGTTTTGACACTACAATTAATGCAAGAAATTGGCCCACTTTTCAGATTTATTCATTTAGATATAACGCGTTTATTGCCGGGGATAATATTTTCTCAGACGTGTAAAGCTAATACCGCTTCTAGTAACAATCGAGATTTAGACAACTGCATTTAATATATCATTATTTTACTAACTTATACATGAGTTTACTAATCTCTAATATTTTAGAATATTTATATATATATGAATAAATAGCTACTTTTATGTCGCGTTTTTGGCTAAGTTCAAAGTGTAGTATCTGTTTGATGGATACTGTACCCCATAGACCGGTATCGTCTTGGCCTTCGGGGCTTGATTCCACCGGTCTATTGGTTTGTCCTGTGCAGTTCTAGGAGGTTCACCCTCCCAGGATTTGCCCCCCCCCTCTTTGGGGAGGAGTAAGTTTATTGCTTACTGCCTGAGGCGCCCTACCGGGGAATGCCGACGGGTTTGCCCAGGCAATTTTTAGTGGCCACATTGCTCACCTTCTCGGGCGCTGGCTTTTCAAGTCCCACTTTCCCGACACGACCTTGGGTCACATGTCACCTTGTGGGAGTAAGATAAAACTGGCCTTGTGCCTAACCTCCTGTAGAGAGGAGGTAAATAAATAGTCTTTGTGTTGCGTTATTCCCTGTTCTTTACGTGTTATAAACTGCAAAGGTGTTGCAACAAAAATGATAAATCGAAAAACACTCAGTTTACATATGCAGTCAACTCCTCAGCCCCCACCGGAAGGAGCAAAAGGCGGAATTCTGCTCACCCTGACTTCAAGTCTCACTCTCTTGTGTTTCCCCGTTTTGCTTGGTAATCATAATCTTGAACAATGTTTTATCTCACACATCCCCCAATCCACATATCTCAAAATATAAAGAATAAATGTTCCTATTTACTTGCCTCCGCACAAGGGCAGAGTTAGACACATGGTCAGTTTTTAATGTGGGAAAAATCCAGCTCCCATAAAATGGACATTCGTGATTGGAACAAAAATTTAAATTGTCTCCGTCTAGAAGGATCTCTCGTTCACTGACCAAGGACATAAATAGGGAGTGTAGTATCAGAACAGATACAACACATTGCTCCTAGCGAAAAGGAATAAATGTTATTTAATTTTCTTCTCAATCTTGAAATTATCAAAACACATAGTCGCATTCCAAACGCAACCCCCACACATATCCCGTTCTTAACCTACATCTCGATACTATCTAGATTATAATTCCTATTTAAAACCTGCTCTTTCTATCAGCTCGGCGATGTTCTCCTTTATTGTTCTGTTACATGAAGGGTGTAATTTTGTATATATTCCAGCGATCACGAGCATCAATATCAGCTGATTAAAATGTAAGTATCGCTTGCAATCTTCCTTGGCCTTTTGGCTAAGATCAGAGTGTAGTATCTGTTCTGATAGATGCTACACTCTGTAGCCCTGTACCGTCTTGGCCTTTGGGCCTTAATTCAGTCTGAGGTATTTTCCTGTGCAGTTCTAGGAGGTGCACCCTTTCAGGCTTTACCTTCTTACCATTTGAGAAAAGGTTAGTTTATTGTTAATCGCCTGAGGCGCCCCTACTTAGAAATGCAGACGGGACTGTCCAGGCATTTTTTGTAAGCCAGAGTGCTCTATTTCCAGGGCGTTGACTTTCTAACCCCACTTTCCCAACCTGTGTGTCAAATCTTACCGGTGTGGGAGGTATGTAAATACAAAAAAAGAAAGAAAGAACGAAGACAACATTTTTTTTCCAACTAAGGTAATTACAAATATTGTAGGAAAGTTTGAAACCAACAAGGAACAAGCATTTGCTTTATTTACACAACATTTGCAAACGATATGTTTTGTGTAAAAAGATTAAATTCTTTATTTAAATATATATGTGTGTAATTTCTAGTGACAACATATGATTGTTTGTGTTGTTATGTTTAATTATATATTTGCTCACCGACACCATGACAAACATCAGCAGTAGCTGCCTCTATAGTACAACGGCTTTTCGCCATGGTAAAGACGGTAGCAACCTCGTAGTGTCTGAAGTACATGGCTATCAGGGCTCTGGTGAAAAGCCATGAGGACTAAACAACAGGACCCATCATTCTCGTGGCATCTCTGCCTCTGTGTGTGGTACTCATGAACATATCAATCTATGTAGTGATAATAACAACGTTGCCTCTGTGCAAGTGCAACTGCCATTCCTGTCTGTGTTCTGGGTATACATTCCCAACTTTGTATTACATTACTGGACCTTACTTGCTCTGGATGTCAGTGGTAAAAACCTGCAATGTTACATGTATTATGACCAACAAAGAGCAAAACTAAATGTCGACCAGGCCGTCCTGAAGCACACTCTTGATGTGCTGCGTGCAGACGTCTAATACGTTCAAGAACAACTACTACAACAACAACACACAGCAGCTAATTGAAGTGACCTTATTATTTGAAATTAATGCGTTCACATCTTTCTTCCATATAAAGTTGGTAAGCAATCGAAAAAGTATGGTGTCATATTTTTGCATCACAATCACACTTGTAAATAAACAAATAAAAATAATAAATAGATTAGTAAATTTAATTTACATTAACTATAAAACAGGGTTTGTGTTACGTTCTTAGCCGTGATGGAATTCCCTTAGCTCAGATAATGCTCGATAGCCCTGCTTATAATATGTTATTACCCGTGATACAATCCCCTTTGCTAAGATAATGCTCAATAGCCCTGCTTATAACGTGATGGAATTCCCTTAGCTCAGATAATGCTCGATAGCCCTGCTTATAATATGTTATTACCCGTGATACAATCCCCTTTGCTCAGATAATGCTCAATAGCCCGACTTATAATATGTTATTACCCGTGATGGAATTCCCTTAGCTCAGATAATGCTCGATAGCCCTGCTTATAATATGTTATTACCCGTGATACAATCCCCTTTGCTCAGATAATGCTCAATAGCCCGGCTTATAATATGTTATTACCCGTGATACAATCCCC
Source organism: Sepiola atlantica (assembly GCA_963556195.1). Classification (NCBI taxonomy): domain Eukaryota; kingdom Metazoa; phylum Mollusca; class Cephalopoda; order Sepiida; family Sepiolidae; genus Sepiola; species Sepiola atlantica. The sequence continues at coordinate 54,024,862 of OY744535.1, forward strand.
TTTGCTCAGATAATGCTCAATAGCCCTGCTTATAATATGTTATTACCCGTGATGGAATTCCCTTTGCTCAGATAATGCTTGATAGACCTGCTTCTAATGTGTTATTACCTGTGATTGGTTTCCCTTTGCTCAGGTAATTCTTGATAGACCTGCTTCTAATCTGTTATTACCTGCGATAGAATTGCCTTCACTCAGATAATGCTTGATAGCCCTGCTTATTATATGTTATTGCCCATGATAGAAGTTCCTTAGCTCAGATAATGCTCGATAGCCTTGCTTATTATGTTATTACCCATGACAGAAGTCCCTTAGCTCAGATAATGAATGCTCAGTTGCCCATACTTATAATATGTGATTACTTGTAAGAGAATTTCCTCAGCTACAATAATGCTCGATAGCCGTGCTTATAATATGTTAATTATGTGATAGAATTCCCTTAGCTCAGATAATGTGCCGTAGATCTGCTTCTAATGTGTTATTACCTGTGATAGAATTTCCTTCACTCAGATAATGCACGATAGCACGTCTTATAATATGTTATAATTGCGATAGAATCCCCTTTGCTCAGATATTGCTTGATAGCCCTGCTTATACAATGTTATTACCCGTGATACAATTCCCTTAGCTCAGATAATGCTCAATAGCCTTGCTTATAATATGGTATAACCTGTGGTAGTATTCCCTTAGCTTAGATAATCTCAATAGCGCTTCTTATAATATGTTATAACCTGTGGTAGTATTCCCTTAGCTTAGATAATCCTCAATAGCCATGCTTATAATATTTGATTACCCATGACTGGTTTCCCTTTCGCCTAGATAAGGCTCGATAGCCCTACTTATTATATGTTATTACCCGTAATAGAATTACCAGCACTAAGTAATGCTCGATAGCCGTGCTTATAATATGTCATTACCTGTGATAGAATTCCCTTAGCTCACATAAGGCTCGATAGCCCTACTTATTATATGTTATTACCTGTTATAGAATTCCCTTTCGCTGAGATAATGCTTGATAGCCCTGCTTATAATACGTTATTCCACCCTATAGAATTTCCTTTGCTCAGATAATGCTCAATAGCCCTGCTTATAACATAGTATAACCCCTGATGAAATGTCCTTTACTCAGATAATGATCCATAGCACTGCTTATAATACAATATTACACGTAATAGAATTATTTTCGCTCAGATAATGCTTGATAGCCGTGCTTATAATATGTTATCATCTGTGCTAATATTTCCTTAGCTTAGATAATGTTCAATAGCCCTTCTTATAATATTTCATTACCACCGATTAGTTTCCTTTCCGCCTGGATAAGGCTGCATAGCTCTACTCATAATATGTTATTATCCGTAATAGAATTCCCAGCACTAAGCAATGCTCAGTACCTGTGCTTATAATGTTTTTACATGTGATAGTATTCCTTAAGCTTAAATAATGCTCGATAGCTCTGCTTATGATGTTATTACCTGTGATAGAATTCCTTTGCTCAGATAATTCTCAATAGCACTGCTTATAATACGTTATTACCCCTGATAGAATCCTCTTCGCTTAGGTAATGCTCAATAGCCCTTCTTATAATATGGCATTACGTGTGATAGAATTCCCTTCACTTAGATAATGTCTGATTGCACTGCTTATAATATGGTTTACCCATGATAGAATCATCTTCGTTCAGCTAAGGCTCGATAGCCCTGCTTATACCATGTTATTACACGTGATAGAATTTATTTTACTCAGATAATGCTCGATAGCCCTGCTTATAATATGTTATTACCTCTGTGCTCAGATAATGTTCAATAGCCCTGCTATAATAACATGTTATTACTTATGATTAAATTCCCTTGGCGTAAGGTAATGCTCGATAGACCTGCTTATAATATATTTCTACCAGTGATTGAATTCCCTTCTTATATATGTTATTACATATGATAGAATACCCTTCACTGAAATAATGCTCGATAACCCTGCTTATATAAACATGTTATTTCCGATGGAAGAATCGCGATGGCTCAGATAATGCCAGATAGTCTAGCTCATTAAATGTTATTACCTGTGATAGAATTCCCTTAGCTCAGACAATGCTCGAGAGCCCGTTATATAATAACATCATCCAAGCAACTCAGCTCCAGACAAAAAACTATTGGTCTACACTTACCCTTATTTTCAAATTGCTCCTTTTTCTTCCTGAGAGGTTTTGAAACAGTGGATGAGATAGGACATGGAGGTCGATTACGAAGTTGCACGGGTGGGCCTAATGTCTGAAAAATTAGAAAGATTTTCTTTTGATAAATGAATTATTTTGTCATCTGTTACATCATATCAATTTATTAATCGTCTAAATAATAATATGCTAAGGCATTAAGAACAGCAATAACATAGACATTTTAAAGATGATATTTGATGACTTGAAGAATAATAGTAAAAAGTAATAAAAAAGCATTGTTGAGAACTATCGAATGGAATATTCATTATATTAATAGTCTTTTTATAGCGTACATGTTCTGTGCAATGATATTTCTTTTTAAGGCTTGAATTGAAGAGATCGTTAAAATGGGTGAGACACACAAATAGGCATAGAAACGAATAATATAGTTATTAGCGCCTCCCCACTAGGACGAAGTTAAAATTTAAAGTCGGTTTTTTTATGTGGGGAAAGCCCAGAGAATTTTTTTTTTAATGGAAATCGCTCCAGACCAAGCATGAAGCAACTTGATGTAAGGAGCTAACAAGAACGAAATATAATTATCGCAAAGACAGGACATGCCTATTGGCCTTAGTCTTGAAAAGACCAAGGTTATAGTTATGGGGAAACAGTCAGCAGAAAGAGAGTTGCACAAGCCTGCGGTTTTTTAAAAGAAGCTACTGGAATAGGAAGCTGTATTACAATGAAGTATCAAAACCGCGTATTTATGGAGACCACTAGACCAATGAGTCAAACGATTTGAAGAAAACGAAGCGATGAATAGATCATATAATTCTGAAGAACACATGCCATAATAGTATTTATAGAAAAGACTGAGAGAGAGGGTGCAGGGAAGACAGGATAGCGCCAATCAAATTACATGTATGTTCCTGCACCTTATCAAGAACCTTCAAATGGGACAGAGATTCCCCAGCCAATATATGACAACAGTACTCCATCAATAGCATGATTGTAAATTTGTAGAGATAGAGAATAGCTTCAGGCGTGAGAAAGTATTTGGAGTGACTTTACGAGAATCAGAAAGTGCAATGGTCTAATGTATGAACTCCAAGAAAGATTTGATGAGAGATAAAGACCAAGAAGTTGCAGAGTCGATTTCTCCTCAAGAGCAGAACCATCCATGAGAATATCAGGAAGAAAAGAGCACACTTATGATTGAAAGACACGAGCTGATTCTTAACTGGATTAAATGAAAAAAGCCGTTTCGTACTCCAATTCACAACTGAACCCAGGTCAACTTCTAGATCAGCTGTATATTTCGACATCCGAGTGAGATCGGCAGGAATCAACACCAGAATAGAGAGTAGTATCGTCAGGATATATGTTAATTTTCTGAACAATATTCTCTGGAAGATCATTTATATACAGAAGAAATAGTGTTGGGCCTAAAATAGAGCTTTGAGGAAGGCCAGCATTGATAGGAAAAGGGGATGAAGAGACACCGTCCAAAGTTACTCCCAAGCTTCGATCAGAAAGAAAAGACCTAATAATGTCAAGAACCTCACCACGAAGAAATTCTTCAGTCTACATGGATTTCTCCTCCTATGAACGAGAACGAAATATATAGTTCACGTTCACCCTCGCACGAAGAGTGAACATCGTTTTCTATTTCTATTGAGTAATCACATAGCAACGACAAAAACTACTCGAGGATAAAGGCAAATGAGATGGAATTATTGTCGGTTGTATCATGAAGAATACGGTGAAAGGATTGAAAATAATGAATGGAATCAACAAAATTAAGAAGTATTTGTTTTACTCATATTAACCCCAAACAAGGCACATTGACACTGAGACGTAAGGGGCGTCTGTGAATTAGGGGCCATGCTTACAGGAACACTTTAAACAGGGAGTTAAAGAGTAAGATGTGTGTACACATTACATTAACATTCCTGCATGTTAGTACAGTCGGGAGTAAATTCTAAAGTCTAGCAGTTTAAGGGAAAAAACAATCAGAGTAAAAGGCTTTTTGACATCTTGGGACCTCTGCGATGATGGCATGGGATTTTGCTGATTGTCGGATTAGTCAGGGGTATTTACATCAAGGGGCATCAGTGCTACGAGTTCTTTGGAGCACATTCCATGAAAGTACTTGTAAAAGAAGCACAGGGATGCAACATTGTAGCGATTGGACAGGGGTTGGAGCTTGGTTATCAATGCGGAACCTATTAGATTGGAGACTGTTGCCATTAGATTTAAAGACGACACTGTTTTAGTAGACAGGGCAGCAGTTCCATGGTAATGTGTTCAACGGATAGGAAGTTCTTGGAAAAGAAAATCTGTTCATTGAAATTCTGTCTGACACTCGGCACACAGAGGACGGAAAGTAATTGTTTTTAGTTGTGGTCGCAATCTTATATAATACTACCAAATAGTTTGCTGGACTGGGAGGAAGATATCATGATCAAGGAATTACATACACTGACCTCGAAAGGAGGGGGTAATGCATGGGAGGATGATATCACGTACATATACTACACTACTTTCTACTTTCTTGGCGTTTTGGCCAGGATCAAAGTGTAGTATCTGTTCCGATGGATACTGCACCCCATAGACCGGTATTGTCTTGGCCTTCGGGGTTTGATTTCCGCCGGTCTATGTGTTTGTCCTGTGCCGTTCTAGGAGGTCCACCCTCTCAGGCTTTCCTTCTCACCCTTTGAGAAGGGGTTAGTTTATTGCTAATCGCCTGAGGCACCCCTACCGGGGAATGCCGACGGTGCTGCCCTGGCATTTTTTTAGGGTCACAGGTGCTCTTCCTCTAGGGTGCTGACTTATCAAATCCCACTTTCCGACCATGTGTCAAATTTTACTTTGTAAGAGGTAGTTTAATACCTACTACACTACTCATAAAAGGAGGGGTAATGGCTAGTGGGAGGGTATAATAACAACAGAACAGATACTACAATACCCCTTTTATATGACATCAGAATCAATACTACACTACCCACCCCATTAAAACGATAATACAACCATAGATTAAATCAGTTTTTTTTTTTTTATTCATATAAAAATTCTAAGTCATAAAAACATTTTATAGTTCTTTGGCATTTTAGCTAAGAAAAATGTGTAGTATCTTTAATCTTTGTACATATTTATATAAAATCTTTGTATATATGAATATTTAACATTTCCAATCAATTTAGGGGTATCTTAAGTAAAGTGGCCCTAGTGAAAATGTGGTATCTTGGTGACTGATATGATTCTAGTTAAGAATAGGAGAAACATCGTTATCACTATAGACCAAGGATGACGAACGACACCTATTTTCCTAACACGTTTAATGTCTTGTTTTAAATGTATATGTTTATAGTGTCTGAAAAAAAATAATTCAAACTGTAGTTACTGTTCTTAGCATCCAGTGACATCAGACGTCTTACAATAGACGAGGCTATTGCATATATATATATATATATATATATATATATATATATATATATATATATATATATATTTTTTTTATGCAATAGCTTCGTCCATTTTTTATTTTTTTATTTTTGTATTTTTTGTATTTTTTATTATTTTTATTTTTTTTTTCTATTTTATTTCTTCCCTTATATAGTGACCTCAATGAAAGCAACACTACATTGTGTATTGCCGGTTGTTGTAATTCTTATTCAAGGTACTTAATTTTCCCTGATGATCTGCCAAGCAAGTACCTACGTGGTAGTGAAACACGTCTAGGTAAAAAAAACTCTTTAATTTGAAAAATGATAAATAAATCATTTTTGAATGAGCAAATCTTTTGTGGTGTTGATTGGGCTCCTGAACGGAATGCTTTGGTAAGCTTTTAAAAAAAATCACATATAAATGCTCTGTACCCTGTAATCGAGTATCATCGAGCTTGTTTTTATAGGACTAATCCCGGTCTTCACTGAATAATCTTTTTTCTAAGTGAAAAATCCAAATCGCTCTCTCTCTCTCTCATATATATATATATATATATATATATATATATATATATATATATATATATATATATACATGAGAATGCAAATTGCAAATATATACATAGATTACTGAATGTTAATTCATAAGTAACTGCTTAAAAAAAAAATATCTAAATTAGAAATAACTAAAGCGGTTCGTGGGTGTTTTCAGATTACTATATATACGGCATTACAAATGTAATGTTAATATAGTAAGGATAGGTGGAAAACAGTTTCGCATTGATTAATTTAGATAGTAGAAGAAGAACAGAATGCGGACAATCTCATATTGACTTACCTGTCGTTGAGCTGCTGATTTTTCTAAAGCTACTGTATCATCGTCCGAGGAGTGAGAGTTGAGCCGGAGTCCAGACTTGGGCGTATTTATTGAAATGCTCAGTTGATTAATGGTAGCGTACGGATTGGCATCGTCGTCTGAAAGTATCGAAGACAAAGCATATTTACATCACACGATGATGACCAATAGAAAATTACATTTCATCCGGAATTCACGATCAAGGTGTAGTATCTGTTTTGTCTTAAGTCGGAGGTAAAGGAGCAGAAAATCTCCTACTAGACTGGATCAATTATGATATGTAATTGTTACCTTGCTTGAACGCACTTGTGACTTTCAGAAATGGCTACACTTTACATTAAGCTCGACATCGTGTCACACCCAGTCTTCGTGGAGAGAAAAATCAATTGCAATTGCGTGGTTCAATTGTGGAATTGTATTTATTTTGTTGTTTTATTTTAATAAACTTACTTTTTGGCATTTGCAAAAAAGCAATCCACAAAAACAATTATAGATTTTAGAATATATTTTTAATAAAATGAAGGGACTGTGTATGAATTTAGAACTACACACATGAACACGTGCATATTCAAATTGACTTGATCTCGCAATAAAATATGTCCCTAACAAAACAATGTTTACTTCTTACTATATATATATATATATATATATATATATATATATATATATATATATAAATATGATGACGTATGAGTGCCCCACCAGGGGCTGCCCGCGCGTGAATTTGTAATTGCAAGGGTTGCGCAATCCCCAACAACCGCTCTCCTGAGTCAGCATTGCTTGATCCCAATAGCAAGTAGTAATACAAGACGACTGAAAACAATGCCGAGATAAGCAGAGAGCACATACAGCACCTGGTATTCCCAAATGGTCACCCATTTAGTACTAGCCAGGCTCGACGCCGTTTAACTTCGGTGATCTAACGGGAACCGGTGTGTCAACGTGATTGTGCCCACTGTGTGTTTTAATGCATTGAGATTTGAAAATTATAACTATTAAAAGACTAGTTACAATGCATATTTTTTTCATAATTGAATATATATATTTATTTAAATTTTAATTTTCGACCCATAAATGAGTCTTCGTCAGGAAAATACTGCCAGTGTTTCTTTTTCTTTACGCGGCATGTTACTTAGCCGTACTCTTCTGTTCTTATCGAAGATTCATGTTTTTATGTTATTGTGTCCAGTATCCGTGGCTAGTGCTCTGGTATGCACGTGTGAACAAGTAGTAAGGATATTTCCACTCTTGGTTTGCATGCATTGAAATTTAGAAATTATAACGGCTTAAAGACCAGTCAAAATATAGGTTATTTCTTCGATGAAAACAGAAGACTAACGCCGTGTAACAAAAGGAAACAAAAAAATGTCTGTATTTTTTCGACTAAGACTCCCTCTCTCTCTCTCTCTTTCTCTCTCTCTCTCTCTCTCTCTCTCTGTGTTTATTATTACACGTAATAAAATAAACTATAAAATTCAAGACAGAAATAAGGCATTATTTACATCAACAAACGGAAATATCTCTATTAGTAGTAATATACTTTAACAAGAAACTGTGGATTAAATTAAAGAAATACTCAAATTAAATTCAAGAAATACACATTATTTAAATATATTTGAAAAAATGCCTTTTTTCATTGAATTGTCCGTTATTCTTGTTTGCTACTAGTTGTCTGTAATAATATTTATTTTTAATTAATTCCTGTTAAATTAAAATTTTCAAATTGAAACTGGGTATTTAGTTTTAGTAAAACAATAAATATGAATGTGTATATGATACAAGAAAAATGAGAATTGTTTTCTATGTGTTCTATGCGTTCTATGTGTTCTATGTGTTCTATGTTGTGTTTAGTTTTAGAAATGCCTGACGTGAGGTATGATGCCAAATTTACATATGAATGAATTATGTTCACTTAAAAAGAATTTCATCTGAATTAGGATCATTTTTTTTTACATTTCCCTGATCTATTCTTTAATCTACATTATTTTATTCAGTTAACTTCGAATAATTTCATACAAAATATCATAAAAATGTCTCAGAAAAATAAAAACTTTGATTTTACATTTTAAAATTTATTCTTGAAACTCATTCAAGTCGGTTGTAAGCTCGAATCAATCACTATCCATTTAGAACAGTGTGTGATAATGTTTGATCGGAAAACAATGAAGAGTATAAGTTTACTTGAGAAATTAAAAAAAGGCGTGTCTATTACTTTTAAATATGAATGAAATCTATAACAGTTGCCTAAGTACACATCATACAGATACATGTATATAAATAGTTAAACAAACATTGTTAAACATAACAGAATTCTACTGCGTGATAACAACTCTTTTTATTTTTTCGATTTACCTAATAATTATTTTTCTTACAAAATCAGTTTTGTTTTGCCCTAAGAAAAAACATTATTAGGAAAATCGAAAAAAAATAGAATAATCATGGAAAGAATCCTGGTACTATTAATAAAGTTTGCTTAAATGAAAGAATACTGTCTAATTACACATACACAGTATACATATATATATATATATATATATATATATATATAAACATGTATCATATATTATATATATATTATATATATAATATATATTATATATATATTATATTTAATATATATTATAAATATATATATATATATTATATATAATATATATTATAAATATATATATATAATATATATTATAAATATATATATATATTATATATAATATATATTATAAATATATATATATAATATATATTATAAATATATATATATATATATTATATAAATAATATATATTATAAATATATATATATTATATATATAATATATATTATAAATATATATATATAATATATATTATAAATACATATATATATAATATATTATAAATATATATACATATATATAATATATATTATAAATATATATAGTATATATATTATAGATATATATATATAATATATGTTATAAATATATATATATATGATATATATTATAAATATATATATATTATAAATATATATACATAATATATATTATAAATATATATATGATATATATTATAAATATATATATAATATATATTATAAATATATATATATATAATATATTATAAATATATATGTATATAATATATTATAAATATATATATATATTATATATTATAAATATATATATATATATTATATATTATAAATATATATATATTATATATTATAAATATATTATAAATATATATATAATATATATTATAAATATATATTATAAATATATATAATATATATTATAAATATATATTATAAATATATATATAATATATATTATAAATATATACTATAAATATATATATATATTAATGAAAGATAAAATGTTAACACCTAAAACATGCAGATTATATCGCAATATTTCAATAAATGATTGCATATTTATTCATGCACACATTCTCATATATATATATATATATATATATATATATATATATATACATATATATATATATATATATATATATACGTTATGTTAGACTGTTCTAAGCAACTCAAATCAATACCATGCACAGAACGCTACAAAAAAGTGTTTGTGGTCAGATTGAGACTATTTTTTTATATAGCACTATCACGATCATTGTTGAGCACTTCTGGGACAGCACAGAACGACGATTCAAACTTTTTCAAAATATTTACACTAGACATCACGGAAGCCACAGACAATTACAAAACTTAATACAATGTCTGAACATTTCACATGACAAGAAGTGTATAATTACATCGTACGAGCACATGTGTACACGTGTGGGGAAATGCAAAAACATGGCACATGGAGTATAGCAACATAGACAATTCTTGATACCCATATATACATACAAAGTTATATCTCAATCAAACTAGATTAAAACAGAAACCTTCCATTCGTTCGTTGTATGACCTTTTTATAACTTTATAGTTATTTTATTTTAGTAATAGTTCATGCATGTTTTTCTTAGCGATGAAAACAATACAATTGTTATGTAATGTGTCAATATGATTTTTTTAAATTCATCATTTCGACGATTTTACGCGCCATTTCTAAGGAATTATATTATTACTGATATCAGTTATTATTAAAAACATGTAATTATTTGACATTAGGTAGTTGCATAGCCGATAATTCTAGTATTAATAGAAATTACATCAATTGGACGTTTTCTTTATTTCATCGCTAAAAAAAGAATACACCGAAGAGCAAGTCAAACACAAGAGGAAAAATACTAAAGAATTCCTCGTCAGTCTCATACAAAGAAAATATGTGTAAAGGAAGGTTTGTATTTTAATATATATATATATATATATATATATATATATATATATATATATATATATATATATATATATATATATAACATTGTTTAATTGAAAATACCAAGATAATTATTTTATCTTCATTTTAGATCCAGTCGTGATAAAGGAATGTTCGATACTATAGATAGAGCATTATTATCAGAAAGAAAAGAAATAGTGAACATAAAATTAGACAATTTACAATATTTATTAATTCATCAAGTGTTCAAGCAATGAAAATAAAAATGAAAAAAATAAAAATTTTACTCTATATTTTAAATTTAAATTTTAAATTTAAATTTTTAATTTGTATTTTTATTTCCCTTGCTTTAACACTTGATGAATTAATAAATATTGTAAATATTCTAATTCTATTTTCATCGTTTCTTTATATATATATATATATATATATATATATATATATATATATAGCATGTATCACAAGTTTGCTGCAAAAAATAATAAAGTGCTCGATCGTAAGTTCAAGAACCAAAATTTTTTTATTTAAAAACTATGCATTACAGTGTTTGTTCGAAATACCCTAGTTTCATCAATCTAGTCCTCTCGATTTAGGGTAAACACAGTTGGCCATCGCATAACAATTTCTCAGTCCTTCTTTGTAATCGAAGATTCAGAAATCGGTGAACTGTTCTTAATCCCACTTCTGCAATCTTCGATAGCAAAAGGGAAACTGTGACATCCAGCCGGATGTTATCTTGTTGAAACCCAGGTATCTCCAACATACATTGTAATGTATCGTATTTCAATTGTGTGTATATATATATATATATATATATATATATATATATATATATATTTACACAGACATGTACAAAATCTGCGACACTGGCATGTTGATGTTATCGATCAACAGCTATTATATTTGGTTCTTTCCAAATATGATCTAAGGTTAAGATCGGATTCTAACTCTGCCTGATGAGATCTCAGTTTATAATAGCTGTTGATCGATAACATCGACATGCCAGTGTCGCAGATTTTGTACCTGTCTGTGTAATTAAAAATAATCATATATAGAAGCTCTATTTGATATTGAGCACTTTTTATAAACACGGTTGAAATTCTTTGGATTACTACCCTGTGGATGTTTTACTTGGATTATTATGATTATTATTACATATATATATATATATATATATATATATATATATATATATATGGACAAAAAATGAAAATGGTTGTTTTTACAGATGCCACAAACACATACATTGGACGCCGTTTCAAGAAGACAGGACCACCACATTATTACTCTGCTTAATGTGCATTCAAATACGCAAACAAAGAGAACAACCCATTAAACATTGTCTACATGGTTGTTATAATAATTAGAAATATTGTTCGTGCCGAAATATCAAACAGAAATCATCTATGCTAACATTACAGAAGTTGTAAATACATAGACAAGCTGATTCGGGTCTAAGCTCATTAAGAGTTTCTGTTCGTGCAGCACCAGCCCCTTTCTGACATGCAACCCAACCGATACTGATAACAAAGCAGCTTCTAACTGGCTTGTAAATGATTAACATCACTTGGGCTGCCACTTGATACATGTTGAGATAATCCACTATTCTTCCGCTTACTTTGCTTGTTTTAAATGAAAATCCCTCTAAAATAAGTGATATCACGTCGTGTACTGAGTGCTACGTATTAGATTGGTCTACTGTCGTATGGAAGAATGTCGTGAACCTTTTTTTTTAGAGGAAATAACATTTGAATCTCTTCGAGTAGAAACGAAATAAATGAATTGCCAGGTTATATGTGTGTTATCAAACCTTCGGGTTTGTGAGAATTTTTTTTTTTTTCAGAATAAAATTATAGGCAGAAACTGAACTAGTTTGTCGTCACAGATAGGTTAGTCTATAGCCATCGCTGATTGAGCGTACGCACACCATACGTTTGAAGAGCGTAGGCACATGGTTACTGGCAATTGATTCCACACCTACAGTCTTAAATAGTTATATACATAAAAAACAGGTATTTTTATTAAATATATCTTATTTCAGAAGCTTTTTCAAATAAAATATGCCCGATATATATTAATTGATATTCTTTATCTGTTATATAAAGGTCAGTTGTATGTGTGTATGTATATATATATATATGTATATCTAGATAAAAGTAAAAACACTGCACTAAGAAAGACACCTACAAATCTGGTGTATACTTGATAGGCGTTGCCCCGGTGAATTATATCTAAAATTAAAAAGAAATTATTCATTCTCTGTGAGTCAACTGGGTCAGGATTCCTCAGAAGGAGAGACGGTTTTTCAGCCATTTTCAATGTTTTGAAAGTAAATGCCGACTAATTCCTCGAGAGATCTATTATATAAAATAGAGTTATATCTCTGTGTGTCCAACTAGAGAGGAATGGGCTGGGCGGAGTAGAAAGAGACTATTGAGGAGGGGGAAACGGAGGAATGGGGAAGAAAGTAAGATAGAGAGACGGATACAGAAAGAGGTTGAGAGAGAAGTTTTAATAGAAATATGTTACATTTTTACCCCTGGGCAACGCCTGGTAGCCCTGCTCGTTATATATAAATATTTAACATTAAACCCAAGCGCGATAAGATATAGAGATAGATGTAATAAGTTGATATACGAAACAATATAATCAAATAAACGCATATATTAAATATTGATATTTCGTCGTTAACATCGAAACACTGCATCACAAATAAGTGAACAAAATGTTATTTTCAAATTTAACAAGAATGAAAGATATTTGAACGCAGAAAAAGGATATTGATTTACTCCTCTCCAGGAGTTAGACACAAGGCCAGTTTTATCTTACTCCCACAAGTAAGATGTGACCCAAAGTCGGGTCGGGAAAGTGTGGTTTGAAAAGCCAGCGCCCGAGAGGTGAGCACTCTGGCCATTAAAAATTGCCTGGGCAGCCCCGTCGGCATTCCCCGATAGGTGCACCTCAGGCAGTAAGCAATAAACTTACTCCTCTCCAAAGAAAGGAGGCGAAGCCTGGCAGGGTGGACTTCCTAGAACTGCACAGGACAGACCAATAGACCGGCGTAAATCAAGCCCCGAAGGCCAAGACAATACCAGTTTATGGGGTGTAGTATCCATCGGAACATATACTACACTTTGATCTTAGCCAAAAAAAAGGATAGCGAACAATACAGAGGAGAGAGAAAGAGGAAAATAGATGGATTTCATGTTATTTTTTAAATTTCAAAAGTGTAATTTTAGAAAATATAGTGGAAGAAAATGTCTATATCAGTTTTGTAAATTTGAGGATAACATGAGATCCATCCCATTTCTGCCCATTCTTTATTTCAAATGTTTATAATTCTATTCGTAAAATTTGAAAATTACATTTTTCACTTTGTATTCTACTTTCTTTTGTCCTGTAGTTTAGATATTTTGTGTATTCTTATTCATGGATACTAACAGCTAATATATTATGGCATTAACAAGTGATTGCATTTTGCAATCAGTTTTAAATCTATCGCTCTATAGATCAATTAAACTCAGTATTATTAATATGACTACATTCATGTCGTTTTGTCTGTCTAACTCTGTCTTCTGCCTCTACATGTACTTATCTTCTACTAATATCAACTTGTTTTTACAGCTCTTTAAGTCTTATCCGTAGTGTTGGTACAGTACCTGGGTATATCAATGTTCATCTTTACCTATGTAGCAGTTATCCCCCCTCTCAAACATAATTGAACCGGTTTGCCAGTAGGCGTCGCTTTTCACCGTCAGATGGCGCTGGAGGACGACCACATAGTTATCTGTGCTTCTTGATTATATAAACCGGTGCACAACGTCAGAAAGGCCTCTTTTCAGTTCCGGCCAAGGCAGATAGTAGTCATCGAAGACGCTGTTCGTCTCCTTGTCTGACCGAAATAAATCATACGTGTTCAAATTCATAAACACGTTTTTCTCGGTAAGAGATTTTTCTTCACACACGCATTCATATTCATACAGAGACAATTTCTTCTCCAAAACATTTTATTTTTACGTACACAATTGTTTTTTTGGACATATTTCCCGTGTGCGTGTCAATCATAAGCTATTTCAACTCCACACACATTATACATACATACATACATACATACATACATACATACATACATACATACATACATACATATATACATACATACACACAGCATTCATCATTCCACATATACGCTGTATACGTATACATTCATATGTACTCTGTTTCATTGTCGTTACACACGTTCAACAAACGCTTTATTTGGAGATAACTGCTACGCCTCGCTTCTACCGCTTCGTAGCAAGAACAAGAAAAAATATTTGTGCAATTTTGAAGAAAAATACACTATTGAGTATTAAAATGAGAGAGTCAGTAACCACGATTAGTTCATTTAAATGTATTTATGCACTGTTTTTTATCGACAAAAACATTATTATATTTTTCAGCAAAAAATAACTCGCTTTGAACTAATACAGAATATCCTTTTATTTACTTTGTTGCGAATTATAAAAAAAATAATTGCTTAGTTTAAAAAAAAATAATTTTAATTTTTTTATGCTATGTTAATTTGTTTAAAATTATTAAACACGTGTCTAATTAAAAAAATAAAATTTATAACTTACATGAGATTCGAACTCGGCTATGACAAGTGCAAAAAACTAGAAGTCAACTCTGTCTATTACTTTTTTATCAACCAATTATATGTTTCTATTTACATACGAAAACACAAATTTTCAAAACAATATAACTTTTATAATTGTATATAAATACTAATTCTACAATCTACGCAACAAAACCGACAGAAATATAAAAAAACACATAAAACACACTAATATCACTAGGTGCATATAAGACTCGCTATTTATGTGCTTTGTGTAAACGTGCTAACGACTTTACGCTGGTTCTACGAGCTTGTGCAAGGGAATAGCAAAGGTTAAAGAATCGCGACGCAATATGAACGCGGACAAAAAAAAACAAGGCACGTACAGATGAAATCATAAGAAGCTGCGAAGGCATTATGTGCGCCTAGGGGCCTCGGGGTACACTGGTGCGAACGGAGTGATAATCGGTTATGAATTTTAGCGGTGCTACGTTGCGAAGAGCCGATCGTCGTTGCTGTTGCCGCCGCCGGAAAGTGAGACCCAGAAATGGGCAGCACGGGTGGCCCGGGTGATAAGCGACGGATGGTGCCCATGACGGGGAAGCGGGATGACGGGGGAGACGACGAAGAAACGGGAGGGGCTGATAGCTTTTGACGCTGGTCGATCTCGACGGAGGCGTATGCGGTGGTACAGCCTTTAGCCAGGGTAGCGTGAAGCGATGAGTGGCAGTCTGTGCTTGGAACGGCGTTATGGGGGTAACGAGATGTTGCGGTAGCTGTGGTGGCCGTGTATGATGACGTCCAGTGACGTGAGGGGCTACCTGATCTAGTGGGCGAGCCAGAGTCGCTAGCGGTCTTGTTATTGCCCGTCCGGCCCGGAAAGGTCGCGTGGAGCAGCCACGATGCATGGTGGCTCCCAGCGGCCCCTAGATGACCGCCGGCAAACCCACAGCACTCCACCTCTTCTGACTGACTAGAGGTTCGTAGGTTTAGGTTATGTTTTCCGTAATGTTCCATCGTACCTCCCCCGCTGTCCATGTCTAGATTAAGGCGCTTGTCTAAGTCGTTCATGAGTGACGTCTCCGCTGTGATGTCTCGACGAAGGTTTGAAGCCGTTTTGGGAAGGTGAAACTCTGTTCAGGCAAAGAATATAAAAAAAGAAAGAATTTGTAAAGGCAGAAAATCAAATCAAGCAAGCAAGAAAAAAATTAAGATACAAAATAGTTGACAAGATTTCTATGGTTATGTGCTGTTTTTTATTTATATAATTAATGTGCAGATTATTGGTAAGAATCAAATTGTTGTATCAGTTAAGTCTCATAGAGCAATTCTCCAGGCATTATCTCCTCCATTATTCGCGAGGGAGTGCCGACGTATTTATGTACGTAAGTCTTTTCCTTATTCAGAGTTCCACTTCAGAAGTGGCTGGATTCCCAACATTAACACGTTGCCTTGGTTGGGAAGCAAGTAAAACGAAACCGTTGCCCTTATTTCGATGATGGCCCGAACGTGAAAATAAAAACCACGGTGAAATACCAGCCTGAAATCTTAAAATACTATTGCTAACAATCAATGGAGAACATTTTAGAAATCAAAGAAAATTACAGAGCAAACGCAACTAAGAAGTGTAGCAAAGACTGGCAGAACATTCTCCTTTCTCACCAATTATATTTAAAATACATAAAATAGAAAACAGTGTCGATCGCTTATTTGATCTGCAATGCTGACGTGTTTTCCTTTCTAAGTATCGTTATTCTCATATTTTTTAAGACTTGCATAATTGTGATTATTCGGACTACATTTCTCATCTTGAGTGTTATCATCACAAGGTTTCGGCCGCTGTAACCTCCGGTCTTCTTCAAGTGTGTCTCTTCGAACTCGGGAATATTTCTTTCGAACTCGGGAATCTGGACGGAATTTCGAACGGAACCCTTTATTTAATACACGGATGTAGCATGCCTTTGTTTCGTCAGCCATGACTGGGAGAAGTCTCCAGTAATTCACAATTCTTCGTATCGCCCGCACCGACGATTGAATCTTCAGTGTATATAGTACTAAGTTAAATTCAGTTCCAAGTAATAGCCATCTGAACGTTGAAGGTTAAATCCTCGGTGCCGGCGATACGAAGAATTGCGAATTACTGAAGACTTCTCCCAGTCATGGCTGACGGAACAAGAGCATGCGACCCCCGTTTATTAAATAAAGGGTTTCGTTCGAAATTCAGTCCAGATTCCCGAGTTCGACAGATATATTCCCGAGTTCGAAGAGATACACCTGAGGAAGCGGCCGACACGTTATGATGATAACGCTCAAGATGAGAAATGTAGTCCGAATAACCTAATTATCAATCCTCATCTAAAAATTCAGAAATATTTTTAAGACTTGTTCAATAGAAAAAGAGTACTCAGTTACTATTACATATCCCGTGACAATATTATGCCTTTGATCTAGTGTAGACTTTCCTTCCCAAAAGGTTGATGGTTATGATTGACAGGGCTTTGGCATGAGGTTAGTTTTAGGCTCATATGAACGGGAATATCTCATTGGTTATTTTGATCATGTTACAATAGAAATCCTTGGCGTTTAATTTCAGTTGCTTATGCATTTTCAATGAAGTTATATCACAGTGTAATGTCCTCATTGCTAGGATGGTTAGATCCGTCGTCCTCTCTGAAGATAGTACTGAAGCAACTTTTTCTTAAAAGAATACATACTTGTACATGTACTAATGAGTAACCGCTTATCAAGGTCTAAAGACTACTAGAGGATAAGGGTCAAGTCGACGTTAAGACAAGACATCGATTATTGGTAACATTAGACTTGAAAACGACCATGTTGTAGCCGGCTGAAAAGCAGCCCCGTGAAGTTGTGTTCCACAGACCGGTAGTTCTTGGAAAGAAACTTTGCACATGGAAGTTCTGTTTAGTTTTAGGTACACAAAGGAAGAAAAGAAAATTATTTACAGTGGATGTAGCTAAACGAGAAAAAATTCCAACCCTTTCGCTTTGAATCAAAACATTCTTGACAGGTTTCTTCAACGTCATCGAAAGACTCAAATTAGCGACATTTCATGCCAAGCCACATACCAGCGAAAGAAAACAGAAATAAGATTTAAGAATTGGACAATGTCAAAGTTCTGCGAAATCAACCCGATAGTTCAGAGTCTATAGCAACACACATCCCATAACTTCCGGATTCCTGGCAAACACACACCCCAACCGAGTGGTTATAAATATCTTTTTTTTATATTTCTAAATATGTATTTTACGTTGGTAAATGAATAGTTAGTCAACAATCTATCTGACTACCGTCTGTTGCGACCAATGCAGCACTTTATGATGGCTCCCCGATTTGAGTCATTCGATGACGTTTAATAAGCCTGTTAATAATTTTTCGATTCAAAGTTTAAGATTGATGCCATTATCAGATTCGAAAGTTCGCAGGGCGTTGGCAGAAGGTCGTGGAGAATATAGTCTTTACTTCGAAAACAGTAATTATTTTGTATCAATACATTCTTGCATGATAAATCATTATTTTCACAGGTCGCACGAACATTAATCTCAACCTAATATACTCACAGATGGAATATATGCAAATAGGTTTATATAGTCTATTCATCTTCATAACTATCTGTCAGCTATTTCCCGCTTATACACACACACACACACACATATCTATATATCTCTCTCTATATATATATATATATATACGTTTTTTTTTAATTGATTAACTATCTGCTATTTTGACAGGACACTTTAGTATTTTAAATGTATGTTTGCCAACTCTGCTTATAAACAAAGATGGCGTCTAACTACGATTAGAAAAACTCGTTCCAAACCGAAACTGTATTTTATGTATCGTATTATAATTTGTTTGTTTTTGTTTTCGAATGTTTTGGATACGACCTTTGGAATGCAGATGAGTTGCATGTATAAAAAATCCAAGATATATATATATAGTCTCGGAAGTTTCTCAACCATTAAAACTATATTAAAAAAAACAAAAAAAAACAACAAAAAACTTATAGTCACAAGTCATTCAGTGAAAAATCACTCATGTAAGTCAATTTATTTTTCACAGTTATTATATTAGTTTGTTTCTAACACTATTTTAAGGGATCATGAGTTGTTTACCATGAGAAACTGTTTCGGGAATTTAAGATATATATATATATATTTGTGTAATTAAGCAGTATTCCTTCTCTTATGCATGTTTGGTTAAACAGTAGCGACAGCTTCTGTTTATTTAATGTTTGATTCGTTTTTTCGATTCGTCGCACGACCGATTTGGTATTGTCGTCCATGTTGTGTAAAAAATGGCCATATTTTCGCGAACGTTTTCGACCGACGTCGGTCATCTTCAGGCGGATGAATGAGTATGCAAAATAAAAAGGTTGGTGAATTTATTAAAAAACATTTCAATACCACTTCAACAACACTTCAACATACCTTCACCCCCACCTCATTACGAGCATGGTTGATACTAGGTTTATTTACTTGAATAAACAACGCTTCCATTA
>OY744535.1:54054710-54072210 GCA_963556195.1 Sepiola atlantica
TAATCCAAATGATGCAAATTATCAATCTTCATTGGAAAAATTAAGAAAAATACTCACATGATGACCGTTTTTTATTTAATTGTGCGCGTGCTTTAAACACATCATGAGACAATTTGCTTCGTAATTTCTTAATTAAGAATTGAAAATCAAAATCAAAACACAAAATAACCAAATAATTTAACATCAAATTCTTACTATCGTTAAGCACGCGCAATTCATTAGGAAAAAACATGTTAATCAAAGTTGGTAGAGTTTAAAAATGTAATTGTATCGTAAATAAACAAAAATAATTGCTTTTTTAATTGAAATTATTTAATATCCATCATCGAAACTGTTGTTAGTTATGATTTGTCTATGTAACACTAAAACGCTGATAATATTGGTTGCTTGGTTTGTTGCTTGCTTGGTTGCACATTGAGCGTTTTTAGATAGTGGGAGCAATGCGACCAGAAGTTATGGGGAAATAGATGGGGTAAGTAGTAAGATAATTTGAATAAAAGTAGTAGTTTTAGCAGCGGAGCAATACAAGGAGAAAAAAGGGGGATGGCGTTAAGGAAAAATAACGTGAGTAGAGTAGAAAAGGGTGAAAGAGAGTAAAAGGATGACGTAAATAAATAACGTAAATAAAGAAGATAATATAAAATCTAAATACATACACTAATTATAATACGTCAACGTTGACCCATGATTTACTTTTATAATCGATTAAACGCCCTAAATGTATGCATGAATGTACAATATGCCACCTTCACCCAACGGGTCATGTATCGTTTATTTATTAAATGAAACGTTGTTTTCGTTTATTTAGTGCGTTACTTTGTTTTTATTTTGTTTCTATATTCTATGTAATTAGAAATCTATCGATTATTCTGTTTCCTTTTATTGTGTAACATATTATTCCGTTGGGTACCTCTAATATTCAATAGTTTATATTATCAGGTAGAATTTTATTTATCGGTTTCCTAGTGTTATTATGCGACTCATTTGGAATAATAGTAAGAGTGTTCGCTAATTGGTTGAAAGACCAGAGTTCAATCCTCGGTCGAGTAATACCAAAAACTTAATGAATGGCACTTGATGCCAACTTACTAAGAACTCAGTATTATAAAGTATGGATCAAGTGTAAGTGGAGTAATTCTGGAAAAACGAGGAGCGGCCTCCCTTACATTTTACTGTAGAAGCTAATGAAAACGGAGCTTTCGCGTCGTCCTCGACTATGATCGACCACTTTACTTTTATTTTATTATGCGAGGGAAAATGAAGCCAACAACTATAAGTTAAAACCATAGATGTTAATTCAAAAATATAATTATAATTATTACTTACAAGAACCATTAGTCTTCGCACTGATCTGAGCGCTGTCAGAACTGATCCCAATCTCGTTGAAAGAATTCAGCAGGAAACGGTATCCGGTGCCACACTTTAGTCCAGTAAAAGTATACGTGCGCTGATGGGGTTTGGATTTCACTGTCTGCCATTCGCCATGCTCTTTCTTGAATTTTACATAGAAACCTGAGAATAAAAAAAGGGATTGGTGATAAATAAAAAATAATTAATACTGTGAGGAATAGATTAAATCAGAGATTCTCAACCGGGGTCCACATGGATCTCCAGAGGTCTACAGAAGAATCGTTTTTATTTAGTTTCGATTTATTGTGTTTGTTAACTAGATATATGTGTGTTATTCAAAATTTCAAGATGTGTATTTGGATGTTTTGTTACGAAATTGATTCACTAATTATTACTAACCTAGAAACAAATATTCAATTCAAAAAATGATATGTATATATGCTCTCAGAGGGTTCACAAGCAAAATAAGGTTGGAAACCACTGATCTTGTTTAAATGAATAGGGCGACACGTTTATTTTATTGACACATACATCTATCTCACATTTAATAATAGTTTACAGATAGTGAGCCGTGAACAAGGTTCGATATTGTTGCACATTTATACTCAAACAAAATTGTGAAATATGTGTAATTTTATCATTATAAGTAAGACGTTTGCATTTTTTTTATAAAAGAACCCGCCATGGTGAAATGAGTTTTACAAAAGAGCAGCCCCACCCATCATGCGCAGTGTGCACACACACCATGGGCCAACTTTTGTAAATCATGTCTAAATATGCGTCGGGTTATTGTTAGAGTGTATAAAATGCGGAATATAGCTTCCGTGATGCGTTCCACAGTGGTGACCACTGTGGAACGCATCGCGGAATAATTCATAGTGAAGCCGAAATATAATTGAAACAATCTTTTTAGGTAAATACTCAACAATATGAATGGATTCAATCTTCTTGGGTCAGTAATACACTTTTTCTTATTTTTGGAAGAGGGCTGAGTATTCTTTTGTCTGGTTTCTTCTACAACATTTCCAAAAGCTTAATGACTTAAAAATTAACATAAGCAATATTTCAATTGGTTCCATCAGGCAAGAAAAAACATTTAGATATGTAAGAGGAGTGACTCTTCCTGGTCTAAAGTGGATCGATTCTTCCTGTTCTATTGTGGAGTGATTCTTCCTGTTCTATTGTGGATCGATTCTTCCTGTTCTATTGTTGATCGATTCTTCCTGTTCTATTGTGGATCGATTCTTCCTGTTCTATTGTGGATCGATTCTTCCTGTTCTATTGTGGATCGATTCTTCCTGTTCTATTGTGGATCGATTCTTCCTGGTGTATTGTTAGTTGATTCTTCCTGATCTATTGTGGATCGATTCTTCCTGTTCTATTGTGGATCGATTCTTCCTGTTCTATTGTGGATCGATTCTTCCTGTTCTATTGTGGATCGATTCTTCCTGTTCTATTGTGGATCGATTCTTCCTGTTCTATTGTGGATCGATTCTTCCTGGTGTATTGTTAGTTGATTCTTCCTGATCTATTGTGGATCGATTCTTCCTGTTCTATTGTGGATCGATTCTTCCTGTTCTATTGTGGATCGATTCTTCCTGTTCTATTGTGGATCGATTCTTCCTGTTCTATTGTGGATCGATTCTTCCTGGTGTATTGTTAGTTGATTCTTCCTGATCTATTGTGGATCGATTCTTCCTTTTCTATTGTGGATCGATTCTTCCTGTTCTATTGTGGATCGATTCTTCCTGTTCTATTGTGGGTCGATTCTTCCTGGTGTATTGTTAGTTGATTCTTCCTGATCTATTGTTAGTTGATTTTAAATAGTGTCTTTATTAGAGAATTTAGCGCATTATATGTTCCATACCGAGGTTAATTGCTGTTATGTTTGACAGTCATGTTTTTAGTAATATTTTATTTCCAAAATCTTGTCAAATGTTATTCTCTGTTTCTTTTTACTATTGACAAATGATGATTTGTTTAATAATAAGTCTAAATGCATACTAATAGATTTAATTCCTAGATTAAATTATTTTTTAACTAGGAGTTTTAAAAATGTGGTTTTATTTTGCTATTGGATTGTATTTCAATAAATATTCGATGATTAATAAGCAGAAAAAACATATATAATACAGTGTGAAATGATCAAAGTTACGTTGACGGGATGAATCCACATACATACGCACGAAAAGTGGTAACACCGTTTTAGGATTATATAGATGAAATTTTAATTAAAATAATTCTGAGCTTCAATAATCAACGATAATCTCGCAAAAATGTTCTCAATAGGAAATTCAAAAAACTCCATAAACGTGATTTATTTTTAGCTTTATTAAAACTAACTTAAAAATATACTATAATAATGCAACCTATATATTATAGTATTTTTCAGGTAAATGAAATGGATATCGAAAACATGACGTGAATACGACCACAGTATTCCAGAAAACGTACATCAAACCTTATTCCTATGTAATACATGAATAATTTTTACGGGAAAACTAATGCAAACAATATAATCATATGATCTATATTATATATATATATATATATATATGTATGATTTAATGAGCTTAGAAATAATGTTTTCCTTAGTCAATCAATAACAATAATGAACCCATGATGTAAATTTAAATTAATTTTTTTAATGCAAACAAAACCGTTGACTTGTCGTATAACAAAGAAACCAAACAAAACGCAGATTATTTTTTAAAAGATATAAACAAAACTATATATTACCTTTAATTGGACTTCCGCCATTTTTACTTGATTTCCAATTCATCTGAATTGTTGACGATGATGTTGACGCCAACATCAAGTGCGGAGGATTCGGCGCACCTTAAGAAGAAATATGCAGATAAAGTAATATATATATATATATATATATATATATATATATATATGTCTGTGTGTGTGTGTGTGTGATAATATAAGAAAACAATTATTTTATAAAGTTCCGATTGATCTATATGAGAATCAAATTCCAATATATATATATATATATATATATATATATATATATATATATATATATATATATATATATATACATATATACATATATATATATGTGTGTATGTGTGTGTGATAATATAAGAAAACAATTATTTTATAGAGTTCCGATTGATCTATATGAGAATCAAATTCCAAAACAAAAAATAAATAAAATAAAGCTCAATATTAAAACTTTAATATATTTATTAAAAATGTGCAATAAAGCGAAAAATAAATAATGTTACAGAATCGAGTTATTTCATACTGTTATTGGATGTCAGTTTCGGAGCAAAAAAAACGTACACGTGTTTCTAGGAAAATTCAGAGTACACTAGAGCAGATTTGCGCTGAAAATTCTCCGAAATAGAAAGAAAAGATCTGTTGGTGGATGGCAAATATAAGAATAAATACTGATATTTTCTCAGTCATTCTAGCTGTAAGTTGCCTTGATTTTAAACCTATATTCAGTGGGTATTTTTATGTACATCAGATATTTTCTGAACATTTGAATCTGAGTTTGATAGGATTTGAAATCTTGCTTGATATCTATTTCGTTATTGCGTTTTGGTGTTTTTCCAGGACATTTTGAAGATTTTTGCTTGAAATTTCGCCTAGATATTGTATACTTTTCTTTTAGCAACAAACTTTTATGACCAAAAAGTCGTGTAACTAATTGAATCTGTTAAAGTATGCTTTCAATTTACCTAGCAACACGGGAATTTGTTTATTTCCTCCGAAACTGGCATACAATCACAGTAGGATATGGCTGTGATATTTCATCTATCTATCTATCTATCTATCTATCTATCTATCTATCTATCTCTCTATATATATCTATCTATCTCTGTCTATATATATATATATAAATATATATATATATATATATATATATATATATATATATATATATGTATGTGTGTGCGTGTGTGTGTGTAGAAAAACAAAAAGAAAAACAAATCAAATAAAGGAATAAATCGTCAAAAACGAGAGATTTTACCGGTTACGTTCGGATCAACGAACGTCTTCAGAAAAAGTGAAGATTTAAAATTATTGAATAACGGCCAATCATAATAAAAAGAAAAAAAGGAAGCACAACGGGATGTTAATCGCACATAGTGTGCGTTCTTTTTTTTACCTTTTTCCTATGTTTAGTCGTTATTCAATACATTTTTAAAATGTCACTTTTTCTGAAGACGTCTGTTTATCGGAACGAAATCGGTTAAATCTCTCGTTTTAAGATGATGCAATTGTGTATTTGATTTATTATTCCTTTAGTCTTTTTTACACATACTGTCTTTACGGCATTTCATTTTATAATATATCGGGCATTTGATCCACATACGTATATATGTATAAGCATATATATATATATATATATATATATATGCATATACATATATACATATGTAAATAAAACCAATTGCTAGTTCATCCAGTTTGACATAATAAATTATTACCCATCCATATCTAAAGAACTTTTTGAAAACGTTATTGAGTTTGCCACACTTCTATCTGATATTTCCGTAGATGAAATCAATATCATTAGAAAATGTAGAAATACGGTACTAATCTGTAAACATGAACAATAGACTAAAAGCAATTAATTTGGATCTTTTGATGTTTCTATGGGATCCCTGGACTCAGCAGAAGTCACTGATCAAGTTGGTCTCTACATTTTATATAACCTTACAAAAGACATTAACATAGAAGGCATAGACCTATATAGGGATGACGGACTCGCAATAGTAAAACACTCAAATGGACAAAAATATGAAGGAGTAAAAAAAATTATCCTTAGAAAAATGAAAATATTAAATTTTAAAGTAGAAATAATATATAATATTAAACTAGTTAACTTTTTAGACGTAACATTCAACTTAAATAAAGAAACATATGAACCTTATACTATAGATAATGCCAACCCAATCTATGTCTACCCCTCTCTAACCACCCCCAAACCATAATTCAACATATCCCTAGATCAATTGAAAAAAGAATCAGCGATAACTCCTCTAATGAAAACATTTTTAACAAACATAAGGACTTTTGCAATAAAGCGCTAAAACAAAGTGGATATAAAAACACCCAAATTAAATTCACCAAACCTATACCTCCCAACAATAGGAGTATAAATAGAGGTAGAAAAATTATTTGGTTCACATCTCCATATAATAACATGGTTAAAACAAAACTCGGTAAAAAATTCTTAGACTTAATTAGTCTACGCTTTCCTCCCAACAATATACTGCATAAAATGTTTAATAAAAACACCTTCAACTTAAGCTATAGCTGTGGCGAAAATTTAGAAAAAATAATAAAAAAACATAATAAAATTCTAAATGGAAAAACCCACTGCAATGAAAACAACAGATACCAAGGCTTGCAACTGCACAAACAAAAAAGAATGCTCATTACAACAAAATTGCCAAATAACTCAATCAGTATATCAAGCACAATCTCTACTAAAGAAAATCCAACCCTGAAAAAATTCTATATAGGTATGGCTGGTAATACTTTCAAAGAAAGATATACCGGCTATAAATGCTATTTTAATAACTCTACATATCAAAAAAGAACCTCACTTTCTATATATTACTGGGAACTATTCAACAATAATCAATCACCAACAGTAACCTGGAACACAATCAGAAAAAAACTAACACCTGCGGTTCCCTAAACTCACCTTGTTACCTTTGCCTAACAGAAATGCTTGAAATAATTAAATTTAGTGATAGAGGCAAACTTCTAAACAAAAAACAAGAACCCTCAATTTACTGTAGGCATAATAGATTACACCTTCTTAGTAATCCACTTATAACCCCTCAAGCTAATCCCATCTCATAGAAAAAACAAAGAAAAACAAAAAAAAAACACTTTAGCTATCCACTAACGGTAATCTTGTCAACATAACTATCACCTTACACCATTCTTATCAATTATTTATTATTAATTATTATTATTATTATTATTATTATTATTATTATTATTATTATTATTATTATTTTACTAAAATCACTACCCATAACCATCATTATATCTATTATTTGAATATATCTATTATTTGAATAACCACCTCTACTATTATAATTATCAGTTTTATAAATCAATTTTATTATTAATTTTATTATTATTACTTATAATATTACTATTATGTTTATTATCATTATCATCATTATTACAATTATTAAAATTATTATGACCACCATTATTACCATTATTATAGCTATCACTATTATTTTTACTATTATTATTTATTAGTATTATCACAACAGATAATTTCCCTATTATTACATTTTATTTTTTATTTTTATCTTTATTATCATATTTATGATTAATATTAATTGTCATCTTCTGCATTTTCCTTTACCCTCTAATATTCCCTTATATTTGTATCCATCTATAGCTTACTATTTTAGATTATTATTATCGATTATTATTATCATTATTAATATTTCAAACTTAATTATCTGACATTTAATTGTTTGTCATTCATGTACTATAATCGAGATTATTATTATTATTAATGTTAATGTTCTGTTTGCTATTATTATCACAATTTTGTAGCAGTGGCATTGACAATAATACCATATTATTATTATTATTAATAATATTGATACTGCCATGTTACCGTTACTTGACTTTTACTTCCATTGTCATTATGTATTTTAGTAACAATGTTGATTCCACCATTAATGATAATGCCATTATCTATAATTCTATTTTAATTATTATTATTATTATTATTATTATTATTATTATTATTATTATTATTATTATTATTGTTATCATTATTGCTATTATTATTATTATTATTATTGTTATTATTATTATTACAACTATTTGTATTGTTTTATTATTATTTATTACTTTTTATTTTTTATTTTTCTACTATTGTTGGGATTATAGGGGTTACTATTGCAATTGTCGCTGTTGGTATAACTTACTATTAATACCATTTTTATATGATTAGCATTATTATAACCACTGATTCATACTGCCATATTTACAACCATTATATTGCTACCTACTTCTATATCTTCAGTATTAATCGTGCTATTATTATTATTATTATTATTATTATTATTATTATTATTATTATTATTATTATTATTATTATTATTTATTATTATTATTATTACTATTATTATTATTACTATTAATATTATTATTATTATTATTATTATTATTATTATTATTATTATTATTATTATTACCTTCTAGTATTTCTAATAATTCTCAGTTATTCAATATTTTTTCCCGACTATTACTTTTTTAATTCTGAATTATTATTGACCGCTATTATTGTTACTGTTGTCGTTATTATTATTATTATTATTATTATTATTATTATTATTATTATTATTATTATTATTATTATTATTATTACACTTATTATTAACATAAATAAGTAACAATGGCGGTATTTTAGTACTTTTAATTTTAATTAAATTAAATTATTATCGTTATTATCATTAATTATCATTATTATTATCATTTTACATTTATTAATTTATTAATGATAAGTTGGTAAACTCCAGACAAAATAAAAACAGTATAAATTTAGAATTAGCGACACATTTTATTAACAACCTCTTACCCCCCCCCCCCATTACTCGCCCATACCACCAATAACGGCTGATCTGGGGGCACGCACGCATACACATTTATACGCACAATTACAGTTGTCTTGAAAATACGCTTGTTCGCTTGAGTTTAAAATAACTGTCAATTTCGTTGACACCTAAACCTGCATGTTTATCTTCCCTCTCCCACCTCTGTCCTCTCGGTCTGAATTAACAGACGTTTTAATTTCTCTATCTGTCTACCTATCTACCTATCTATCTTTCTATCTGTATATCTTTCTATCTCAACCCTACTCTCTTCATTATATGTCCCTCTTTCAACTTTGTTTTATTTTATTTATTTATTTGTTTTGTTTTGTTTTGTTTTGTTTGTTTTAGATTTTAGATTTTATTTTTTTTTATTTTTAACAGTCCTAAACCACGTGACTCCCTAAATTTTGAAATGTTAAATTTATTTTCTTCTTCTTATTGTTCTCACCACTCATTTTCTCCAAATATGATCTGAGGTTAAGATAGGATTCTAACTCTTCCTGATGAGATCTCAGTTTATAATAACTGTTGATCGATAACATCGACATGCCAGTGTCGCAGATTTTGTTCTATTTGTGTAAATAAAAATTATCATATATATATATATATATATATATATATATATATACATATATATATGCATATATATATTATATATATATATATACATATATATATATATATATATATATATGCATATATATATGTATACATATTTATATACATATATATATATATATTTATTATCTATATAATATTGAACTAAATCTTTGTTTTAGAAATTGATTCCGAGGCAAATCGATATGAACAATATATATATATATATATATATATATATATATATATATATATATATATATATATATATATAATATTAATAATATAAAATATATTTCATCTAGTAAACTATGGATACGTATGAGACAAACATTTTAGGATCAACTACACAAATCAGATTCAAATTGTCGTTTAAAATCTCAACATTTTCTAATAGAGCATAATTACATATGTTCAATGATTTATCACATCATATATGATACAATGTATAATCTCATTAAAAATGAAGTTTCGGAATAAAAATCATCAGACTAATAAGAATTTTACGTAATTTTTGCGAAGTTTAATGGTGTTTATAGTTGGCTTATCGTTTAACACAAAATAAAATCTAGACGACTTTCATGAGAAATTATTTTTCGTCAGTCAGTCTGTCTGTAGCTGAGCAATAATATCTAAAAAAGGATTCAGAATGTATTTTAAAGTTGAATGATGACTCAATTATGAACACTATAAGACTTCCAGTAACATAGTTTTTTTCTGAAGATGTAATGTCATTTACACCTCAGTTAAAGTGGGAACAAATTGCTATAAATAAAAAATAAAAAAAATGATATCAGAAAAAATAAATTTAAAGTGAAAATAAACGAGAATAACAATTTCCATTAAAGTTTAAAATATTAAAAATATTATGATTATCATTACGTACTAAGCGCGTGCAAAATTGAAAAGTATGATTGCTTAACAACTAAGAATTTGATTACGTTCTAAGCGCGTGCAAGATTGAAAAGTATGATTGCTTAACGGCTAAAAATTTGATTACGTTCTAAGCGCGTGCAAGATTGAAAAGTATGATTGCTTAACGGCTAAGAATTTGATTACGTTATAAGCGCGTGCAAGATTGAAAAGTATGATTGTTTAACGGCTAAGAATTTGATTACGTTCTAAGCGTGTGGAAGATTTAAAAGTATGATTGCTTAACGGCTAAAAATTTGATTACGTTCTAAGCGCGTGCAAGATTGAAAAGTATGATTGCTCTCACGACTAAGAATTTGATTACATTCTAAGCGCGTGGCAAGATTGAAAAGTATGATTGCTTAACGACTAAGAATTTAGTTACGTTCTAAGCACGTGCAAGATTGAAAAGTATGATTGCTTAACAGCTAAAAAGTGTATTACGTTCTAAGCGCGTGCAAGATTGAAAAGTATGATTGCTTAACGGCTAAGAATTTGATTACGTTATAAGCGTGTGCAAGATTAAAAAGTATGATTGCTTAACAACTAAAAATTTGATTACGTTCAAAGCGCGTGCAAGGATTGCTTAACGGCTAAAAAGTTGATTACGTTCAAAGCGCGTGCTGGATTGAAAAGTATGATTGTTTAACGGCTAAGAATTTGATTATGTTCTAAGCGCGTGCAAGATTGAAAAGTATGATTGCTTAACGGCTAAAAATTTGATTACGTTCTAAGCGCGTGCAATATTGAAAAGTATGATTGCTTAACGACTAAGAATTTGATTACGTTCTAAGCGCGTGCGAGATTGAAAAGTATGATTGCTTAACGGCTAAGAATTTGCTTACGTTCAAAGCGCGTGCGAAAATGTCTAACATTACTCTACGCCTTTGCTGTTGCTATTTGTTTTTTGGTTGGGAAACAAGTAATGAAACCAACGATTTGGGCTGTCCAGAACCACGAAAAGATCCAATTTTTGGCATTAGAGATGTAAAAAGCCAATCAGAACGAACGATTTATTTAAGAATAATAAATAGAAATAAAACATTTTATTCCTTTTATGAACTTGAAGAAAAAACAATGTGTATTTTATCAAAATTCTAATTCAATGACATCACACCCGTCTGGCGTTGATATGTAAGCTTAGTAAAGGAAAGAGAGAGAGAGAGAGAAAGAAAGTGAGAGAGGGAGGGAGTAAAGTAAAAAGAAAGCACAAAAACACGATAACAAAAAATCACTCACTTGGCCGTTTTTCCCGTACTGAAAACATAAAAAAGAAAATTATATTTAGTCAATATTTATTTAGAAACATCATCATTTTTTCAAACACTTTTTCAGACAATGCCACTCATTAGTAAACCTGTACACCCTCGAAGACTCACATATTTGATATTTGGGGAAAATTCCATACGAATAAATAATTCATTACTTTATTTGTTTTCCAAAACATACATGAAAATTAACTAATGAAAATTAGTGATAGATTATAGTAGGTAATTATTTATCATAGCCTGATTTTGAAAATGCATTATCCAAATGTGTGTACAACAAGGCAATTATATATTAAAACACACTTAAAAAAACATATTGTAATTTTTTGATTCATGATGTATGGCAAGTATTTATTATAAAAGAATTTGTAAAACATCATGTAAATTAGTGATTCAAAATAACAGACAAATTCTTAAGGCATTTGTCTCTGAAAAGATCATGGGTTGAATCTTTTCCTTCTTTAGCACAAACAAACACATAGATAGGTATGTACATTATATGAATTATTAAATAATATAATTCGAATTATATAAATAAACTATCTACCTTGTGGCAACATTGAATGAATGTTTTGAAACGTGCGAACATTTATTTACACGATTTTTTTTTTAAACTTGATTAACAAACATTTTAAATCAACTAAATCTATCCCTTATCAAGGGAGGCGCGAGAGCGCTCTATCCCTTTAATAGACTTCCCGAATGGCCATGCTGGAAATCTCATTTCCTCGTATAAATCATAACTCAAAAACTAATAAAACAAATTAGTTAAAACTTTGCACACATTTTTTATTTGATAGGTTCTATAAGTGTGTAGAATGTCAGCATCATTAGTCAAGGCAACCCAGAGATCCAGAAAAGTTCAATCATGAAATTATGTTATCTGTGTATACGTACGTACGTACGTATGTGTCACCCTGTATCTCATCAACTATTTGATGGATTCAGCTGATTTTTGGCAGAGATAGAGGTCTTAGGGTTTAGTTGATGGCATTTTAATTTCAGTTTACCATATACCTTAGTTTTCCAGAAAATTCCAAAAAACTTTATGAGAAAGCATTGTATTGAGGTATAGTCTTTACAAAAGAAGTGACATTCCATGAAAATGCCAGTATACTGAAATCATATGCCCTTAATAGGATTAAGATGAAAATTCATATGCACTAAATGTACAAAAGCAAGGAAATTCCCAAATGTTTACACTTTTATTGTCATTAATTAAGGGTATGACTATATATCAACCAAACCATTTCATTATCACATTACTACAGTATAAATATCTATGCATGAGTGGATGGAGTGTGTGAGGTGCGCTGAAGAAAAATTCATACCAGTAAAATGCATAGCCCTGTTGTGCTCGCATACTCTTAATTTCAGTATACTGGCATTTTTCATGGAAAATATATATATATATATATATATATATATATATATATATATATATAGTAAACAAATAAAGATAATTATTTTACATTAGGTCCTACTATGATAGGAATATGCTCGATATTGAGGATAGAGCCTATATATATATATATATATATATATATATATATATATATATATATATATATATATATACATAAATATGTATCTATAAATACACTAGTGTGTACGTTGCCAAAAAACATGATCGAGAAACATGCTACATTTTTTGAACATGTATCACAATAAAAGTATTTTTCATACATACACACACACACACACACACACACACTTTCGACTGGGCCCTTTAATGAGAAATAATATAAGCCGTATAACCTAAGCTAAAAATGCAAGTTATGTTCTACGGGATTTGTTGAACACTGTTTAAGTAGCTGACTATGTTTTTCCGCTTGATTTGACGTAAATAGTGTTTATTTCTCTACTCGTCGTGTAGCAGTTGGAATTGGCTTCATTGGATATAGCGCGTGGAATTGAGTTAAAGGTGACTTGTGTTTCGTGGTTCGAATCGTGCGACGGTTTGAACAGTTATCACCACACTGAAAATTCCGCAACGATGAAACGTATACGCATGTAGATAATAATTAAATATTTATTATCAAATATATTAGCATTGCAACAATACACATTAACGACATAATCTTTTTTCTATTAAGATTGCACATAAATAATAGCAGTATGTTTAAGATAAGTGAATAATTCTCAATGGTTAAGAATAAAGAATCGTTTGGTGTAATTGATTAGTGAACGATATATGTGTTACATTCCAGAGTTTTTTTTAATGGAAATAGCTCCAGACAAAGAATGGAACCACTTGATTTAAAGAGCTAACAAAAACGAAATATGATTATCGCAAATACAGAAGATGCATATTGCTCTTAGTTTTGCAAATACCAAGGCTATAGGTAAGAGGAAAACAGTCAGCAGGAAGAGAGTTCCACAAGTCTTCATTCCTTAGAAATAAGCTTCTGTAATAGGAAGTTGTATCACAATGAAGAATCAAAACAGCGAATTGATGGATATCACTTCTTCTTTCGTATGAATCAGATCATTCTGGTGTTGGCTTTTGTTTACCCGATGTTTTTCTAGTTAGAAATCTTTCTGGAAAGACATCGGGTACTTACGGGAAGGACCACGAGAAGTTTGGCAGCATTCCTAAGTGAAAGTGGTATTGTGGAACCGACTGGATTCGAACT
Organism: Sepiola atlantica; assembly: GCA_963556195.1. NCBI lineage: Eukaryota > Metazoa > Mollusca > Cephalopoda > Sepiida > Sepiolidae > Sepiola > Sepiola atlantica. Next base: position 54,069,081 of record OY744535.1, read on the forward strand.
TTGAACACCCAGGTCTTCAGTCCGTGTTGAATGGATATCACTAGACCAACGAATAAAACTAGCTGGGACAAAAAAAAAGGCAGGGAAGAGATCACACAAATCTGAAGAACACATGCCATAATAGTATTTATAGAAAAGACTGAGACTAGCAAGATCACATCAGTTGGGGGATTACCGCTGTTACTGAAATACTCAAAAGTGGCGCTCATGAAGTGAATAAGGACGTTGACTGATAACTCAGCGTGCCGTTCCAGTACTCACCTTACCAATAGCACTACTTTCACATATGCGTTTGCAAACTTTACACTGTGGTTTCATGTGTGAGTACCCGATTCTAAAAGAATAACCTGGACTAACAATTTCCACAATCAAAAATCGAGCAATTCAAAAAAATCGGAACATATCGATAAACACGAATTATGTCGATTTTACCGCGGTGAATTGTTTAGCTTGGCGAAAGCGTCTTATACCCCGGTATTCCACCATTTTATTTAGCATAGCAACACATGGAAGTGAGACGATTACTTATCTTTACTGATGATACTTTTTAAAAATTACTTACCTTTGACTGTGACTAGTATGAAGATTTCATCTGTTCCGAATTCGTTTTCAACACGACATGTGTAATTGGCCGCGTCCGAAGTCTGTACATTTTCAAATTTCAGCGTACCCGATTGCAGTATAGTAACCCTCTTATTGTAAAATAGGGGTTTATCTCTTTAATAATTATAAAAAGAAAAGAAATAAAATAAGTAAAATCAAATAATAATAATAATAATAATAATAATAATAATAATAATAATTAATTAATTAATTAATAATAATAATGATGATGATGATGATGATGATGATGGTGATGATGATGATGATGATAATAATAATAATAATAATAATAATAATAATAATAATAATAATAATGATAATAATGATAATAATGATAATAATAATAATAATAATAATAATAATAATAATAATAATAATAATAATAATAATAATAATAAAAAAGAAACGAAGGGGGAAGACGACTGGTAAGCATAGAAGACTGTGTGGAAGACACACAAAAAAAGCTGGAGAAATACATAACTCAGAACACAGAACGGCTGATCACCGCAGCCAGAGCCATCGTCCCAATGAACAAGTTGGGAAGCACCGAAACCAGAAAACAAAAAGACAAGAAAAGAATAGTGGGGGAAAAAAGCAGCTACATGGACGTTCCATAAGAATGACCAGAGAAGAGATCAATCAACATTCCTGGGCATGGCTAAGAAAAAGACACCTTAAAAGAGAAACGGAATCTCTACTGACAGCTGCAGTGAACAATGTAATTAGGAATTACTACAGTAAAGCAAAAATAGATAAAACCCATGAAAACAGTAAATGCAGATTGTGTGGACAAAGTGACGAAACAGTAAATAAAATAATAAGTGAATGCAGTAAACTAGCTCTAAAAAATACAAGGACAGACACGACTACGGTGGGAAAGCAGTGAATTGGACACTGTATAGACGACTTCATTTAAAACACTCGAACAAATGGTACAAACATACACCAGAAAGAGTACAGTGAAATAAAAATGAAAATGAAAATCACAAAATATTCTGGGGCATGGATGTACACACAGATAAACTCATACAAGCAATGAAACCGGATGTCATAATAGTGAACAAGTAGAAAAAATCCTGCCAAACCATAGACTTTGCCGTTCCAGCAGACAACAGAGTTAAGATCAAAGAGACGGAAAAGGCTAAGCAACTACACGGGGCTTGCAAGAGAATTGAAAGAGATATGGAGCATGAAGAAAGTCAATATAATACCAATCATTCTAGGAGCACTAGGAACAGTCTAAAAAAATTGGAGAAAAAACTGGGAGAAATTGGAATCAAAATGATCACCGAAACGATACAAATTGCGGCAATGATCAAAACAAATGAAATTTTAAGGAAAATCCTCGAATGCGGAAACTAATCCGTATAAGCTACGAACGGTTACCTATCGCATGAAAGTTACAATAGAAAGAAAAGCAAACAATAGAAAGAACACCTACCGCACGAACCAAGGTAAAGAAACTGCAAAAAATATCATAAACTCAAGTTGCATTGACAACAAACGGCCTTTGCCAATGAGTTATCAATGGAATACGGTTGCTGCGATAATGAAAATAATTAGCAGCGGTTATCGAAATAGAGGAGAGTGTTGGAAATTTGTGGAGACTTGCTGTCATTCAGATACCATATTATTGCCAGTGAGCAATGAGTGATAATGAGTTATGTTAGAACTCTTATTGCGTAAATAATAATTGTAGGAGAAATTGAGTTATATAATCAGGTTTTCGGGAAGAAGACATTTCACACATATCTAGAGAAGAGTCCAGAAATAAAGATTTCCTTCTCAATTCGTAATCTTTGCTGTAATTACACTGGAAAGAATTCTATATACACTAAACCAAACAGGGTAGTAAGAGTTCACTGGCTGGTATTTTGCTTACACTCAATCAACAGCTGTTTGTATACGTCTCTCTCGCTATATCTCGCTTTCTCTGGGCACATTGCTACTATCTCTGACTCGTTAATCTGTACTCCTATTAGCAGCAGCGAACCCTTGTAAATTTTAATTTTCACACGATCAACATTTTCTCACTTCTGTCTCACCCCAAGTATAGACCTTCCGTAACCTTCAACCTCCCACGTTTAGGTATTCTTTGGCTTTCTGTTGAATAATTCAAAGGAACTCAATTATAGTAATTACACTAAAAATAGTTCCAAAAACCTTGAAAAAAAAACCACAGACCAAGACAAATTAGAGGATTGAAACTATTATTATTATTATTTTTTGATTATTATTTTGTCTGCTGAGAAAAAAAACTTACCTCCTTTTCCAAGAAAACACTGGTGTTGGTCTTCCAATGGCACCACATTTGATACTCGTTGATTCTTTCCAATAAAAAATCCTTTTTCGAGAAAAGTTAAGAATGCGTGCAGGAACTGGAACGAAATATTAAAATAATAAAATGTTATGTTAACAATGTTTACTTTAATATGTAAGTGTAGTAGTAACACAGCATGGCGTCACTAGCTGTAAATGCATCGTTCCTTCCTCAAAAAAGTAGAACGCTCTGACGTTAAGCCGCCGA
>OY744535.1:54077210-54102210 GCA_963556195.1 Sepiola atlantica
TTGCTTGTTTGCTTGCACGTTGAATCTTTTAGATAGCGGAAGAAAGCTAGAATGAGACAAACAGTGATGGGAAAGGGCAATAAATGAGGGTGTGGGAAGATGTGATACAGTAAATTATAGTAGTTATAGTAGTATTGGTATTAACAGTGCAAGAAGAGGGGTACTTCTGCAGTTTACCGGCCGTGCTGAAATAAAAACGTTATTATTTAGAAACCGATTCGTAACATGAAGAGAGAGGGGGTTTGTTAACTATTCTGTACCATCATATAACAATCTAATAAACAAAAGATACTGTAAGAATTGAATTTAACTTGAAAATCCTTTCTAAAAAATAGCACAGTTCGTTAACTGCAGAAGTACGGAAAGGGTTTTTTTTTTTTAAATGTAGATACTTTAATATTCATTTGTAAGGGGTCACCAGATATCAAATCAGTGCATAAGAAATGATGAAAAATTACTTTCTTTAAATTTTACTGGTAATTGTTCTAAAAAGAAGACTGAAACTATGTCAAACAGGAAGCTGCTTATGACTTTATCTTTAGGGTCCTTCCTTCTATTATTGACAAAGTTTACGTATCGATGAGGAAAGGGCGGTCAAAAAAAGAAAACGTGTGTTAAAAAGTAGAGTGACTGAGGATTCAATAGACACGTTTTTTAACTCTTTTATTTTGTCATCCATGTCTCGGGCAACGCCGGGTAGCCCCGCTAATATTTTTAAATATATAAATTGTAAGTCTGTATGCTTACATTCTAATGTTTTACTAACGTAATGACGTCATAACATGTTACACCACCTTACAATTTCTATAAATAAATACAACATAGTCTTAATGTAAAAATACGGCATAATCACGTTGACATACCGGTTCCCGTATGATCACCGAAGTTAAGCGATGTTGAGCCTAGTCAGTATCAGAGGGGATACGATTTGGAAATACTAGGCGCTGTATGTATGTATGTATGTATACTAGGTGTTGCATGTATGTATGTATGTATGTATGTATACTAGGTGCTGCATGTATGTATGTATGTATGTATGTATACTAGGTGCTGCATGTATGTATGTATGTATGTATGTATGTATGTATGTATACTAAGTGCTGCATGTATGTATGTATGTGTGTATGTATGTATGTATGTATACTAGGTGCTGTTTGTATGTATGTATGTATGTATGTATGTATGTATGTATATACAAAAGTTCGAAAAGATGCATCAAAATGAGAATAATAGTCCGAATAATTGTAATAATTTAAATTATCAATCTTCCTTATCTCAAAAATGCACAAACATACAAAATAATTTAGTTTCTTATTTTAAAATGTTATTTTTAACAAATGTAGTGATATTTATGTATTTATTTGTTTGTTTGTTTATTTATTTATTTGTTTGTTTATTTATTTTTCTATTTGTTCTCTGGTTATAGCAGCATTTTTTTCTGCGGGATGCGCACTTGTTTCTCCCTTCATCGTACACGGTCAAAAACTTGGTTAGGACGAAGTCCGGGCGCCTTGAGATCTTCGTGTAAAGTGACCAACTACTTTTGTTTCGGCCACCCTATTAGGTTTCTTATCCCAGGAGCCTCCTTCTTAAAACCCGTTTTCGCAAAGGTCTTGTCATTTGCACGCAGCAATCGTCCGTAACAGCGCAAACGATTTTTCTTCATTTTGTTTCTCATACGATTACTGTCGGAAACAAATAAATATTGACACGTATATAATATGATCAAAACATATTTACCGTCTTCATTGGTTCGGACGTAGAGTGGCACGCTTCGGGCACCTTCACCCATTCTTGTGAACGCAAGAACCTCGATGCTGTAGTTGGTGTATTTTTTGAGATCGTGGAGAACGGCGCGAAATTTGGACACCCTCACGTAACTGGCGTCCGATTCATCTGAAATAAATTTAGATTGTCTCAGGTAATTTTAATGCAAAATCGGCATGTGTTTCAATAAATACAGGTATTAAAAACCAATTAAAAATGAATAATACACAACCAAAATTGAACATTTATTTTTAATTCATGTTTATTGCAATTAACTTAGGAATTCCTCGCAATGTTTTTTTAGTACATCACATGAACAACTACATACTGCAACGTTTCTTCCCGAGAACTACCCGTCTATGGAACACAATACCGCGAGGCTGCTTTCCAGCTGACTACAACCATCGTTACCAATCATCACGATGTTGTCTCACCGTCCACCTCACAAACTCTTATCCTAAATGGCTTTGGACTTTGATAAGTTGTGGTATTTTATTTTAAATGATACACAAAACAAAAAAAGCTATGTAACTGTTTTCTACATTTAAAACTTAATTTCTATTTATAAAATTAACTGTAGAAATATCATATGTGTGTGTAAACACGATTAAGCTTATTTGTAAAAATAAAAAAAATAAAAATGAGTTCATCTATGATATAATATGCAACGTTAATGTTATAGTTGTACATACGTTATAACCCTCCATCTCTTTTTAAAAAGATGGAATCGTCCGATTGCCGAAGATGCAAAAAAAGTCCTTTCTTTAATTGCATTTTCTATTGCCGTTTTGTCGAACGTGAAATTCGAAATAAAATCACTTTCTTGCCTTAGGGTTATGATCAAAGTGTAATATCTGTTCTGTTCAAAGATAGTACACTAACATCGCGGGGTCTCCGTTTGCGCTGGATGTTCATAGAATGGAAATATGTCACAAACCTCTACAAGGGGTTCGGAGATTGACTCCTATAACAAGATATATTCTTAAACTGCATAAACCAGAGTACTTATATAAGTATGCTTCAGTTTGAACAAAAGTAGTATTTTTATAGAAATCGCTCCAGACAAAGCATGAAGCTTCTTAATGCAAGGAGCTACAGAAAAATTATACTTCAAAGTAAAAACTAGCTAACGATAAGTGTTAGATGAATAAATCCTGGCCAAGAAAACAGCAATCCCCCCCCTGTTAGAAACATTGCTCATTGAATGTGAGGACTAAAGGACAAAATAAGAGAAGCGAGAGTTACGAAACACTTAAAAGTAACTCTAAACTGAACGTTCTTGGCCTTTTGGCTAAGATCAAAGTGTAGTATCTGTTCCGATGGATACTGCACCCCATAGACTGGTATTGTCTTGACCTTCGGGGCTTTATTTACGCCGGTCTATGGGTCTGTCCTGTGCAGTTCTAGGAGGTCCACCCTCCCAGACTTTGCCTCCCCTCTTTGGGGAGGAGTAAGTTTATTGCTTACTGTCTGAAGCGCCCCTACCGGAGAATGCCGACGGGGCTGCCCAGGCAATTTTTAAATAGCCAGAGTGCTCACCTCTCGAGCGCTGGCTTATCTAATCCCACTTTCCCGACTTTGTGTCACATCTTACCTTGTGGGAGGTAGATAAATTAATAAAAACACAAAAAAAAACAAAAAACCTAAAAGTAACTCTAAACTCAACGTTCTTGGCCTTTTGGCTAAGATCAAAGTGTAGTATCTGTTGCGATGGATACTGCACCCCATACTGGTGTTGTCTTGACCTTCGGGTCTTGATTTACGCCGGTCAATGGGTCTGTCCTATGCAGTTCGGGGGGGGGGTCCACCTTCCCAGGCTTTGCCTCCCCTCTTTAGGGAGCCGTAAGTTTATTGCTTACTGCCTGAGGCGCCCCTACCGGGGAATGCCGACGGGTCTGCCCAGGAAATTTTTAAACCCCACTTTCCCGACCCGACCTTAGGTCACATCTTACTTGTGGGAGTAAAATAAAAACTGGCCTCGTGCCTAACTCCTGGAGAGGAGTAAATCAATACTCTCCTAAAATGTAATAATATCGCTGTGTGTTCGTTCGCACCGGTCCTCCATATATTGGAAATGGTTTTAAGCACGATAGCAATATAAAATCGATGAAGGATACATCTTTTTAATTTTCAAGGTTCCCGCTTGTTAATTAATAATTTATTTATTTAAAATGGTCGATTACATAATAAAAATAAAGTATAATGGTAAGTTTCAAAATCCTTTTTAAAAAAAATTAGGAAAAATCACCTAGCATGCATTTACCTTTTAGTTTGATTAAAAAAGGTAGAATAATGTATTGGTGCTTGCGTTGACTCCGGGTCTCAATTTTATGAAAGAGAACTTATATTTCATGTTCTGTTATTACTAACTTAAAACTGATAGATATTAAAATAAAAACCGAAATGGTAAAATGTGTTTAGGATTTCGGACAGAAATACTCAAGATAGTTTGTTCATTCTCGGTAAAACAACGAGTGTGCCTTAATGGGTTCAAGACTATTCATTTACCTATAAGTAGTTCAATAAATGTTACTGCACTTACACTCCTTTTACTAAATGAGTAAATATGAAATGAACATTTTAAACAAAATGTAAAATAAGTCCATGAACATGTGGATAAACTAGAGAACATGCTAGTAGAAATAAGGACACAAACACATCATTAAAGCTGGACCAAGATATTTCGTTCGATAAGTTCGGCCATATTTCACATATACACCCATCATCTATTGCCTCCCTTTCCATCACCATTTCTCCATTTGGATTTTTCTTCCTACATCGTATAGAAATGTTGAGTTTGGTTAAATAAAGCCAAATCACAACACGAATATGATCAAATCCATCGACTGAACTTTATTGGTCCAGCTTTACTGATCTGTTTGCGCCCTTATTTATACTAGCATGTTACTTGCTTATCCACATTTCTGTAAACTCCTTTTCATCACAAAAATGCTGATCGCATCCTTCAACTGAATATTATAAATAATAAAAAATAATAGAAAAGGTAATATGACGTTATAGGCTTAGCATAGAACGACATATAGTTTCTAATTAAACTTCATACAACGTTGGGTCTTCAATTAACTGTAGAATAAAGCAACGCTCTATTCAAAGTACTAAACCAATATTAAATGAGGGGTACTAACCTTCGTCTAATCGCACTTCCTTGTATAGAACCTTGTAGCCTTGAAGGACACCTTTTATTGTGTGATACGGCGACTCTGCCCACGAGACTTCAATACTTGTTGAACTCACCACGTGGGCCTGGACATTCTGAGGTGGAAGACTCGGTACTGCAAAAGGAATGTCAAACAAATTGAAATGTGTTTAGTCAGAAATTAATATAATAGTCTGAAGCACATCCATATCTAGAAATCCTGGGGCTCAGATCAAAGTTTAGAATATGTTCTGATACTACACTTCGTTTTATCAGTCTTTCAAAAAAAGTGTAAAAATTTGGGAATTTCCTTGCTTTTGTACATTTAGTGTATATGAATTTTCATCTTAACCCTATTAAGGGCATATGATTTCAATATACTGGCATTTATCATGGAATGTCACTACTTTTGTAAAGGTTATGCCTCAATACAATGGTCATTTGTAAGTTTTTTTTTAATTTTCTGGAAAACTAAGGTATATGGTAAACTGAAATTAAAATGCCATCAACTAGACCCTAGAACCTCTATCTCTGCCAAAGATCAGCTGAATCCATCAAATAGTTGATGAGATACAGGGTGGCACATACGTACGTACACACGGATAACAGAAAATCATGCCTGACCTTTCTGGATCTCTGGGTTGCCTTGACTAATGATGCTGAAATTCTACACACTTATAGAACCTTTCAAATAAAAATGTTGTACAAAGTTTTAACTAATTTCGTTTATTGGTTTTTGAGTTATAATTGATCAAAGAAATGAGATTTCTAGCATAGGCCGTTTTTGAAGGCTATTAAGGGTTATAGCGCTCTCGCGCCTCCCTTGATTACGTATGAAATCAAAAATAAAACAACATAATTTGAGTACATAGGCTAGTATTATCGGCGTTTTTTCAAAATGGTGGCATTATAGATCAGAACGAGGTTATTAGCTACAAACCAGAAAGAGATACACGTGTGTTCATTCCCTATTAATACGCAATACTAAATTGAGTTTTCCTTCAAAACGGTCAGCATGTCATAATCTTTTAAAATATTTTTTTATTGACTATACACAATTTTTATCGCCTATTCTAACAATTTGTCCCCGCCTCTATTCTAGATTTTTATCAAAAAATATTTTTTATCCGTCAGTTTTTTTAAGAAAATGGTAAGTTAGAATAAATGATACACTGATCGATTAAAGATTTTCAGCAAAAAAACAAAGAAAATTGGTCGATTTTAAAATCGAAGAACAAAGGACTACCAAGTCACGTCCCTTGTTTAATTACCCAGTGTGTGTGATGAGGAAGCTTATCGCGGTATTAACCTGATAGAGTTTGCACTAAAACGAATATTGCATTACAGAGACAAGAATTACATTATTGTTCTACGTATGACATGAAACTGACCGAGCGTGGTCGTACCTGTTATAGGTTAATAGAATATGCGTCCGTTGGCAAGGCTCAAATTTGGAAGATTTGGCGAGCGTTTAGTAAACCTTAGTTTCCATGTAGCAATATTTAGACGTAGGTGTTTTATAAATGGATGTTTTACGTAGAAGTAAGTAAGTAGAAAAGCAGCAACTCTCACTAGAAACTTTAGAGTATGAATTTAAGCAGACGTGTTCAGGAAATTTCGTTTGAGTCAGGAAGTTCCGAGTTACACGTAGCGAATATTTTTATTCATGAATTGGAGTCTAAACGGACTTAGACGTATTGTTAAGCTCGACCTTGTCCTAAATCTAACTCTCATTAGGGGGGAAGAGTAAATAATTACAAAAAATAAGTCCACTAATATATTTTACGTTACAACTACTGATCCGCTATTCGCGCCTAAGCAAATATTGAAATCCATCACTTACCGTCTTCCAGAGTGAAAGCCGTGACCTCTGGCGATATAGGCCCGTCGCCTTTTCCGTTATAGGCACGAACGTGAAGGTCATAACGTGTGAATTTGAGCAAATTCTTCACCTGCATCTCGAGGTCACTGTTGTTTTCAATCAGCATGTTCGTGTATTTGTAAACGTCGCTTGTGTTGTGTTGTTTTAGACCAACTTCGTAACCGATGATTTCACCATTTTGATGTTCATACAATGGCGGCTAAAACAAATAAAGAAAGCCGATAAAAGAAGACAATATACAACATGGCAATTTAATTAATGACTATCTAAAAATGAACGGGGGAATCTCTGTGATCCAACATCCAGCACTGAACCCCATGCCATTGTATTCTTCTTATCAATATTTATTTACTACTAAAACCAAATCGTCTCAACTCCTATCCTGTAACTTTCTGGTGGATTTTTAAGAAATGAAATTTAAAAGACAAATTGATAAGAAACTGAAATGCATTCAGGTGAATTTTAACGTAATCAATTTTGGCTTTATATTATTTTTACAAATTCGTTTTTGTGCACTATGGCTTTTCACATTTTAATAAATATTTGAATAATAATGAATCAAAAATAATTCAATGTGTACATTTTAAAGTTACATTGATGCGAGAAAACGCATATACACACGTGAAGTTGTCTCATGAGTTTATTAATATAGATTTACACTTGAATAAATAACATAAATAAATAAAAGTTTTTAGGTAAAAATTCAAAGGCCAACAAATCGAACACGTTACAAAGTTTGTTTACCTCGGACACAAACTGTCTTCATCTAACGACGGGCAAACAACTGTAAATCACAGAATCGGCTTTGGTTAAGCCGCCATCACAAGAAAAAAAACACGTCCTAACTTCTAAACGTATACCATACAAAATCAAAGCGAACATCTATAACGTCTATGTATTTTTCTTATAGTCTTATATGGAGTTGAATGTGTAAACTAGACTGTCAAATTATGTCAGAAAGTAGAAACCTTCCAAAGCCACATCATGCGCTTCATTACTGATCATAAACTATTTGATCACATCAGTATCGCAAAGTTGCGAAAACTCACTGGCATCCCATAAATATACTCTGTCATCCTTTTGGCTAAGATCAAAGTGTAGTATCTGTTCCGATGGATACTGCACCCCATAGACTGGTATTGTCTTGGCCGTCGGGGCTTGATTTACGCCGGTCTATCGGTCTGTCCTGTGCAGTTCTGGAAGGTCACCCTCCCAGGCTTCGCCTCTCCTCTTTGGGGAGGAGTAAGTTTATTGCTTACGGCCTGAGGCGCCCCTACCGGGGAATGCCGACGGGACTGCCCAGGCATTTTTAAATGGCCAGAGTGCTCACCTCTCGGGCGCTGGCTTTTCAAACCCCACTTTCCCGACCCGACCTTGGGTCACATCTTACTTGTGGGAGTAAGATAAAAACTGGCCTTGTGCCTAACTCCTGGAGAGGAGTGAATCAATACTCTGTCATCAAATGTAAAGTCTTGAGATTGTTTGGTCACGTTAAGCGTCCTAGTGTAGGGCTAAGCAAACTATGGATAGACAACGTTTGTGAATGGACGAACATAAACATAAACCAACCGAACATCTTGACCCAAGATTGTAGGGCTTGGCGGACAATCAGCCATGTTAGTGCGTATTCTGTAGCTAGCAGAGAACACGTTTAATAAAAAGAGGTAAAAATAATGAACAATAAAACCTTGTTGTTTATATGCACACATCGCATCTCTTTAACTGTCTATGTTCGGCATTGCCACTTAACCTTGATCTTAGAAGTTGATCTGTCAAGCAGGTGCTTCTTGTTTTCCTTTTCTCATGTTACGAACGAGTACTATTGAATTAATGGAAGAAATAGTTTTTTTATTAGTTGTGGGAAGTAGGTTTTTAGTAATCTTACATTTTTTAAAGTGTACTTATAAAGAAATACACTTTTTAAACACATAAAACTACATGATTAAAATCAAATCTCTTATTAATCTTAAATACTATTTAAGAAAAAAAAAAGAATTTACAGGCAAAGATTAGGGAAATGTACATTAATTATCCGCTTCGTCGTAAGATTCTGGATTTTACAAATATTTATGAAAACATTTTGATATTTTCAAATAGTTATGAAAATTACTTGTGGTATCATGATAAACCCTATATCCCCCTCTCTCTCTTATAAACCCTCTCTTTTCATAGATTCCACATTTCTAAATCTCCTACATTTTCGGTTTTACTACTATTATTTTCTCCTCTATTTAAAAAATTCAAAAGTCTTCATAAATATCTGGAACACCCAAATATTTCTAAAACTATTTTTAAATTTTCTAAATATTAATCGAACTATCTTGTGATGTCATAATAGATACAATCTTTCTAACCTCCCACACATACTCTCTCTCTATCTCTCCTTCTCTCGCGCTCCGTTCCTCTCTATCTGTTCACCCTCTTTCTCTTTCTTTCTTTCTTTTTTTAATCTCTTTTCCTTTATCTTACTCTACTCTATCACCCTCCTCTTTCCTCTTTCTTTCCCTTTTAATTATGCACACCATTCCCTTCTTCTCACCAATTTCTCACCATTAGCCGTTTATTAAAGCTATTTTTCTTTACTTCTACGATCTCAAACATCCATCTATAGAAAAAAAAACTGTGCACGGTGACAAGTAAAATAACAAATCTTCAAAATGTTAGTAGTATATAGATGTATGTTGTTTTTTTAAATTCTTACATACGGTTAGAAAATCGATCAATGCCACAAAGCGGAGCATGCTAGTTACACATTTTTGTTGCTATATTTCTCAGTGTCAAGTGATTTATAATTAGTATGAATTTCAGGCCTGTATTCATGTCTGAGACTGCCCCGAGCTAATCCGTATCTACTTGAGTTTCGTAGAGGAGCATGATATTTACGAAGTAGACATCTACATCCCAGATAATTATTTCCAAAATCGTGATTTTGTCAAAATTATATGTCTCCCCCCCCCCAAAAAAAAAACATCTCTAAGTAAAAAGTGAGAATTCTGTACATCGCCATGAATTCTAAATCAAAATCACACGTGCAATGATATCAACACTAAAACGATGTATACATTTATCGAGTACACAATAAAGTAAAGGTGTTTGATTATATGAAAACATTTCTCACATTCAGGACTAGTGGTTGAAAGCGTAGACGAAAATTATAACAACAAAAAGTCCACCTTTAAAAAAAAAATAAAAGAAACAATATTAATTCGAAACTTACCCTCCAAGTCAATTTTAATGATGTTGATCCACTCGCTTGTACTCTGACATCCGTCGGTGGACCTGAAGGTGCTAAAAAGGGGAAACATAATTTAGCTACAGACATCTAAATAATTGTTATATATATATATATATATATATATATATATATATATATATATATATATATATATATATATATAAATCGACGATAATGACATGGTTCATAACACGTGCGCAATACATATAAAGCCACCAAGAGACACCATGAAAATAATATATATATATATATATATATATATATATATATTTATATATATATATATATTTGTTTATCTACATACGTATACTTATACGTTTCATCCTTACCGAATCGTCAGTGTAGAAATAATTATTCGAACTAATCACAAAATTCGAAACCCCGGAAAAAAAGTTATGTGTTTAACTCAGATTCCGTCGTCTTAACCCTTGAGGCCACTATTAACAACTACATAAATCGGTGAGAGTTTAAACTTATTGTACCGAGCTGGCGCGATAGTCAGCCAACGTAAACAGTGTTCAACTTATGAAGGATCATGCATTAAAGTTAGAATTTTGACGGCTGTATTAATACTAATATATATATATATATATATATATATATATATATATATATATATATATATATATACAATATTTATAAATAAATATAAATTATTTATTACTTACAGACATCGATGTTTCATGCTTACGCTATCTCCAATGCAGGAAGCTAATTCCCGACGGTCGACGGGTACGAACTCTAATCACAAATCACAACTGATTCGCAGTCAAGAGACTTACCAGTTGGCCACCAGAAATTACCTTGGAATTTAGGAGGAATTTAACTTTGTAAATACCAAGTCGGCGAGTATCCACAGCAAGCGGCGAAGAGTGATCAACAACAACAACAAATCGTGTTGGGTCTCGCAATGAAGCTAGTAGTACTGCTTGTTATATATATATATATATATATATATATATATATATATATATATATATATATTATTTCCGTGATATCTCTTGGTGGCTTTATATGTATTACTCACGTGTTCTGATCTATGTCATTATCGTTAATTTAATCTTCGTGGCTTCTATATCTATTGGGATGAATTGACGACTTCAAATATTCTTCCTATCTGGCATGAAAATTACCCATACGATCATCAGCTGTCGATTATTTAATTTACATGGTTAAAAGTTGACTTCAGCTAAAACATCCAATATTCAGAGCATCATAACATGACACAAGGTAATATAAAGACCCAAAAATAATAATGGCGCAGTATAGTTTCTGAAAAAATCATAGGTTTGAGTTTTTGGTAAATTCCGATTAGTTCACTTAATAATAAAAATGAGAGTTTGTTGATTATCTGGAAAAATATATGTAATATAGTAATTACAAAAAACAATTACTTTTTTTAGCTTCGTATAGGGTTTTACTTTTCTATATGAATCTAACGTGGAATTATCACCGACTTCGGGTCCTGATTCGAACTTTTGAATATCCAAGAATATTTATTTAATTAATGAATATAATTGTTAATTAATAGTTTAATAAACACATCTAACATATGTAACGAAAGTATATTTCGGAGTGGAAACTAACAAATCTGACGTACCATCTTACTACGGGTATGCATTTTAGCTAAACGTTTTTAAAAAAAACTATTTTACATTAACAGATTTACCAGTCACAATACATATAATACATGTTTCAATTCATATGATTAATTGAACACAAGTTGCTATGTTACTAATAAGTAGTTGGTTTACCTTCTTTTAACAGTATTAGTTTGCAAAATCCCACATTCGATCCTGACCCGACATACGTAAAGATGTATGACACAACATATTGCACAGCATATATAAAGATGTATGTCACAACGTATATAACGATGTATGACAAAACATATATAAAGATAATAAGGAAAGGTAGTTTGCTTGAAGCATTGTTTGTGGTATGTATATAAGGTGTGTTAGAAGGCTATTACAATGCATGAAATGGAAAAAATGGCGTTGAAGAATACGACAAACCATATATTACTTATATATTTTTGTTTTTTAAAATTTTATTTATTTTTTTAAATTTTATAAATAAAGCTTACCTGATCAGAAGAAACTTCTACACATTTGAGGATTTGATATACAATCCATTTGAGAAAGCATCACATATTAAATCACTGTGTAGAAGTTTCTTCTGATAACGTAAGCTTTATTTATAAAATTTAAAAAAAAAAATTTTTTTTAAATAAATAAATAAATAGATAATACTGGGTTTGTCGTATTCTTCAACGCCATTTTTTCCATTTCTTGCATTGTAATAGCCTTCTAACACACCTTATATTTATAAAGATGTATGACAAATATATATAATACTGTTTGACACAACATATATAAAGATGTATGAAAAAATAAATAAAAACATTAAGTGCTATTCACTGGCCCACAGAAATGCCTGAAAAGCCTCTTCGCATTTCTCTGTAGGGGCGGCTCAGGCGATTAGCAATAAACTAAACCTTCTCAAAAAGATGAGATAAAGCCTACAGTGGTGGGCATTTTAGGAACATACGTCAGTCCGTACTGATTGCCGAGGCCGTATCCTAGACTGGCATGCTTGTCATCTAGAAAAACGATGACGTAGTGCAAAATATCAAACTGGTTGATTTGGACACAATGTTCTATTTTAACAATAACTGTGTGTTAAGGGGGATGAGTATTTATACTTTTCACATTGTTAGTTGTGCAATAAATGATAACCAATGCATCCAATAGAATTTAAAGCAAAATATGTAAATATATATGATAAAAAAACTATGTGTCACATGACTGAAAAATGAATTTGAAAAGATGTCCGATTCGCTCACTTACCTTCTTCGTCTGTTAAGACTGTAATCTCATCACTTGGCTGTCCTACACCGATGGAGTTGATAGCCATCATACGCACATTGTACTTGTAAAACGGGTGCAGACCCAAAATGTCCGCAGTTAAGTTTTCAGCTGACATAATAGTCACGTTGGATGAAATTCGTTGCCAAATATCTGGACGGACAAGAAATAACGATTTAATTTTTAAAGTTTATCAAATGAAGGGTAAGTAAACTGAATATCAAAATTTGGACAATAATTCGACTTTCTTGCAATAACTTTTATCGACAGCTGATGTTAGATTTGCAATCGTAGCAAGTGATAAGTTACTTGCTGCAATTTCTACTGCTTGCCAGACTTCATACTTTCATAATTGTCTACTATTGCAATAAATATCTCTGAACACACTTTGTAGTCGTTTAATAAATTGTCTTGAATAATGTTGCTTACAGACCGAACTCCGCGCCCATCCATCAGGTTTATCCGTTAAGGAAAGGAAAAATAGTTATTTATATATTACTTGATGATTAAGCAAATATTATTCTTTTTCCAATTTTTATTCACATCACTCATTTCATGTTATAATTGATCGTGTATTGACCATTGATTTTTCATGAGGGGATTATTTTATATTTTATCTTACCATTTCTCCATTATATATATATATATATATATATATATATATATATATATATATATATATATATATATATAGAGAGAGAGAGAGAGAGAGAGAGAGAGAGAGAGATAGAAGAAAAAAGAGTGATAAATATGCGACGATTGTCCAAATTTATTTCAAATTTCAATTGTTCAATGCAAGGTGTAATCAGTAATAAACTAGTGTTTATTTTTCTTTCCTTAAGCCAAGGCTTTTCAAAGATCGAAATCTTATCATCAGAGGAGAAATACAGATGGATAAGTTGGCTTTCGAAAAAACCAAAGTTCAAATATTTGAAAAATATGAGAATTATTATTAAAAAATTATTAAAATAATTTTTGTCAAAAAAACGTATTGAATGAAAAGAAAAATTCCGTGAAAAAGATATGCAAATTGTCCGGGTGGTAAATTTCCGTTGAAAAAGTCCGGTGAAATTGTAGAAAGTGAAGAAAAACTCTTTGCATGGGAGCAGATTGGAGAGGTGCTCAAAATGTAGGTAAGTCCACTTAAAAGATGTTGAGAAGAGGAAAACAGGCCATTTTTTTTATTTACTTCCGGGCCTAGTAAACCAGTAGGATCTCATACAAGGTTTAACTCAGAATATATATATATATATATATATATATATATATATATATATATATATATATATATATATATGAACTTAACTTTATTCTTTAAATGTGTACGAAATTTAATTACCCGATATGTTTTTGTATTGTAAAACGTAGCCTGTAATCGGACTGTTGCCATTATAAGGTGCCTTCCATGAAACATTTACAGACGTACTTGTCCGACTCTCCATTTTTAAGGCGATTGGTCTTTCTGGAGGCTCTGCAACAAAAAAAAACCAAGAAATTTTGATTAATGGAAAGTGTTTTATATATTTTTTTTTCAAAAACAATATTATTTACAAGCATGAGTCAAAGGTTTCTCAATTTTTGCATTCCTGCAAGTGTGTGTCTAGTATATAACGTGACCGAAACAGTTCCAATCGTATAATATACCCGGTAGTCGTTGGCGCGCTGACATCGTGTTCATTATGTCTCTCTGCGTGTGATTTCAGCGCCGTACAGATCAACGTGCTACATACTCGAATTTAGAGAACAGTATGCTTTCTGTATTAGTATTTGTACATAACGCCGCATTAATTTAAATCCAAATATTTTCTAATCCAAAAATTCTGAATCCAAAAATTTCTGAGGATTTTGAACACAACGTGGGATGTGTATTTAAGAAGAGACATATAACTCTAGCACTATTAACCTTTTTACTTTCATTTTTGTTTCGCTTTTTTCTTAACCGATGCCGTTTTTTTTTACCGAATTATATTTTTATAAATGGGACTTTAAAAATTACATTTTACTATTACGGTATCGTTTGAGGATTAAGTCATTTATTAAACGAAATTCTTATAATACTATAGAAGATTATATTATTGTTATGGTGTTTTCATCGCCTTTATTTATACAATTATTGGATGTTTAAATACTTGTGAATTCCATCCAAATTTTGAAGGGTCATTTCTTTTATCAAATATTAATATAAAGATACAAATGTCAAACGTGTTTCCGACGGAAAGGAATGGTGAATTAAAATTAATAATTAAGTTAATTTTCAGTACTTTACGGTATTGCATTTTTTATTGTAATAAGTAATTAATCAATAAGAAACAATAATAAAATAATGTTTACGTAATGTGGGGGGGGGGGCGAGTAACACACAATTTCATTACAATAGAGATAACAATATATAGATTTAATAGTGATAATGTTAAGAATGTGATAATGTTAAGGGTGTGATAATGTTAAGAATGTGATGATGTTAAGAATGTGATAATGTTAAGGATGTGATAATGTTAAGAATGTGATGATGTTAAGTATGTGATAATGTTAAAGATGTGATAATGTTAAGAATGCGATAATGTTAAGAATGTGATAATGTTAAGGATGTGATAATGTTAAGGATGTGATAATGTTAAGAATGTGATAATGTTAAGGATGTGATAATGTTAATAATGTGATGATGTTAAGAATGTGATAATGTTAAGAATGTGATAATGTTAAGGATGTGATAATGTTAAGGATGTGATAATGTTAAGAATGTGATAATGTTAAGGATGTGATAATGTTAAGGATGTGATAATATTAAGAATGTGATAATGTTAAGGATGTGATAATGTTAAGAATGTGATAATGTTAAGAATGTGATAATGTTAAGAATGGCGTGTAAAACGATGAAAGTAGAAACGCATGTATTCCGAATCAACTCAGTTTCTCGACATTTCATCACGATGCTGACATGGATCTAGTAACTTTGTGGAATAACGGTATACCTGTAACGTCTAATTCTTTACTACTTCTAAGCCCTGGTTTTAAGATGCAATACTCGTCAAAATAAGTCGATCGAATGCGGCAATGGGGAATAAAGAGAGGAAAAGGAAAATAGGACAGATTTAACATGCTGAAGTCGTGCGTAAGTAGTAAAAAAAGCAAGAAAAATATAATAGAAAAAAAGGAAGAACACTGACTGAAGAAAAGGGTCAGTCACCATTGGGTGGCTTCATAATAGCTACTAACCGACAACAATGAGACGCCGTGTCGTTTCTCCGAATCCGTATTTGTTTTCAGCGTGACAGACGTAAACGCCGCTGTCTTCTCGCGTTGCTCTCGTCACACGTAGTCGAGAGGTCGTGTCGATTTTCTCTACCCGTAATCTGCCAGAAAAAAAGGAGAAATACAAATGAATAGAAAAAAACAAACAAACAAAGAACTTTTTTAACGTATGCCAAAGAACAAATAAAGCTACATATTACAAGAACCGAAGACAAAGAATACTCTTTTAAAAAGATAAAAATGTGTATGCAATGTATTGGATTATGTTTTCGTATATAAGTCGATCTCGTAGTGTAACCCATTATTCCAATAACTGTTTACATATTTTTCTCAGAGAACGGAGCAGAATCATTTGAGAATTATAAATGTTTTATATATCTATCTATATGTTATTAAAACTTGTTTGTTGTCTTGTCTTTTTGCTATTTTCCTGCCCACGTGCACACTATATGACGTCACAAAATGGAAACTTCATAAATGAAAACGTCACTAAAGATGAGGCATAGCCGTGTACAGTAAATGACGTCAGTTAATAATAACATAGTCCAACAAATAATCGAGAGAGAGAGAGAAAGAAAGAGAAAAGATACTTTATCTAGGTTTGTCCAAATAAAACGTTATATAGGATCTTTTTTTCTGTTCTCTCTTTCCCACTGGTTTGCTAGAGACGTCATTTAATGGATACTTACAAAACGATGACGTCACCCAGTATGCACTGGGATAAAAAATAAAGAAGATAACAAACAGATGAGCAAAATCTAGTCCAGACGTTTGGATTTTAGAAAGTTGGAAAGTTATATTAGAAATAAAATACTTGAAATTGGGCAATTACTTTTCACTGGTAGTGTAATAATTTTTTTCTTCTTTGAAAGCAAAGCCTTCGAAGGCGCGATGTCTGTAGTCAACGCGACATACGCCACAATACTAGTTTTTTAATATACTTACACGGGAAACGTAGCCGTTAACTACTTTAATGATTTTACCAAATGAATATGGTCGAATCCATCGACCGAAAGACCTTCGTCAAGCTTTAATGATGTTTGTCTTCTTATTTTTACTTACATACTACATTGCTTATCCACATTTCTTTAAACAGATTTTCTACTTTGATGCTATGAAATCTAGGAATCAAACATTTATTAGGCATGCGTGCTTGTTCCAATGAATAGCCTCAGTGGCTGTCGAATCGGCTATATCGAGTTCAAATCACATCTGATCTGTTGTAGTCATCTGTAAGTAATTTTTTTTTTTAATCAGCATGTTACGACTTTTTCAACCGGCTTGTCGTTGGCATTAGTTTTCCCGATTCTTTTTTAATGTACTTAAAGAAGTGCCCACGTGAAGATTACCAACCCATGAGTAAAATCTTTGGGTGCTTCTGTATTATTTGGGCAGATAAAATGTTCATCTTTAATTTAGAAGAGTATGTCGAAAGGGGAAATAATTCAAACTGTTTTTGCTGAAGCTATAACTTATAAGGATAATCCAGAGAATTAGTAAGAAAATAAAAAAGAGTACTTATTCAGTTTACAGACCGAACTGAAATAAACACTTTATAATTTAGAAAGCCATTCTTAAATATTCTGTTTATTTAATTGTTAGGTGAAGGTACAGCATAACTACTCAATCTCCACCGCCCATGTTAAGAATGGCTTTTTTAATTATGACGTTATTATTTCAGGCCGGTGCGTAAACTGCATAAGTACTGTTTAATTTTTTTTTGTTAATAATTCCTTGGGTTTTTCTTTATGGGGTATGGTTACAACAAAAACAATTTGAATTATCTCCCCTTTCAACTGACTCTGCTCAAATGGAAATGAAAATTGCAATAAAAAAACACAAAGCTTTGCTATGAAATCGAATGGATTCGAACTTGGTACACCCAGGTCGCCAGTCCGTGTCGTTAGTCACTTTATCACCGTCATCTCTGTAAATGTGGTTATTTTCGTACTACCATTTTTGCGAAAAGTATTAATCTGCAATTCCGCCTACTATGAGTAAAATAACCTTAATCTTATACAGCGAATGGTATTGTGTTTGTGCATTAAGTAACATAAAAAAAGGTTGATATGCCGTAAAACAGACAAAGGAAACCACGAACATTTTGGAAGAATGATGATGCACCCAGTATAGCAAAACATTTCAACCATGACTTACCTAGGGTTCAGTTTACCATTGATTGTGTCGGACCCGAAACGCCAGGTGATAAATATCGGTTTGTCTCCGCTGGCTGAACATTCTAAGGTTGTATTTTCTGACCTTTTCACAGTGTAGTTTTTCTGCTCATTGTTCGAGTACCGAGCCGGAACTGCAACAAACACATACATGAACAACAGCGTCAAATGAAACGTAAGTACATTACATTAAAATAAATAGTTCCACGTTAAAAACAAAAGCAGTCAGCTCACTGAACTGATTGGTTGTTCAGTGAGAGTCCGCATCAAGGTATGCTTATATTTCCCTATTTTGCAAGCAAATTGTCGTTTTGAACTTGCATAAACCAGCCAGAAGCAAGGCGCTGACACATTAGCGGAGGGATATTAAAGGCTGTGTGAAGTCACATCATACAGCAACCAAAAGAAGAGCTTCTATGTAGAATAATAAGTATTTAATTATGGAATCCAATTTACGTACATTATATGAACAAAAATAAAAAGACAATAACACAATTATCTATTATTTATTTATTTAAAAACTCTGCGTCATCACTAAGTGAAGTGCTGGAATTAATTGGCCATGCATGCATCTGAATATAATCTCTAGTTTGAATAAACTTAAATATGAGTTCCCACCAAAAATTCAGGGTTATCCCACAAAATACTATCAAAGTAATCATTAAAAAGATGTATGCAATGCAACCATATTTGGTACAAATGTACTTCATTCTATTTCTGACTTGCCCACTAAGTTTCAGTCATGGATGTCCAACAGTCTTTTTTTATCGCCGTTTAATGATAAATACACCTGTATAGGAATACAAAAACTATGACACCTCTTATCTTGGCCCTACTCTGATCTGACCTCTGCTGGTCCCCTTAAGTTCATGAATAGTTGTGGGATTATTTTGATAGACATTATCAATGAGATGATAATTTCACAGATAAATATTTATGGAGTTTAAGACCGTAAGTATAAAAACTTTTCAGGATAAAACTTCAACAATGAAATGATTACCAAACTGGCCCCCATATAATTAAACGGCTATAAAGCAAAGAGAGTTATACATTTAGAACCGAAAATTGGTGGGAAAGTCAGTCATAGTATGAGATTAATTTGTACCAAATATGGTTTGATGGCAAAAAGGATTGTGAATTGCATAAACGATTTTATGGGCGGCATGTTATTTGGGGGTCACTCTGTATATCGCTTATTGTGATGCCTTTTAACATTAAACAACCCCCTATCTTTTTTTTAGCCCTTTTGGTTTGGTTGTTGGTTGTTTTGTTTTACGGCATATCAACCCTTTTCAGGTTATTTAATGCCGAATGCAGTCATTTTGGTGAAAGTTTTTATGCTTCAAGTTCTTTATATGTTCAAATATTTATTGATGGTGTTTGGTTTGGTTGTTAAAGTATATTTGTTTTCTTCTCTTTTTTGTTTCTTTCCCCTTTTAATATCTGTTTCTATTTAACCCATAGTTGGGACCCTAACAGGTACTACCACTCCGGGTCAGGGTGGACCTGGGAGCAATGGTAATTAAGAGGAGGCTCCACATTCCCCAAAGTCCGTAAGCCGGATCTCACCATCGGATGTAGTTTAAGGTCCGGGAGTAGGGTAGGAAAAATAAAATAAAAAAGGGGAGGGAGAAAGGGAGAGGGGCTGTTGTTTTTGTTTTTGGTTTTGTAGAACATAATTAAGTTTTACAAAAAAAAAAAAAAAGAAAAAAAAAAAAAACGTCAATGTAGGTGAATTTCGTCTCAGGGAAGCCCTTTTGGCAAGTCACAAAGTGTAGTATCCATTCTGATACTGCATTTGATATTTTATGTCCTCGGACAGTGAAAACAAATCTTTCTAGACTGAGGCAATTTTAATTTTTGTTTTAAACCAAAGTATCTGCTTTTTTGGAGGCTAGATCTTCTCCACATTAAAACCGACCTTGTGGCTAACTTTGCCCCAGTAGGGTGGCAAGTAAATAGGAACAACTCCCTGAACGGTTACTATGCTTTAAAACCGAAAACATAATATTAAAACCGACAGTCCGCTTTTAATAAATCATATATAATGAATCTTTACAAGAGGCTGTAGACTTTAGCATTGAATGACCTTCAAAATGTCCGACATGTAAAAGAGAAAAACATTTTGAAAGTAGCAGTTTGTTTGTTTCCTACCTGACTACAACATAATCGTTTTCAAGTCCAATGTAAACAAATTCTTGTTGAGCCATCCTCTTAAATAATCAAATTCTGCCCAGTTTGAACCCTCGTTACACATCCACACGGTGTTGTGTCACCGTCCACCTCACAAACTTATTGACCCTTATCCTCGAATGCCATCTGGGCCTTGATAAGTGGTGACTAATTAGTGAAAAAAACAATGGATTGTTTCCAATCGTTTACAATAGCGATTGGGATTCAGCATTAAATAATCTCTCGTATGTTTCATAAACCAATCATAGAATAGAAAAACAGTTTGTATTATTTGGATTATTCGACAAGATACACCTGGAAATGGTCGGAGGTTACTCGGCCGAAACGTTGTGAGAATAACACTCAAGATAATAACAGTAGTCCGAATAATCCAAATGATACAAATTATCAATCCTCATTTGAAAAAATCTAGTAATAGAAAAGCAGGTATTCTTCAATAAATCGTAAACAGTGGTACTTTTACAAGTTATATTATGTCTTAGATTAACATAACCCACAAAGGATATACGACTATAATCACGTTGACTTAACAGTTCAAGCCGCAAGATCACCAGAGTTAAGCAGCGTTATGTCTGGCCAGTACTAAATGGATGACCAATTGAGAGAATCAGGTGTTTTTTGCAATGAAGATCTCTTCAAATTCAATTTGATGTCCAAATCAATCGTATACAAAAACATGCACGATTTTGGCATACAATAGTCCAACGATAGTAGATATGCCGTAAAATTTAACAACGTAACTCACAAAAGTATCGGTATGCTTTGAAAAAGATAAACCGATCATAATTTCGCCATTTTTATTTAATTAATTTTACTCAATAAATTGCTTATAATACGTAATATATTTTCTGTCAATAATCACCAAAAGTATTGATATGCTGCAGCACGAAATAACCAATTATAAAATATCTGTAAAAATATCTGTTATAAAATATATGTCTGTATACAATAAATTGTTTACAATATATGTTGTGTTGTAACATAACATTTTCCGCAAAAGTGTTTATCTGCCATAAAACAGACAAACTCTTAACACACATTTTTCTCTTGCGGTATAGTAAAGGAACTCACTCGCGCAACCAAATCTTTTAAAAGCAACACCTATCCAGACTAATATTCTCCGATTAACTGTGAAGTGATCGCTCTCAATTCATGGGAATTTTTAAAACACAAATTATTCAAAGGTCTTGACCTTAGTCTCCTCATTTTTATTTTGACTTAGGCCTCCTCAATTGTTTCTTATCTTAATAGGACACCATTTTCTCCCAATCTCCACTTTTATTCCATTTCCTCCTATTAATGTCCCACTTCCATTTAGAGAACAACTCGCTAGTTTGGTAGTGAGAAGTCAATCATTTAGGAAGGGTTTGCAGACTCTCGCTAACCAGCTTTATTTTGTTGGCCGCCATTTTATTCCAATTAAATTGCATATATTATAATATAGATATATATATGAAAAAAGGTTTACTTAAATAATTTGAGTAATTTGACAAGGAGATTGAATAACGCTGACTTTTTTATTAAAATAAAATATTACAAATATTCAGGATATAAATAAAATTTAAATTTCTGAAACATATTTGATAATAAATTGAAATTTCTGAAACATGTGATAATAAGCATAAATATTGTTGGTGTTGAATTTTTCGAAGCATGATGGAAAAATATTAATTATGTTATAATTCTAGTATTCTTTTAAGTTATAATATTATGAGATATATGTATATAGTTATGTAGTTGAAAGAGAGTGAAGATAATAATAATAATATATATATATATATATGTATATATAGTTACATATTTAATTTTGTATTTTCATAACATTCAACAAAAATCAAAAGTGGGTCAATGTATGGCGTTTGAATCCCAGCTGTTTCAAAGAAAAATATCCTTCTATTCGGAATGGAATTAAGTTGATTTTAAAAATAATCAGTAATTTAAAAGAATAATAATAAAATAATACAAGATAATAGATTATTTCATCATTTGACTGTAGAGTATGAAACCATTCGAAATATTGACAAATAATGCATATAGTTCTAAACAATAATTAGAAAAGAATAAAAAGAAGCTGGATATTAGTTTTCCTTTGGCATTAGGCAACATGTCAATTTGTGTAGTAATGAAGAAACAAGTAGATGGGTGCTTATTAGCCTATGTAACAAGTCGTGTATATGTATATATATATATATATATATATATATATATATATATATAATGAAATTAAAACAATTGGGGTCATTTTAAGTAGAACGATACCCCGAGTAAGTGTGATATTGTAAAGATTACGAATGGGTCTGTTTAACATTAAGACAGACAGAGGATGTCCACCGACCCCCACTCCTCACACTTTAGGATCGCCATGTGCCTTATGTGTAAAAATATATTTTAAAAAAATAATTGAAAGTGTAGTATCTGTTTTGTTTTCAGCCAAGAAAAGAGTAATCCTTTTTGACAGGAGCAATTTTAATTTTTGTTCCATCCAGAGTGACTCTTTTTGTGAGGCTGAACATCCTTTATATAAAAAGAACAACGTTTTGTCTAACGTAGCCTTTATGGGGTATTACATAACTTGGATTATTACAGACTAATGAGAGTATATTAGTGACGTTTTAGCCAAAACGGCTTTACAACCTGCATAATAATACATACACGTACACATAATAAAGACAACAACATTCCCCATCTACTGAAAACAAAGAAAATTAATACAGATGCTTGTGGTGAGACATTAAAAGTACAATTATTAACACCGTAAAAAGATAAAGAAAACAGAAATACTTTATTTGAAGAAGATTTTACCTGGCACATTATGCCTCCCGTAGCATAACAAAGAATCAATACTATCGTTTATAGAAACACTATAACTGTACAATTATTTATCCCTTAGAAAATTCAGTATAAAGAAAGATTTTATTTTTAGTAGACCCTAAATAGTACTTTACGTCTCCCGTACAAATACAATGAATCAAATACGTGTATAGTATGACATACACTGCAATTATATAAACTCAATAGAAACACATGCGATACAAGAAATATTTATTTAAAAAATAAAACTGGAAAAATTCGTAGCTCTTTCATAAGCAACTTGCTACGCTTAACCGAAATAGACGTCTATTCAGTTTGGAAGATAGCTATTTTACAATTGAACAGGTTGAATGCAAAACTCGATAAACACTATTTTCAAAATTACGAAGCTATCACGAAACAAAATGTTGCATTTCAACACCTGACCCACCCCAAAATCATTTTTTCACATGATAGCGAGGTATTTTCTTTTTTTTAATTAAAATAAGATTTTAGTCGAAATAGAAACCTAAAGATTCATCTTTTTATTGTTTAAAATGTCAATTTAAACAAGCTGGATTTATCGCGTTTTGCATTCGAGCTCTTCAATTATAACTTTCATTAATTATATGTTGGAGAATATACCCTGTACTTACTGTGGACCGTTAAGTGGGCCATTTTACTTAACGGATAACCGATACCATTGCTGGCACGGCACAAGTAGTAACCCATGTCAGCCTCTTCGGTGGCTGATATCAGTAAGGAACCGTTGCTGAGGAGTCTGCGACGATTTGGCACAGTGCTCAACGGGAGAGAATAGTTTATGTTGACGTAGTTTCCTGGAATTTGACCTAAAAAGAAATTCAATATAATGTAAACAACAAGGAACAATACTATCATTATAATCTATACAATTTGTACCCACATCGCGTTTGCCGGAAGTCATTTTGCCTTCATTTTTTTCTCGTTAATTGCTCCACCATTAAATATTTTTCAATTAGTTGTAAGAAATATTTATTTTGTATAAATACTAGAAAATATATGCTCCCTCCTGTTGAATATTTTTGCTAGGCTGTGAATATTATATAATTATACAATATCTAGTTAAAGCAAAATAAATTATTTTTTAGTATCACAATAATTTCCAACGCCATTGATAATGTTTACCCATTCATTTATTTATTGTTTATCATCGTTTATGCTTGAATTCATGCTTTGAAACATGATGTAAATTATAAATTCATGACTTAATGCAAAAGCTATAATTATTTTGTGAAGGTAATATTTTAAGATATATTTGCAAAAAAGTCAACATCGTTCAGTTGGTAAAACATCAAACTGAACATCTCAAGGTTTCGATTTCGATTTCCGGCTATGACATCCGCTTTATTTGTTGGGAATTTATTATTTATCATTAATGCAATATTTTCAATTCCTAAAAATAGTTAAGATCTCTGATATGTCGAAATTAGACAAATTCCGCGATGTATATTTTAAAAAGTGAAACTGATGGACGGACAAAATATCTATTTATATAAGATAATTCAATGAAGGAAATACTTTTTAAAAATCGGTATTACAATAAAAATGATCAGACATCTTATGAAATGTTGAAATGTATATCTCATAAATACTTTCGATGTTTTAATCATTAAATTTATAAATCAGACAAAAACCATAGTG
>OY744535.1:54107210-54144710 GCA_963556195.1 Sepiola atlantica
TGCCCTTTTACCTGGTTTTAATTTGAAGGCGTCTAGTGACAAAATCATTAAAGTTATTCGAAAGGATCTATATGGGAACAAGTACAGCTTACAAGGAAATAATGTTGTTTGCATAAACTAACATGTGTTCGCTGGTCATTAGCGATACACCGAGCATTTAACATCGGTTCCAAAGTCACTTCGTTGTGGTGTTTTGAGAGTGGGTCTGTTTGTCATGGCCTCCGTTCAGTTTTAAGAGACAATGGATACAACCTGTAAGGATGGCTGCACTTGAAATTGTGAAACAAAGGTTGCAAAATACCCAACTGCACCTTTTCTGAATCGGCACTGCTTTATTCCGGTGTCAAGGAGAAATCTATGACGGCTAGAAACAATGCTGAGATATACGGCATAATTGTTTTGACACACCGGTTCTCGTTAGATCACATAGTTATTTATCTTCCTCCCACAGCGGTAAGATGTGACACAAGGTCGGGAAAGTGGGATTTGAAAAGCCAGAGTCCGAGAAGGTGAGCACTCTGGCCTACAAAAAATGGCTGGGCAGCCCCGTCGGCATTCCCCGGTAGGAGCGCCTCAGGCAGTAAGCAATAAACTTACTCCTCTCCAAAGAGGGGAGGCAAAGCCTGGGAGGGTGGACCTCCTAGAACTGCACAGGACAAACCCACAAACCGGCGAAATCAAGACCCAACCGTTAAATGCTTTATTTTTTTATATTGGTTTGGAAAAGATTTTATAATCGAAGACACGGATAACCTATTTAACGGGTATGCTGATACAACATCATACTAATACCTACTCACACTTGTCAACAGAATCGCTGCAGATGTGAAAAAGTTGCAGTTTGACACATTTTCGTTGAATATTATGTTAAATAGGCATTTTGTTGGAATGTGTCATATTTGAAAGAAAACGCATTTAAGAGTTAAGCGACGTGGAGCGTGGCCAGTACCATATTGGTGACTATTTAGGAATGTTAGGCGCTGTATGTCATCTTCCCATGACCGTGATATACATGCAGCTGTGGACCGATTGTGAATCTGATATTCCCTGTAAATTTCTACTTTTGAGGAAGCCGGCATATCCATCCTAGGGCTAATACCACACCAGTAATTACCAGTTCGCAAAGTCACTTTCACTCTGTAAATTATGAATTTATCTCTACTATCCTCAAATATGGGTGAAATAGTAGGGCAGACCGCACTCTCAAATCTTGATTCGCCAACTATGTAAGAAGAGGTCGAACTCCGAATGAATATCTACAAATAGGTATTTACACGTTGTATGCTATTCACCTCTACATACATGACTTACCTGGTGTAGAAAGTGGGTCTTGTTCTCCACAAAATGTATTACGTTTCAAGTTTCTTTTGCATAACGATTGTTTATTTGTAATTTTTTGATTATTCTCACAACGTTTCTGTCGATTTAACTTCTGACCTTCTTAAGGTATAGCTTTTCGAGCTCATTAATTATTATGTCGAACTCGGCACGCAGAATTACGAACTGAACTCTTAATTTAATCCACAGTTTTATATTGCTCTCGTCCCATTCTTTTATGGGCACGTGGTGCAACGGATAAAGGCGCTGAGTTACAATCAGTTCTAATTGACAGTCCTCTGGGGGTTAAAAGCGCCATCCATACTAAAGACTACACTAACAAAGAATAACATAAAAATGGCTTATTTGACACTTCTACTCCGTCATGGCTGAGTGAACGAGAACGATATAACACTGTTGGTTCAGTTCGAAACTCCATATATATTCCCGAGTCCGATATAAAGATTCTAAAGTTCGACAGAATACACAAAGAGAGAGTTTGAGTTTACATAGGCTGAAACATAAAAGATAAGAATAGTAGTCACAATAATCTGCAAACTTTTAATAAGTCGTAGATATTAAACTATTATTTCATGTGTTCTTCAGAATTGTCTGATTTAGTCCGTTTCCTTAATTCCATATATCAGTCAGTGTCGTATGATAGCGCAGGGGTAGAGGCGCCGACTGTCACCTCGACAGTTGAGTTTTAATCCCGGCTTGAGTCAATAACTGGTCTAGCCGCACTGAAGAGCTGTGATACAGCGAAACAGTCATATGTGTGTGTATGTGTTTATTTATGTGTGCTATGACGAACACACATCAGTTATTAATGTTATTAAGAGATGGTGATCATTAACATATCTAGACACGAAACGTGTGTTACGGACGGTAAAATATCGACTATTTAGAAACGTATGAAAGTCAACGGAAGAAAAAATGGCACCAAACGGTAAATAAAAAGATACATCC
The DNA here is from genome assembly GCA_963556195.1 of Sepiola atlantica. NCBI lineage: Eukaryota > Metazoa > Mollusca > Cephalopoda > Sepiida > Sepiolidae > Sepiola > Sepiola atlantica. The sequence continues at coordinate 54,109,497 of OY744535.1, forward strand.
AAAAAGAAAGTAAGGAAAGAAAAACAAAATAAACAGAAAAAACACAACACATTTTTTTCAATTACGAAGATGAAATATGGAAGGCAGTATTTTCTTTTTAATATAGAAGCAGAGGTTAAAAAATAAATAAATGGTTTCGTATAAAAAAGTTTTTAAAAAGCACTACAACTAAAAAGAAATAATATTTGTATTACTAAAAAGTAACGTCAAATAAAAATATTACAACAAAAATGATAAAAAGCCGAAAACAAAGAAGAGAAAAAAAAAATAGAATAACGAAAAAGAAAGAGAATAAAACTTTGTCATTCATAAAAAAAAGTGTGGAGGATCATAACTCTAAATTGATTTTGAATATATGCTTTTTTGTAAGAACCAGAGAAAGATATAAAAACGAACACCGAATAAAGTATGGAGACCCATCAAATAAAAATATGGCAGAAAAGGTTACGAAAACAAGACCCTCCTCCCCCAAAAATAAAATCCAACACTTACCAAAGACCATAAGACTTGACGTGTAATGGTCGTAACCAACCGAATTGTTTGCAAAACAGGTGTAATTTCCGTTGTGTCGAGGACTGACTTTGTTTATGAAAAGCAAACTGCTGTAGGGTCCACTTTGCTAAAAGAAGAGACAAGAGAGAAGAAAGAAAAAAAGAAGGATTAAATTTTGTTTTTTCTTTTCACGAAAAAAGTCTTCTACAGCTCTTTAATTCGGATTTATCAATATGGCGTTCGGATCCTTTCAGGAGACTGGAACATACTTTATTAAATGAAAATATTGATCTATTTACCTTATCTCTAAGTTTCTTCTGTCCATCCTCATAGAAGTAGGATTGTGTCTAAACCCACTTATCCCTATTTACCTACTTCCCACGGAGCAGAATGTGACACAAGGTCGGAAAGTGGGAGCTGAGAAGTCAACACTCTAGAGGAAGTGTACTTAGAAGCCTAAAAAATTGCCTGGGCAGCCCCGTCGGCATTACCCGGTAGGGGTCCATCAGGCGATTCGCAATAAACTAACTCCTTCTCAAAAGGTGAGAAGGCAAAGCCTGGGAGGGTTGACCTCCTAGAACTGCACAGGACAATCCCATAGACCGGCGTAAATCAAGCCCCGAAGGCCAAGACATTACCAGTCTATGGGGTGCAGTATCCATCGGAACAGATCCGGGCGGTACATGACGCTTGTATTTATAAGTTCTAAACCGCAACTGCTTTAACTTCGAAGTCATTGATGTTACATGATTAGACTCAACCAATGAGAAACACTTACATCCGTATATAAGGAAAGGAGAAACATGGTCAAACCTTGCCAATCATACTGTAGTAAGTGTCTTTGTATTTCGCAATCAGTTGAAGAAACTTTCAAAGCATACTTATGCAAATTAATATGCAATAAAATACAATAAATCGCTATGTCGATGGAGGAAAAGTAGGAAATGCTATAATTTTGTGTAAATTTGCATTCTGAATATTTATTATAAATTATGCTTCACTAGTTTTCGCATTTAAAATAACGTCTCCATCGATGAAGATTAACAATATGCAATGAGAAAAAACAGAAAACGTCTAAAATTGTAATTTTTGCAAAAAAAAGAGAATAAACGTATCAATCGGCACAGAAAGAGGGAGAGAAAAATAAAATAAAAGTCTCATTACAGAAATAGAATGAATGATTACTTTTAGAATTATGTTTGGATAGCGGACGCTTGTCATACTTGCTATTTGATTTCTCCATTCCGTTAATACTTGAAATGGTCTCGTTCAGCAGGTTTTACCTTCTAAATTTTGTGTGACCGGGTATATATATATATATATATATATTTATATATATATATACTGGCACTCCAGGAAATGTTAGTGTGTAAGGGGTAATAGAATCCAAAGAAATGTTATTGTTTAAATCATTATACTTAATAATAAATAAAGCATTTTAATCTGATATAACGATTTGTATTCATACAAACATAATTTGGCTACACATTTGCAAAACATGATTAAGTCACAGATATGTAAATCCTGACTTTATCACGCCAAGGTGTCTCTTTTTGACGCTTTCATTACAAAATCAAGATCAAATGTATGACACTTTTAAATATTATTTCTCGAAAGATTTCAGGGTTACACACAAATATATAACTATATTAACTTATATATACACACACATGTATATACACACAACACACTGACTTAAATCTATATGTCAACACAATGTTAGTAATAATAGCAATAATGATGATAATATATAACTAAGGGTGACAAATAATAATAATAATAATAATAATAATAATAATAATAATAATAATAATAATAATAATCATAATAATAATAATAATAATAATAATAATAATAATAATAATAATAATATAATAATTCATAACCAGAAAGCAATTGTTCGGGTGAAGGGAGTCACAAGCAACACGTAGCTCATCAACCATTGCTAAGATAAGTAAAATATATTTTAAGTTCTTCGTCGTTTCCTTTGTCAAGAACAAATTCCGGATACCGGTCCAACTGAATGAATCAGCAGAGATCATAGTCTACCTTGACCCCAAAGAAAACAATGTGGGCCACTGCGGGATATACAACGGTATCAGTATAACACTTTTAATTTGCTCTTCTTTAATGATCTTCAGAAATGACAAGCTTTACAGATGAAGATGATCGTATAATCTCTACTTTCTTACCGAGAAGATTAAAACAAGTTTAAATCTTTGATAATCTTGGATAATAAGTAAATATATTCCTGTGATGAAGACATGATCTAAATCCTCAATTATACACAGGATAGTATCAGCCGATTGTTTCCATAGTTCGGCATTTTCTCTTTCTTTTCTTAAACCAAAAATAAGGATAAACTTAATAAATAAATAAATATAGCTCTTATTCTTGTAATTGAGCCCGTTGATTTCATTTTTCCACCCCACATTCCTTCATTACATTAGGTATGTCTTTCTTATATTTAATTCAATAAACGTTTTTTTCTAAAAACGTACGTAAAACATAATGCTTTTTAGAACGTAATACTTTGGTAACCTGATTTATATGCTATTTTGAATCGGTGAATTCTTATACTTTACGCTATATTATTCCAAGAAAAATATTGACCTTTCTTCATTGAAAAACAAAGATTACACAACTTAAAAGAATAGTTGCCAACTTAATATATATATAGTCGGAGAAATCTTTCTTCTGGTTTAATTATTTTTGACAAAGGGAAGTCTCTTTTCCCGAAATATTAAATAGTGATTTTTAATCATCCGGACATCACACGAACAGCTAAAAACACTCTTGCTGTTATGTAAGATTTTAGGAAAAAAGGAAAAATAAATAGTAAGTCATATTTCGTATTCGATTTATTGTTATTGTTTTTGTTCCTTACAACTTGCATCTTACCCGGAATTTGCATTGCCCACCGCCTTTCAAAAACTTACTACTACTATACCCAGCAATGCTTCAAGCAAACTACCATTCTCTACTATATATATATATATATATATATATATATATATATATATATATATATATATATATATATATATATATATATATATATACAGGATGATCCAAAAGTAGATCGACAGTAACAATTTTAATTATACAATTTTAATTATACAATACATATAATTAAAATTGTTGTATAATTAAAATTGTTACCGTCCACCTACTTTTGGCTCACCCTGTATATATATATATATATATATATATATATATATATATATATATATATATATAAATGGTTTTATTTATACAGACATGTACAAAAGCTACACATTCATGGAATTGTTTCGATTATTATCAGTAAGAAGCTACGATTTCGTCGGGATAACAAAACATGTTTGATTTTATTGTTCACCTATATTTTTATTGTTCACCTATATATATATATATATATATATATATATATATATATATATATATATATATATATAATCAGAAAGCAAACCAGCTCATGCAATGAAGGAACACATCTTTACCCCCACACGGTTTGCCAAATCACGCTAAGTTTTTGTACCTTACTTCTTTAAGTGCCATCTTTTCCTTTAAGTGCAGATAATTTCGATGAGTTCTTTTTTATCGATTTCTTCACGTTTTTTATCGCCAGGCTTCATGCCGATCGATTCTTCAGCAACAAAAATAAAAAGTTCGACTATTGAAACAAAATCGGTAAATAATCAACAGTATTGTGCAGAATAAAAATTTATGGAAACAATCGGAAGCGCGACAGTCCTAATATCACATTTTATTATTTATTTATATGACCCGTGTGCCGTGTGGCTAATGTTGGTACAATGGACCTTAGATAGATAAACATTTAAGGAAACAAATGGAAGCGCGGCAGTCCTAATATGACATTGTATTCACCATTATATGACCCGTGAGCCGTGTGGCTAATGTTGGTACATTGAACCTTAGATAAATAAAAATTTAAGGAAACAAACGGAAGCGCGACAGTACTAATATGACATTTTATTATTTATTTATATGACCCGTGAGCCGTGTTGCTAATGTTGGTACAATGGACCTTAGATATATAAAAATTTAAGGAAACACACGGAAGCGCAACAGTCCTAATATCACATTTTATTATTTATTTATATGACCCGTGAGCCGTTTGGCTTATTTTGTTTGGTACAATGGACCTTAGATATATAAAAATTTAAGGAAACAAACGGAAGCGCGACAGTCCTAATATCACATTTTATTATTTATTTATACGACCCGTGAGTCATGTCGCTAATGTTGGTACATTGGACCTTAGATAAATAAAAAGTTTGATAAAATGATAGGTTTAAATATAGACATGTTCAACAATATCAGTGTTTTAGCTACTGTAACAGAATTAGTTGACGAAATACGCGCTTTTCGACACGTCTACTTTAAACAAAAAAGGATTTCAGAATACATTGTGATGTTTTATCATACCCTCTCTCTTTATTCACCTCTATTGCAGCCTTTTTCTATCTCTATCCTTCTCTACCCTCATCTTTCTGTTAACTCTCACCCTTTCTCATCTTCCTCTCTTTCTTACCTCTATATGTATCTATGTTCTATCCCTCTCTTTTTTAATTATATGTATATACTTCAATTACTTTCACTACTGATCTTCTGATTCGCTCATTATTTACGTTTTTTTGCCTTCTCTCCGCACTCCGACAACATCCATGCACAGGTGAAGTGTGCACGGTGACAAGCTGATAATAAGATATCCACCTAATTGTAGTTGTACCCAATATCTTATAAAGATAAATATTGGAATTCTCTCTCTGCACCCTGTTTTATCGACTGTACCATAATGAAGAAACTTAAATGTAATTGTTAATAAAGATTTCGCTGCACAACTATCTACTTCATAGTCCCTTATATATATATATATATATATATATATATATATATATATATAAATATATATATACATAAATATATATATTTATACATAAATATATAGATATATACATAAATATATATATATATATATATACATAAATATATATATATATACATAAATATAGATATATACATAAATATATATATATATACATACATATATATATACATAAATATATATATATATACATACATATATATATACATAAATATATATATATATATACATAAATATATATATACATAAAAGTAGAGCCCTCTTAATGGTAGTACAAACACAGCATGACGTCACTTGCTTTATATGCATCACTCCTTCTTTAATAGAAGTAGAGTGCCTCGACATCAAGCCGCTTTTATATGTGTTAAATTATCATTGTTTATCGGCTATTCGGATACTGGGCGCGCGGTTAACGACGTTGGATGTAAGTTGAAAAATACTTGTAATCCAGGGTTTCGAATCGTACGACCAGTAGTGAATAGTCATATCTCTATGCTGATGAGTCCTGATTGAAAAGGGACGAAACGTATACGTACATAGATAATAAACAACAACAAATATTTTATATTTGTCGCTCCTCGTAAAATAAGTAGAGCCCTCTTAATGGTAGTACAAACACAGCATGACGTCACTTGCTTTATATGCATCACTCCTTCTTTAATAGAAGTAGAGTGCCTCGACATCAAGCCGCTTTTATATGTGTTAAATTATCATTGTTTATCGGCTATTCGGATACTGGGCGCGCGGTTAACGACGTTGGATGTAAGTAATCCAGGGTTTCGAATCGTACGACCAGTAGTGAATAGTCATATCTCTATGCTGATGAGTCCTGATTGAAAAGGGACGAAACGTATACGTACATAGATAATAAACAACAACAAATATTTTATATATACATAAATATATATATATACATATATATATACATAAATATATATATACATATGCATAAATATATATATATAAATATATATATATAAATATATATATATATAAATATATATATATAAATATATATATATATATATATATATATATATATATATATATATATATATATATATATATATATATATATATGGCTCCTAATTTACAGTGGCCCTTACGTCTCAGTGGCAATGTGTTTTGTCTGGGGTGAATAACAGTAAAAAAAAAGAAAAGAAAACAGAAGATTCAGCGATTTTTCCTAAAGATTTACATGTTCATATAATTGAATTTGAAAAAGTATATGATGTACCTATAAAAACGGCATGAGTTGAAAACAGATCAAATTTTAGTTGAATGGATGACGTCATCATAAGAATCGTTTCTAGATTTTTTTTTCAAATTGTTACCAGTCATGGTTGCCTTTGTGGCGTTCATACGACTTCGTGTGAAAAGTTTCCCTCGTGTGGCAGGTAAATCACTAGTAAAGAACCCATATCTCTGCGAATTTCAATGTGCGTAGATTTAGTTGGTTTTGGAAAAAAATGAACATTATAAAACTATTAAAGTTTAATACACCTAAGTACAGCTGATGACGTCATAAAAATATTCACATTTAATGTCTAAAACTGCTCGGTGTATGTCCGAGTGTTCATTGGCATAATGCTAGTGGTTTGGGAGTAAAACAGAGGAGAATCTAATACATTCCAGGCTCACAAAGCCCATTCTCGCGAGTCTTGTAAATACAAGGAAAACAAAAAATTGAATACTGTGTAAATAATTAAACAACGAATAAAGAACGATAAACAGCGCTAAATAAAAAAAAATGTGGGACTTTCATTACTAAAACTGGCTGGGTAATTCAGGTAATGACTAACTTTTATTTGTACCAAATATGGTTGAACTACAGAATTGATTGTAGATTTTATTGACGATTTCATGAGTGTCATTCTTGGAGAGATAACCTTATATAATAATTGATGTTTATTGACACTTGTCAAAAATTGCATTTTGGGTCATTGGACGGCATTTTAGCCGGCCAGGTGTCAATTTAGCTTTTTCTCGAAAAATCTGGCTACGTCAGCTTTCTCCGTTCCTCCTCCTCCTCCTCCTCCTCCTCCTCATCATCATCATCATCATCATCATCATCATCATCATCATCATCATCATCATCATCATCATCATCATCATCATCATCATCATCATGGTCTTTATCCCTGGTTTCTTTTCACCTTGTTTTAGCTCTGGCTAGACGTTGCCAAGTAGGACCTAGTTGACTATCGAGATCTTCTCTCCATCGGGTGTTTGGCCTTTACCATTGTCTCGAGGTCTATTAAGTCGCTCTGTATGTCCAGCAGTTGTCTGCATATCTCGACAGATTACCATATCACTTCATAAAAATGTAAGGAGAAATGAATAAACGAATTTAATAATAATTAAAAAAAACAGCTAAACACACAACCTTTTGATAGGAATCAAGAAACAAAATAATACACTTTTATTTATGTTGGAATTAGATTTTGTATGTTTTTCTTTTCCTGTAAATATAGTTTCATTCGAGATACCCATGGGATTATGAATAAATAAATATTAACATACTGCAATATTATGTCGACTGGGAAGATTTTACTCCAACCGTTGAAATACCGAGCTGGTGAAATAGAGAATGTATTATAAAAATCCAATAAATAATTTATAACTTTAAATCAAGTTAATAAGATGCAATGCACCATGGGAGATATTTCAATGGGACTCATTGAGAATGAGATTCACACATTTCCGTTCGAACCATCCGTCAGTATCGTTTACCTTGTTCCCAGCAGTCTGTAATCGAAATCACAGCGAGGTGCAAATCAAAACCGACGCTGGGACACGAAACATAACTTCACGTTGAAGGTCTTCAAAAAACTGGAATTCTCTTGCGAATCGAAACAAATCCCTCCCAGTGCGAACCAAAAGAAGTTTGAGAATTCACATGTAACATTCACCAAATACACATTTCTTTAGAAATGATATGCTAATAGATGCGCCATTACGAAAATATTAATAATGATAAATGAATTTTAAAATCATGGAATCGGGCAAACCGGAAAGGAACGGAATCAGTTTATGTAAAAACCAAAATGGATGCGAAGAGAGAGGATCGATAGCTTATGTCGTACTATTAAATACGAACATTGTCTACCTGTACGTATTTACTTGCTTCCCAACGATAGTAGATTTAGACACAAGGTCGATTTTTCTAATGTGGGTAAGATTAAGCTCCTCTACAAGAGGCATTTGTACAAAAATTCAAATTGCGTCAGTTAAGAAGGATTTCTCTCTCAGTGACCAAGAACAGAAAGGATTAAGTGTAGTATCAGGACAGATGTTACACGTAACCTTTAGCCAAAAGCCACGTAGATTGTCTGCCTTTCAGTCTACGTACTTTCCACGATTTCCACATCATATTTAGACTTAAAACCCATGCTAATTATATATTCAACCTGCCTACGAACGATGGTCGCATATGACAAAAGGTAGTTAAATGACGACTGTGGCCATTACTTATCCTCATTAACCGTTACGAGCGTTCATGGCTTATACAAATTGCTTCAGTCTAGGAAGATCGCTTCATCGGACTGAGCACTGCTACTTATAAGTAACCATATTCTGAGGATTGTTTGTTGCAAACAGATATTGGTACTAACGATTCTTCCCGTTATGGCATTGATCGATATTCAACTTTAACACTGGACCGTGACTTCATGACCGATCAAGAGAAAGCGGATTTTTTTTTAAATAAACAAAACTAAACTTTATAAGTGTCCATCACTCTTTTTGCAGATATACGTTTTGTCTCAATCTGTGGTGTACGTAACATGAAATTTATTTGGAAGGTAAGCTATAAGATATTGGCAGCAGCAGTAAGTTATAAGACATAACAAATATCGATGCATGTGCTTATTACATGTGTATGTATATATGTAAGTGTAAGTTTTACGTTTACCGTTCGAATCGAATCACTAGTAGCGTCTGATACCTGTTTTGTTTTCCAGCATTAAATCCATTACCTCCAAACGTATTATTATTATTATTATTATTATTATTATTATTATTATTATTATTATTATTATTATTATTATTATTATTATTATTATTATTATTATTATTATTATTATTATTATTATTATTTACTCACTAGGAGTTATCACACTGGTCATCGTCAGTGGTCGCCCACTGCCGACAACCTGTGGTATTCCCTGGAGTCCGAGTGACAACAAGTCTCCTCAGGCCTCCAGTATGCTCCACCTCTTTTCGTTCATCACCGCTGATGACCTTGCGGTAATCGCAACAGCCACCTACCAACGATTTCCCGCTGATAAGGGTCATTGGTCCCCTCTGGGGCCCGAGTGGCAACAAGCCTTCCCAAGGTCCCAGAGCTGTCCGCGCTCTTCCAGTAGGGGTCTGGTTTGCGCTTTCCCTCCTCGACCCTCTATTTTTATAATTTTTTTTCTTCTTCTTCTTCTTCTTCTTCTTCATCATCATCATCATCATCATCATCATCATCATCATCATCATTATTAATATTATTATTATTATTATTATTATTATTATTTTTTTTTTTTTCTTGCTCCACTTCCCCGTGAAGTTCGACTTTTCGCTGAGACGCAAATCATACGTCTATGAATACTGATTCTGGGATAAGGTACGTTGCCAGTATTTTTACAATCTTATAGTTTTAATTAAGCAAGAGTTTTAATTATAGATCGATGTGTGTTATATCATTCAAAATATTTCTTTTATTCTAATAAAGCGTTTACTTAATGAAAAAAAAGGTAATTTTATCCGTGTTATTGCAATTAGCAATGAAACAACTTGTTTTCAGTTCCCATGGGGAAAAGAACCGGTCCATTTTAGAAATCAGGTGTCGACGAGCACTTCAACTAGTTATCTCCAGCAAAGAGGTTATGTATTTCGTCTAATGTGAACCTATGTTTGTTTCTTTGTTTGATTGTGTAGAGACTAGTGTCCACGTCACTTGACCAATCGTAACCGATTCTTATATATCAGTCATGGTCTACATTAGAATTGACGTAATTTTCGGATATATAGATTAAAGGTCAAGGTGAAGGTCACGAAAAGCCAAAAGTCATACTTGTAGCTACAACTTCGATTCTATTACCCATTAGATGCCCCGCAAATTTGCCAGATATATATCGGCTTCATAATGAATTACTATCGGAATTTATTTAAGTTAAGCTGGGGGATAAACATTTTGTTTCCTTGGAAGAATATTAGTTCGTGAACTAAATTAATATTTCCATTATAATATATGATTGCATGTTTATGTGTTTTCGACGTTCCCAGATTATTTCTATAGAATATCCAAATATCTTATTGTTAATTACTGGTAGTTCCGATTTGAGAGGTCTTAAATAGATACAATTTTACATTCCTTATGGAAATCGCTCCAGACAAGGCATGAAGCCACTTGATGTAAGGAGCTAAAAAGAAAAAAGTTCTACTTCAAAGTCAAAATCTAGCCAACGATAAGTGTTAGATGGATAGATCCCGACTTAGAAAACAGCAATTCTTCTCTGTTTGTCAAAAACATCGCTCATGGAATGTGAGACTAAAGGACGAAATAACGGAAGCGAGAATTACGAAGCTGTCGAAAGTAAATCTAAGGTCCACGTTCTACTCTCCTTTTAATTTCATTGATATGGTTAAAATACAAAATTACAAAACATTTCACCCTCACATGACCTTGACCTTTGATCTTAACCTTGAAAACTTAGGTCAAGTTTTATTTTTTTATGAAATGTTAACTTAAGTTGTCAAGTGGATATATGTAGTCTGACGATTGACTTATCTTCTTGCTGTATGCATAATAAAACTTGAACATTTCAGACGGAAACAATTTTCCCCTCATATCTCATTCGATTTTCTTAATTTTCATCATGTTGGCGTTTCCTCTTAGAGGGTCAGACGATAAAGAATTAAAAAAAATTATAGCAATTTTCTTTTTTTTCACCCGCCAATTTCCTTGATTAAAATAATGTTTCCTCTGAAATATATATATATATATATATATATATATATATATATATATATATATATATATATATATATATATATATATATATCGATACATACATATTGGATTTTAGTACAGAACGCCGGATAAAGCACTTAGTAGAGTGCATACATCCGCTATGGTTAATCAGTCCCTTTCAATTTGGTAAACTTCATAGCTATCTATACAAAATGTTATAATAATAATAATAAAAAACAATGAGAAAAAATTATGTAGTCAAAATATTCTTCATACATAACCATAAAAATGTGATTTTCACAAATGAACGTTTGCAGGGTCTGCTGGCTTAAAAAGAACAAAGAGAAATCAAAAAGCAACACGGATTTAAACTAGTTTCATTTAAACGAGAAGGGTATTCATTAAGATACGTCTATTCACGATGCGCGTTCAACTCTAAACATACTATTTCCACTGAAGCGTGACCTAACCACCGACCGACGGACATGGCTTCTTTTAAAGATTCTAGGTAGCGTATCAACATCGTTTTAGACCAATGAAGCGCGTGTTTCATTAAGTTTGCAAATAAGCAAACAGGAAAAATAAGTGGGTTGGGGAATGCAGTAATAGTAGTAGTTGTAGTAGTATGGTAGTAGTAGTAGTAGTAGTAGTAGTAGTAGTAGTAGTAGTAGTAGTAGTAAGAGAAGGAAGAGGAGAAGGAATTACTTTCCAGTCTGTTGACATTTGCACAATCTTCAGCCCGATGTAGTCACCCATTTAACTTCCGATCATCCCGCGGTGACACGAACGTCATCACCGTCCCCACAGGGTTTTTCAGAAGAGAAGAATGTCTTTACGCCATCACCTGGCTGTCAACCATATTTTCCTTCTTCTTCTTCTTCTTCTTCTTCTTCTTCTTCTTCTTCTTCTTCTTCTTCTTCTTCTTCTTCTTCTTCACATTATTATTATTATTATTATTATTATTATTATTATTATTATTATTATTATTGAGGAGGAGGAGGAGGGGGACGAGACATAAACGTAATGAAAGAGAAACAGATCTAAATAAATGGCTCAACTTGCATTGTCATTTTAAGACAGTAAGATTCATATGATTGTTTACCCAACCTCTATAAACAACCATAGACTTGAAATAGTACATATAAATTTTTTAAAAACGCAAAGGATAAACGAGATTTTCTGATTAGATTCACAATACTCTATTTGGAGGGCAGTCGATGAAACCAATCCTATCGTTCATCATAGTATCTATCTATCTATCTATCTATCTATCTATCTATCTATCTATCTATCTATCTATCTATCTATCTATCTATCTATCTATCTCTCCATATATATATATATATATATATATATAGTATAACTATTTATTAATACAAACATCATTGGTTACATACGTGCATATATGTTTCAGTTGTCCTCTGCAATAGAGAGTCAACTTCTTCAGACGAACATAGAAATTGATTTTCTATTGCAGAAGACAACTGAAACATGTGTGCACATATGTAACCAATAATGTTTGTATGAATAAAAAGTTATACTAAATACAGCTCTACTTATTATTGGGCCCTTTTTATAAACACTGGAGTTTCAACAGATAAACATCTATAGAAATACATATAATACATGTACTATATATATATATATATATATATATATATATATATATATATATATATATATATATATATATTTGAACAAATTTTTTGTGGTACAAAATTTTATAATGCTTTTAAATAAAATAAACGGAGTCATAGCGAAAGAGGCACTATTACAAGAACAAAAAGGAGAGGAAATATTAAATAATATTTAATCGTCGATTTAAAACGAATAAAACGATCGACTAAAATTGACAAAATAAAAACTACGTTCCTAGGTACCTTTCGGCCGACACATTGTCAAGAGAAAACGTCGGCAAATATCGTTTAAAAACGGGGGAATGAATAACGTTGGGAAGAAAAAAGGTAGACTGAATAATGCCATTAAACTGCAAAGAATAAATGGGCAAAATAGGCAAAGTATTTTTTTTTAGAAGTCTCTAAATAGATCTACTTTATGAGACAACTCTTTCTGCCTACAGAGAGATGGTTTTCGCATTGTAACGCTAACTGCCTCCAAAACCTTGAGATGGTGTTTGGAACGGGCCCTGTGTACAATGCGAAAACATCCATCGGAGTACGCCTCACCGCACCTTTTATTGTCGTACAGGTGCTGTCCAATGGATGACTCGTGAACTTGTGAGCGCCCGGATGTGCTATATATATATATATATATATATATATATATATATATATATATATATATATATATATATATATATATATAACGAATTTTAAAAATAAATCACTTCGAGTTGTATATTACTCTTGATTGATATCGTTATCTACCAAAAATTACTTATTTTCATTTGGTGTGTGTTTTTGTTTCTAGGTCCAAAGAGTAAAGAAAGAATTTCCGGTAAAACTCTGTCGCGAAATCTTTCAATTCATATTGCTCTTCCTCAGGAGAGTTGTTTCCTTTTTTAATGTTTACATGAGCTGAATTTATATTCATTTGAGCTTGAAGCTATGTATTGAAATGACTTCTTATCTACGAAGGTTTTACTAAACTTAATATTAAACACAATTGCGTCTAATAGGGGAAGGGCGGACCCAATTTCAAGATAATAAGGTATATAGCAGATAAAGTATGTACTTCGGTGGCAGCTAATAATACGCAGTCCTTCGAATAATCTTGCCGCGGTCGGGGAGCGGTATCGTCTCGATTTTCTACTTGCCACTTAACTTTTTTCCAATGAAAAAAAGCGCTGTTGGAATATGCGTATTCTCAGCAGAACTCGAAATTATGCTTTAGCGCAGTTACCACACTTCTTTTAATTCGGTTGGCGATCGGAAGTTTAAATGTACGACTGTTTGGGACTTATTAATAGCTACGACACAACTCTAATTGTCGAACATGTTTTTGACAATTCAACTTTTTAAAAAGTTATTCCATGTCAAAAACAAATTTTCATCACAAACGAATCACTTCATATGATTAGGGGAAAACGGCATTGCTATTTCATCGAAAACGAAGAGATTGAAGCCCACAACTTTCCCAACTTTATTAGTTCTAAATTAGCCAATTCCATAGTCCGTGACGACAAATATTAGGCCAATCACGAACCCCTGCGTGTGTGAGTTCAGAGATAATCAAAGATACAGAGATTATAGAGAGATATTCATAGTGTGATTGAGAGAAAATGAAACTCAACCACATAAAGAAACACATTTCGCGATAAAAGCGTTGAAATGAATTGGCCATTTCTCACGCATTCGCAGACACGCACATGGAAAAATCAATAAAGAAAATAAACAAAAATAAAAGAAAACCGCATGGAGGAGAATACATAAATAGTACATTTTAAAAACTCTTTTAAAACGGACAGAATACATGACAAAAGGCAAAAGCGTAAAATAAAATATACAGGTATATATTAACGTTTATAGATATATGTACATCCAAATGTACCCATGTATATGAACCCATACTCAATCATATATATATATATATATAAATATATTTATATTAGTGTATATTCTTCGAAGTAAACTAAAATAGTGATTGCAATAGATTGATTGACTTACTAGACTTACTAGACTAAAATCTTAAAAAAAATTTTTTTTTTTTTTTTTTTTAGTTTTGAAGGTTAAAAGAACTTCCGAGACTATATATATATATATATATATATATATATATATTGTTTCATTTTACTTTAGTCGAACTTCTCAGAAATCAAGTTGTCATGATCGTGGAGTAAACACTTGATCTCTATATGAGATACATATATATTCGAATATTCTATCAAAGTTCCTCCTTATTTCTTAAACGTTGAGTAAGTAAAGAAGTTAAGAAAATTTATTTTCCTCTCCCCAATTGACCGGTTTATTATCTTAAAGTATATATTTATTGTGGTCTCTTGGTCTTACCGAATTCCAATACAAGAATTCATCTTGTCTGGTGGAGTATCCAGCTAAGTGTTGTTACTTGAAGTAACATCACTAGGAAAAGGTGCGCCATCTTTTGTATTAGCAAGTATATAGCCGTGCAGAAGGGGATCTGATTTGTACTGCGAAAATTATGTTATTTTTTAAATATTTCGTCAGGGTGTAGGGTGAAGTATCCTAATGTAAGGTTGTCCTGACAAACCCTTGTACAGAGGGACCGAAAACACAAGAAGATGATGTTTAGTAGGTAACTTAAACTATATATATATATATATATATATATATATATATATATATATATATATATATATATTAGTACTTCATGTATCCACATAAAATATTATAGGGAGATATAATTTTGTATGTGTCTTAGCCTGACGATTCCCCCCGGGGATGAAACACGGGAGCTTCTGTGTAGCTTGATTGCCATATATATGCATTGTTTACTATATATATATATATATATATATATATATATATATATATATATATATATACACACATTACAATTGAGAGCAATTAGAAAACTCTTTCCGTTAACCACACCAATCAATACTCAAAGTGCAAACACCAGTAGGTCAATATTTAGTGAGATAGAACTGAATATATATATATATATATATATATATATATATATATATATATATATATATGTGTGTGTGTGTGTGTGTGTGTATGTATTTGAATGTGTATGTGTTTAGAGGTACAAATTTATAGATAGATTTAAATAAAATTGACCGAATAGTCTCAAGAGCCCTTTGTACTCTCTCGTCAGGAGAAAATCGATAGTTTAAATTAATGCAAAATATTACTGAAGAAAATAATTGAAAATTGAAGAAAATAAAGAGTAGAAAAAGAAAAAATATATATGTATTTATATTTATATAAATATATATGTGTGTGTGTGTGTATTTTGACGATTTAATTCATATCCAAATCATGTTCCCCATAGAGAGTATACGCACAGTTTTAATAGTTGTTTCAGCTGTTTCAAAAAATGTTTATTTTAAGGCGTACAACTAAACCTAAAATTATTCAAAACATAAGATGGTGTTTAAAACAGAATTTTCGTAAATATACGACAAAACAAAGCAACTATAATGTCTAAAAATTTTAATTTCAACCAAAAATAACAACGCAAAACACACAAGAAATAATTAATTGTCAAATACCTCGATCGCATAATTTTGCTAGCATTGTAGAATACTAACATGTACGACATTAACTCTCACATGTAGGAGGTACTACATCTAAAGTATAATTATTAAAACCCAGTTGGGTTGCGAAGTTAATAATGATATTGTATGGTAGGATTTGTGTTATAAGGAAAGTTAACGGACAAATGATAATACGTAAGTCGGATACATAATATCAGGATCGGAATTAATGTGCAGAATGTGTATAACGTAAATCTATGATGCAAACGAAAGGGTGAAATATATAGACAGCCAAACGAGATCGAGAATATACAGAGAGGACGAATACGAACTAATTTATGTCTAGCCATGTAAACGCAAACAGACGCACAAACGTAGCAGTATTTTACAATAAGACAATGTAATTTTGCCTCCTGTTGGTCATATCAATAAAACAAAAATGTAAACCTTTATCACAACAACAACAAAATCTCAGCGTTTGGGGAGGGGGGGGGTCTTGTACGAACTACAAACCGTCGACAACGTAGTTTAACCAGGAACTACGACATAACAAAGAAAGCTACAAAAAAACAGCAGCAGCGAGTTTTAGCAAGGCAATCAAACAAACCGGTACCTTACAAACAGCCTTTCGGAGTTCGTTACTACTCTTGGCTTTTTGGCTAAGATCAAAGTGTAGTATCTGTTCCGATGGATACTGCACCCCATAGACTGGTATTGTCTTGGCCTTCGGGGCTTGATTTACGCCAGTCTATGGGTCTGTCATGTGCAGTTCTAGGAGGTCCACCCTCCCAGGTTTTGCCTCCCCTCTTTGGGGAGGACTAAGTTTATTGCTTACTGCCTGAGGCGCCCCTACCGGGGAATGCCGACGGGGCTGCCTAGGCAATTTTTAATGGCCAGAGTGCTCACCTCTCGGGCGCTGGCTTTTCAAACCCCACTTTCCCGACCTTGGGTCACATCTTACTTGTGGGAGTAAGATAAAAACTGGCCTTGTGCCTAACCTCCTGGAGAGGAGGTAAATAAATACCTTTATTTTTAAGGGGAATCCTAGAGCAATAGCACTCACCTGTATGTTAACTCCAAGTTCCGGCACCAGTGGTTGGTCATCCTTCAGCCATCGTACGACAATCGGTAGTTCCCCGCTGCTGATAACGCAAATGACCGTCACACGCTGTCCCTCGCGTGTGCGTTTCTGGAAACTAAAAGGGGTGATAGTCGGTGGCTCTGGAATACAAAAGAGAATGGTATCTATATAATAACTAAAATACTACGGAGTCTTGCAATAAAATCCGACACTTGACAAAAGGAACGCGAAAGTTTTATATGCAGAGACCTGACAGTTTACTTTAGATACTACATTATTTTTCAATGTAATCGCCGCCGACGGAGACAACCATCTCAAGGCTGGCCCGAAATGTGTCACACGCTTTGACGGCCGTGTCTTTGTCTATAGCGGCGAAGGCTTACACGATGGCAACTTTTAGAGAGTCGCCCGTTTTGTGGGCGTGCTTGTTAGTATTTGCCTCGATCACAGTATTAATTTGTAAGGCTATCTATTTTTCTCTTGATTTCTATATATCTGAAGAAGGTATTTAGTGTACTGATACTTCATATGAATAAAAATTGTTTTTTCTCATGACAATGTTTTCTAGTGATATTTATAGAATGTACATATAAATGCCGAACATAGGGAAATAAGCAAATCAGCTAGTTGCAGATTCCGGTATGTTAGTTATTTTTATTTTCTCGTAGTCCGATTCTACTAGCACAAAACATACGTGAATAATTTGTTCTAAAATGTATTTTGGACTTTACTTGGACAGACTACAAATCTGTACTAGAAAAAAACGGTTGAAGTCATCTAGGAGTTTTAGTAGTAGGCATCCGCTGGTCAGAGTCGTCCATGGGTGATGCATCCTTAGCCTAGTGGTCTCGGTTGTCTGCTCGGCTGGAGCAGACCTGCTTGTGGATGAACAGACCAATGCAAGAGCGCCAGTCTCTGTTGCAAAGATCACAAACATGAGTGGACTCTGGACTGTTGACATTGATGCTCTCCTTTCTGCGTACGTGCTTTACTGCAGCAACGTTTATCAGCTGTTTTCCCTGCTTGCAGATGTTAGTTCAGGGGTCCTTTCCATCTTGAGCGGCCATATGCAATGCTCCCCCAAGACCCAATATCGATGGCGACCTCACAACATCTTTGTATCGAAGTTCGGGGGGCGCCCAGTTAACCTCCTTCCAGGTGCCATCTCTACATACAGTGCCCATCCTACATGTGATGGACAGAGCCCAACCAGTGTAATCTGCGTTGCCTGAAGATGGTGAACATGCCGGGAAGGTTCGTGCGAAACAGAACCTCTGTGTTGGACACTTTATCCTGCCAAGATATGCCAAGAATGCGGCGGAAGCTTCGGAGCTGGAAGGTGTTGAGTCGCAACCCTGTCTGCCGTAAGTGGTTTACGACTCGCTGGCGCACAACAGTTTGCTGATGATACAGGCGTTGATCACTGTCATTTTAGTCTTCTCTGTAAGCTTAAAACAGCTGATAAAGGAGTAAGGTTGTATACAAATAATCATTCAATGATGAAGACAAAAAAGAAACTATATAGAGAGAGATATTCTTTTTTTCTGAAGATTACTATCGTGGCGACATTTGTCTATTTTTTGCTTGCAGATGATTCTTCAGTCCGGCAAGTGTCCGCGCGGGTTTGCTGTATATCATTACTGTACTTTGCATGTAATAGATCTTATCAAACACTGAAATACCTTCAACGGAATGAACTTTACTTACCGACTATTCTTACGATGACGTTTCGACTCATGCCTTCGCCTTTAACATTCGCTGCTGTACACGTGTATTCACCGTCATCATTGAATTTCTGCACATTATCAACGGTTAGGGTCCCGTTTTCCACTCGCTGCCGATGGTTGATGGGAAGGACCTGCGCATCTTCAAAAAAGAAAACACCTTTAAGTTATTATAGACAACTAGTAAAATGGTTGTGCGTGGGCGGATGTATTCAATGTTAATGTAAAATGTTTATTCACTGTATTAATGCGTGTACTTGTTCTAAAACTGATGAAAATTTAATAATAGTATTTTTGAAATAGACTAGCCTACACCTACTTTTCCCTATATAGACTTACATTATATAGAGTTACCACTCCTATTAGAAGAGGAGTCGAGGTTCTTTATAGTTTCTCATAGATTTCAGGCCGTTATATACCAGTCAAGGATCCGTTCTCGACATTTAGTCCGACAGAGACTAGGCCAAATCGGTGGCCTTTTAACTTTTGGGCTGAGGTATTAGTTCTGGGAGGTCCACTTTTTGCAGGCCTTGCCTTCCCGCTTTGCGGAGGAGTTAGTTGATTTCTAATTACCTGAAGCACCCCGACGAGGCTGCCCAATACTCATGCATTTTTTTAGAGGCCAGAGTGTCCCTCTTTTAGGAGCGCGTGTCTTACTCTTCTAACCTTCCAACCTTGTGCTACATCATACTTATGTGAGAAGTATGTAAATACCGAGTCTTTCTTCTTTCAAATTTGCTCAAAGATTTCAAACCGGTATATACCAGTCAAGGATCCGTTCTCAACAACAAGACTGACCAAGCTGAGACAAACTCCGTGGCCTTTTATCTGTCGGGATGGGCTATTAGTCCTGTATATTACTAGGAAGCCCACCCTCCCAGGCTTTTCCTTCCCTCTTTGGGGAAAGGTTTGTTGATTGTTAACTGCCTTAGGTGCTCCGACCGGGGAATGCCGACAGAGCTTCCTAGGCAATTCTGAAGTGGCTAGTTTCCCTTCTTTAGGTGCGCTGGCTCCCCCCCCCCCTCCGCTACCTTCCGGTCTTGTGTGACATCATACTCATGTAATAAGTATGTAAGTATCGAGTCTTGCTTCTGACATTAGTAATATTTTACTAATGTATGTCCTCCCAATCAGTATACTCTGGTGGAAATAAACCATACTTTCTTCCTTATACTAACATTATGGTTGTTCTTTTTACTTAGTAACTACCATGTCTATTAACAATGATACAACAGGTATCATTAATAAATTTGACGAAAACCGAAATGAGTACAATATTCTGTCATTTATGAAGATTAGATGACAGCTAAAAGGCTCTTTTATCTTTGAAATTAATAATTTAATCCTTATCCTCGAGTGGGCTGGGATCTTGATGAGTTGTAAATTAAAATGTCATACTCGTCTCAAGAAAATCCAAAATAATAGTGGCAATTACAGCAACCAATTAATTACAGTTTAAACATAGAAGAATCAATATGAGTATTTCTGTTTACTAATGAGTAAAAAGAAATACACACATTGCGTATTCTGTTTAGATTACAATTGATGGGTTGTTGTAATTACCGCTATTATTTCATATTTCTTGAGACATATATAGAATTTTAATTCTACTTGTCTCTGACCTAAATAGTATATGTTAAACCTACGAAAAGTTTAATTGTGATGGTAGATTTCAAGAAATATAACAATAGCATTTGCGGCCTACGAATTAAAGGGAACGTATATTTACGTAGAGTGAGCATAAATAACTATTTTGAGGTCCTTGTGACGATCTAACTGTAATCATATCTCTAGTTAAAGAATAATGAAATAAATTAATTAGATTAGGAGCTCGGTTCACAAACGCACAACGCTCGAACAAATCGAGCTATGGACACATTTTTGGAACAAATTGTGTTTTGGCGCTCGGACAATGTGTACGAACACACAAACACGAACTCTCGGAAAGATTGCAGAGCATCAGTTGTACTCAGATTTGCATACTGTGAACATTATTCGCCGTTGCGCTGTTCGTGATATGATTATAACTAGAAAAATGACGTACGTGTTATTTATCTCGCAAAACAGTAGGGCGTGGCCAAATCAACCATATGAACTATCTTAAAGAAAAAAGATACGCTAAAGGCGGGTCTGATTGTGATCAAAGGAATGTCTATATTAACAGTGCGAACGTCTAACGTTTGAGAAGTAGATGTATTAACGATGGTATGGATTAGTGAGAGACGGCTTGCTACAAACTATAAAGGTAAAATGTACAATTATTATGTATCATTTTAGTATTACTGTATTTATGTATAAGTAAAATAATCTCTAATTACTTTCTATTAAAATGTTTTGTGAGATTGCGAACGGATTGATTTGATTTACATTAATTTTAATGTGAAAACAGATTTGACTTACGAACATTTTGGTTCAGGAACATATTGAAAGAACGGATTAAATTTCTGAGTTAAGGTACCACTGCATACAGCTAAGATTATATTTTCATCGTCTGTATTTCGTCAATTTTTAAGCTTTGTTCAAGCGACCGGTGAAATGAGAATACATCATCACCGCAAGTATTCTAGAGGTTTAGAGAATGACGAACAACAAATACAAAATCAAGGACCCATGCTATGCTACTGTTTCAATTGCAACCGGGCAATGTCGAGTAGCAGCCGTTTTAGTAATACATGAAATACATGGCTTCGAATTAAATAAAAATGTAGATAAAAATGAACGATGTTTGAAAGCACAACAGCTAGTTGGTATGGACAGCAATAGAATGGACACCGAGAGAAGAAAGTAGGGCGAGTGGAAGACTGGAGAAAATATAGAAGTGAAAGAGAAGATACGATTGAGGAATGATAGTGTTGTTGATGATGATTAAGATGGTATTGGTATTGTTGTTGATGATTATGATGATGATCATCATCATCATCATGATGTTCATTATCATGATTAGGATGGCATTAGTATTTTTTTGATAATTTCATGATTAGCATGGTATTGGTATTGTTGATGATCATGATCAGGATGGTATTAGTATTGTTGTTGATGATGATCATCATCATGATTAGGATGGTATTGGCATTGTTGTTGATGATCATGATTAGGATGCTATTGGTATTGTTGTTGATGATAATGATCATAATTAGGATGGTATTGGTATTGTTGATGATCATGATTAGGATGGTATTAGTATTGTTGTTGATGCTGATTATCATGATTAGTATGATATTGATATTCATGATGATAAAGATAATGATTAATAGAATGATGATCATTAGGATGGTATTGATCATGATGATGATGATGATGATGATGATGATGATGATGATGATGATGATGATGACGATGATGATGATGATGATGTAAAGAAAACATATAATCGCGATCACTCACAAAGAAAACCCGGTGAACCAGAAACGTACCTTTAAACCACGTGACTGTTCCAAGCGGATATCCGGACACGTAACATTTTATGATTAATGGCTGGTTCGCTGTTGCCGTGATATTTTGCAGAACACGTACGTAAGGGACGCCTGTAAGGAGAGAGAAAGAGAGAGAGAGAGGGATAAAAGGATGAACAAGGCGCTAACATTAAAATAAATGAGTATAGTTAAACGTTAAATGACTTGTCTGATTTTAAAATATAGATATGTTGTGCTAATATTAAATCAGGCCCCCAATACTTAGTAATAATAATAGTTATTGGGTAAAGTGAGCAAGCGGATATTTCTTGCAATTTTTGACTAAAACCCAACCTGTAAAATATATAGTTACAGATTTATTGATAAATAATATTGTTCATTTTAATTCCGTAAGTGTGTTTGATTTTTTATGTTGAAAAAATTAAATTTCTTTATAATCATTATTTTTTACATATACAATTGAGGCAAACCAAGAGCGTCCTTCCAAATTATTAAAAAGAAACTCTACATTTTCTAAATTCGGTCGTACTCATTCGTTATATAAGAAAACAATAAAAGCTGGAGCAGCTTAACCGATCTGATCAACTAAAAAGAAAGTTGACCGTCGGTTTACTTTCGGCAGTCTCGTAACTTTCGCTTCCCTTATTTTGTTATTTAGCCCTCACATTCCATCGTTTGCTATTTTTCTTTACCTTGAAGTAGTATTTTTGTTTAGCTCCTTACATCAAGTGGTTGCATGCTTTCTCTAGAGCAGTTTAAATAACTGTTACACGGGCCGTTCTAACAGAAGAGAAACTACACCGGTTCTCACTATAAATAGTGCGAGTAGACAATCACCAGGGAGAAAAGGGGCAGTATTGTAACTGTCTAGCCGAGTGCCAGTCAGTTTCCTTACCTTTGTACATTTTATGTTAATACACTTGTTATCTTAACCCAACCTCGACTTGACTTCTTTTTTTTACTGTTGGACTACTTCACAACAATAACAAAACCTACCAAGGTCAAGTTTTAAACAAAACAAGGACCAGATTAAATCAGACCTATCGACGGTTGCAGTCAGTAACAGTACGTTGAAACACCCATCTTAGTCAAATAGCTAGAAAATAGATTTCAATTTTTAAATTTGAAAGGTAAATAGATTTCAATTTTTAAATTTGCGATGTCACACAAAAATGCAATTCTTCTGGAAGTAAATAGTACTGATTGTTTCATACATAATAGTCGCAAAATACTGGTAAATACGACTGCGTATTTTATGAAGAAGACAAAAATGGAGTGTGGACAGCTGCCCAAGAGAATATCGCTGGCTATTATCGGCAGGAAAAAAAAACAGCGCCATCTTTGTTACCAGAGAGCAAAGAAAATACATATTTTAATTTAAAAGAAGTGTAAACAACTCAAAATAGACTTTATAAAATTATTAAACTACGATAAGAAGCATCCGACTTCGCTCAGAAATTAAATCTGTGCATATATCTTTGAAGGAAGGAAATCACGTTGCATATAATCTAAAGTTAAAAACTTAAAAATATATTATACTCCATTTCTAAAACGATTACTTGTGAGGAAGGTAGATAAAGTAATAATTGCGATACTTGTGACTAGTATGGACTATGACGACGATGATGATGATGATGACGTTAGCTGCCTTTGTAACGAA
Source organism: Sepiola atlantica (assembly GCA_963556195.1). NCBI lineage: Eukaryota > Metazoa > Mollusca > Cephalopoda > Sepiida > Sepiolidae > Sepiola > Sepiola atlantica. Next base: position 54,133,863 of record OY744535.1, read on the forward strand.
AGTGGGTTATAAAAATATAGGTTAGTGAATAGAATTCAAATACAGTCAATAATAAGAATATAATTAAAAATTATTTCGGACTTCTATCTGGTCATTGTTACCGGAACGAGAATAATCTACCGCGTGGATTCAATAACGGGTTACGTTCGATTCCGAACAGATTCTCGAGTCTAAAAAAGGTCGGTCGTCACATCGGTGGAAACGTTGTGAGAATAACATCCAAGATGAGAACAGTAGTTGAAATTAGGCGGGTAGATAGGTAAGTTTTGCAAGTTTTTAGGCTATTTTGTCAAAATGTGTTGCGATGATCACACAGACACATTGACACCGACATTCGACTTTATATTTTGTAAACATAGGCATCGTTTATATTTAGCGGCCTTCTCACGAGGGCTGGATGCGACATAAGAGCCAGCGTAATGTAGCCTATGGCTATTATTTAACTCAGATAAGACCGCTCGTAACCGGACAAATATCTTTTTTAAAATGTCCTCAGGCCCCTCGGCATTTCCTTAAAAGTAAGGGTGTTTTTTACACAAATATGGGCGCTTCCTAGGATCGCGTTTAGTTAAATTAATAAATAAATAAATAAATTAATAAAAAAATAAACATCATTCAATAAAAAGACAAACTATGAAAATTAAATGTGTTATTGGCTCAAATTGTTGTCGTTTCCGTCAATAAAGCATTCCTCAACATGATGCGTGGTGGGAAGGAATTTATGTATAAGTGAGTATGTATGAAAAAAGACAAAGAGCAACAGCAATTACACACAGGAAAAACTCATCAAATGAGAGATTGACCGGTTTCGTTCGAATCAACGAACGTTTCTTTTTTTAAAGATCTTAGTTTATCCGAATGAAACCGGACAATCTCTCGTTTGAAGAGTTCTTCCTGTGTTTAATTGTTTTTCATTTTTGTCTTTTTTATAAACTCTGTCGCCATTTTAAGATAGTTCGTGTATTGTATCCTCATCAGTGAGAATATATTATTTCATAAAGCATTTAAAAAATATGTTTATTGTGTACTGTAAATAATATAGGTTCATGCCTGACAAAATTGGGTAAACCACAGATGGCAACGGGATAATAATAATAATAATAATAATAATAATAATAATAATAATAATAATAATAATAATAATAATAATGATAATGATAATAATAATAATAATAATAATAATAAATAATAATAAATAATAATAATAATAATAATAATAATAAAAATCATTGTTATTTATATACTTATGAAACTTAAAATGATTCTAAGATACGATAAAAGACTAGAATATTCGTATTTACACGTGTTGAACACCCCCCCCCCATCGTCCGTGTTCCTGAAGCCTCCATTAGAAGGAAGAAATGCGAGATGGTTACTACCTTTTTTTTCTCCTGTTAAAACCCAAAGAAAAGAAAAAAAAAGTAAGAGGTAACTCATTGCTTTTTATATTTAAAACCGGTCGGATATTGTTTTATATGCCCAAAAAATCTGACAAAAAAAAATCATTGTTACTTATGGAACCTTTTTAAAAATGTTAAAGTATAATCCAAAATATAAAGGCTTATATGTTTTATAATCCGGTGTAAATTTATCAGATAAAAACGGGAGGGGAATCTATTGTCTATCCCCTGGCTGTCAAAAATTAGCCTATAAAACTTATACTATGTAGTTAAGTAACATATACATATATGTGTATATATGTATGTATACATATGTATATGCACGTGTATATAATTTTTTTTCTGTGTGGTAGTGCACAATATCACTCATTAAAATGAATGAGACAACCACTATTCCTGTGACAGGACCACAGGCAGAATAAGCCTGGGCCTGGTGTGACCACACACACCAAAAATATGAATAATGCACAATAATATCAATACAAGCCGTGGGACCCAGGAGAAAGACCTGAGTGTCATGATGGGCAGGTACTCCCTCGTTAGCCAACATAGGGGGACCCGGTTCGCATCCTGCGAATGTTGGCCCTTCTAATTTCAGAAACAAGACAACGGACAAGAACCAGGTAAGTAACCTCTCTGATTAAAGGTATGACAAGGACACAGACCAGAGACAAGAAAACCAGAGCGAAAACAGCAAACTGAAAAGATATAGAAAAAAATGGACCACGAAAGAGAACAGACTGGTGATGGAGTGCTATTATAAAAGCCGCTACCCTACAAAAAGAGGCTATCGAAAACGAATGAAACATCTCTGGGACATTGCTAATGACTACCATACAACGGAACAAAGGATAGCAGATCCTCAAGCGAGGATGGTTCTCGGAGATGGAACTGACGGAAATCAGACAGAAGGTTAATGGCGACATGGAGCAAGAAACACCACCGAAGGAGAGACCACAGGAAGAGGACGGGCAACACCCACACACTGAAACTGAAGAGATTGAAAGCCTACGGAATCACAGAACATGGGGAGATAGAAGACTGCGGAACCACATAACCTGCTGAGATAGAACTCAACGAAAAAGAAGCAAGTGAAGTGGAGAACATTAGACGATACATGTTAGAAAACAAAACAAAACTCCCATCTCTCAGGAATGAAGTAGCGAAGAAGTTACAAGCAGAAACAGAAAGAGTAAACAGACTCCTCACACACATCCCAACAGAAACTATTACAGACCTAAACAACCTGATATATGCAGGGGCAAAATCGGTAAGTATGAAACTAAGAAACGAAGAGAATGGACAAAAGAGAGGACCGACAAAACCTGGATGGGAAATCAGACTGGAAACCCAGATCACCAAACTTCGGAAAGAAGCTAAAACCGTGAACAGAAGGAAGGAGGACATGAAACGATTAAGAAGCAAAAATCAGAAACGCAAGGAAAAACTAAATGAGACACATGAAGAAATAAAACAAAGGATAGCAGCAATAGAAGGAAGACTGAGACGATACAGGTACAAATCAGAACAGAGCAAACAGAACAGGACCTGTGAAAACAATGAAAGCCAGTTTTACAAAAACGTAAATGGAGAAAAAACAACAACAGACCAACCGAACCCAACAGAAACAAAACAATTCTGGAGCAAGATACGGGAAGAACCAAAAAAGCACAACAAGAATGCCCAATGGTTGAAAAACATGAAAGATGAACTGCAGGAAATCGAAGAAGGAACCGAAACAGAAATCAACAAAGAAACGATCAAGAAAACCCTAAGAAAAATGGCAAACTGGAGAGCACCAGGCCACGATGGAATACATGCATACTGGTTTAAAAAATTCACGACCCTGCATGAAAGACTAGCGCAGAAACTGAGTGGATGTATCCGAAAAACAGACGTACCAGAATGGATGACGGAAGGAAGAACAACATTAATACAAAAAGACCCCAAAAAGGAACGACCCCCAGCAACTACAGACCGATAACATGTCTACCAATAATGTGGAAAATTCTCACAGCACAACTGAGAGAACAAATCTACCAATCCCTGGACAAACGTGGACTGCTCCCCGAGGAACAAAAAGGATGCCGGAAAGGACAAAGAGGGGCACATGATCTACTATACATTGATCAAAAGACCATGAAGGACGTCAAGAGCAGACAAAAGAACATAACCATGGCATGGATTGACTACAAGACAGCCTACGACAGAATCCCCCAAACATGGATAATTGAATGCTTAAAAATATACAAGATACCAGACAGGATTATTAATCTCATCCAGAAAGCAATGGAAACATGGAGACTAAAACTGAAAGCAGGAGGACAACACCTGTCTGAGATAAAAATACAGAGAGGCATCTTTCAAGGAGACTCTCTATCACCACTATTGTTTATAATAGCCATGATGCCACTCAACTACATACTCAGAAAGTGTGATGCCGGATACAGGTTTACGGATACAGAACAAAGAATAAACAACCTGATGTACATGGATGACCTTAAACTGTTTGCTAAAAACAAAAAAGAACTGGAAAAGCTGATAAACACAACCAGGATATTCAGCCAGTATATCCAAATGGAGTTTGGAATAGAAAAATGTGCACTACTAGAGATCAAAAGAGGAAAACTGGAGACGACAGAAGGTATAGAACTCCCCAACCAAGAGGAGATGAGGGCGCTAGGAGAACAAGAGTTATAAATACCTGGGAGTTCTGGAAGCAGACACAATCAAATATACAGAAATGAAAGAGAAGATTGGAAAAGAATATCTACGAAGAACAAGGAAACTCTTAGAAACTAAACTATATAGCAGAAACCTAGTAAAAGGGATAAACACATGGGCTGTATCACTAATAAGATACTCTGGACCATTCATAGGCTGGACCAAAGAAGAACTCAGGCACCTTGACCAAAGGACTAGAAAACTAATGACTATGCACAATGCATTGCACCCAAAAGACGATACGGACAGACTCTACATGAAAAGAAATGAAGGAGGTAGAGGACTGGTAAGTATAGAAGACTGTGTGGAAGACACCAAAAAAGAGCTGGAGAAATATGTAACCCAGAACACGGAAAGACTGATCACCACAGCAAGAGACACCAGCCCAACAAACAACTCCGGAAGCACTGAACCCAGAAACAAAAAGACAAGAAAGGAAAAGTGGGAAGAAAAACAACTACATGGACGCTTTATAAGACTCACAAGCGATGAAGTCAATGAAAACAGCTGGGCATGGCTAAGAAAAGGACACTTGAACAGAGAAACGGAATCTCTGCTGACGGCCGCACAGAACAATGCGATTAGGACAAACTTTATTAAAGCAAAGATAGATAAAACCCAGGGAAAAAGCAAATGCCGATTGTGTGGACAAAGAGACGAAACGATAAATCATATAATAAGTGAATGCAGCAAGCTAGCACAAAGGAAATACAAGAACAGACATGACAGCGTGGGGAAAGAAGTACACCGGGAAATGTGCAAGCAACTGAATTTCGAATATGCAAAAAAACGGTACAAACACAAACCAGAAACTGTACTAGAAAACGAAAAACATAAAATCATATGGGATATGAATGTACAAACAGACAAACCCATAACAGCAAGGAGACCGGATATGATAATAATCAACAAGAAAGAAAAATCCTGCAAAATCGTAGACTTTGCCGTTCCAGCAGACAACAGAGTGAAGATCAAAGAGACGGAAAAAAGAAGCAAATATACTGAACTTGCCAGAGAATTGAAAAGAATATGGAACATGAAGAAAGTCAGTATAACACCAATAATCATAGGAGCACTAGGAACAGTCCCCAAAAACATGGAGAAAAGACTAGGAGAAATAGGAATAAAAGGGATAACTGAGACCACACAAAGGACAGTAATGATCAAAACAGCTACAATCCTGAGAAATATCCTCGAATGCGGAAACTAACCCACATAAGCAACGAATGGAGAACAAACACATGGAAGCACAAGACACCAGAACCGGGGAAAATACAACCTTACGAGAGAAACGCAAGCATAGGCTAATGCCACGAAAATTATGGACAGAGAGTCGAGGAGGGAAAGCGCAAACCAGACCTCCACTGGAAGAGCACGGACAGCTCTGGGACCTTGGGGAGGCTTGTTGCCACTCGGGCCCCGGAGGGGACCAATGGCCCTTAACAGCGGGAAATCGTTGGTAGGTGGCTGTTGCGATACCGCAAGGTCATCAGCGGTGATGAACGAAAAGAGGTGGAGCATACTGGAAGTCTGAGGAGACTTGTTGTCACTCAGACTCCAGGGAATACCACAGGTTGTCGGCAGTGGGCGATCACTGACGATGACCAGTGTGATAACTCCTAGTGAGTAAATAATAATAATAATAATAATAATAATAATAATAATAATAATAATAATAATAATAATAATAATAATAATAATACTGAAACATTGAGCAGGCTTATTGCCACCCAAATCCTAGTGAAGACCAATGGGCGTTACCAGCGAGAAATAAATGGTAATCGAACGTTGCGATAAAGCAAAGTCATTTTCAAAGGTTATCGAAAGAAGAAGAGATAACTGGAACTCTGGGGAAACTTGTTGTCACTAAGACTTTAGGGAACATCACCGTTTATTATCAGTGAGTAATCTCTGATGCTGAATTGTGTGTGTATACCTAGTGAGTACAAATAAACATAATGACTTGTTGTCACCCTGACTTTATGGAACACCGTTCGTTATTGTCAGTCAGCACCACAACATAAAACTAAGGACACTGAAACGAGAAAAAAATCTAATATACTGAACCCCCTGCAAAAAAAGTGATGGAACCACTCTCGGCTTATACCACACAAAATAGTCGTGTAATGTCAAGGAAGAAAGAAAAGACCGAGGATGGAGAGCACTAAGCAGACCTCCATTGCAAAAGTTAAGAGAATACTTAAACCTTGTGGAGGCTTTTTGCCATTGACATCTAGAAGAAGAGCAAGTGTCATTTCCAGCGAGAAGTCAATGGTAAGCGGCTGTTGCGATAACGCAAAGTAATTTAAAATGCTTATAGAAAGAGGTAGAAACTACTGGAAAATCTAAGGAAACTTGTTTTCATTCAGACTCTCGGGAAAACCACCGGTTATTATCGGGAAAACCACCGGTTATTATCAATGAGCAATCACTGATAATGACATGTGTGAGAACTCCCAGTGAGTACACAATAATAATAAAATAACTGGGACATTGGGAAGGTTTATTGTCACCCAGATCTCAGAGAAGACCAATGGTCGGGTCCAGCGATAAATCAATGGTAATCGGCTGTTGCAATAACGGAAAGTCATTTGCCAGGTGTATCGAAAGAGGTGGATAGTACTGGAAAATATGGGGAGACTTGTTTTCACTCAGACTCCAGGGAACACAATTGGTTTTTATTAAAGAGCGATCACTGATAATAACCTATGTGAAAACTCATAATGAGTACATAATAATATACTCAGATTCCAGGGAAACTCACCCATCGTGAGTTAAAATAATGGAACAGAATGGGGAGAACGGGGGTATCTGAGCAGACTTGTTGTCATTCAGACTCCAGGGAAATCCACAGATTTTTCTCAATGATAATTCTCTGAAAATGACTTGTGTAAGAATTCCAATAACTAATTATAACAAGATATAAAACTGTCACCGACTCACCGTATATATTAGCCCGAGCTGTGTGTCTCACTTCTCCGACTGCATTCGAACCAATGCAACTGTATTCACCCCCAGTCTGAATCTGGATATTCCTAATGACCAACGTGCTGATGACGTCTGCATGTTCTGTTGTGTACGTCGTAACGGACATGCGATCATGAGTCTCGACCGGTTCATCGTCGAGCGTCCATCGGATGGTTGGTGTCGGGTTACCAGAAACGGAGCACCGGAATGTAACATTAGAACCTGGGCTGAGGGTGACTTCCTGGAACATCTCCAGCAAAGCCGGGTGGGCCGCTGAGAAAGAAAGAAAGAAAGAAATGAACTGTAACACAAGTACCAAGACATAAGCGAACAGAGACTACCGACACGGACAAACGTTAGGAAATTAAAACAATTAAATAAACGAACCTATTATGTTAGGCTTTTATGACCTACTAAATGTTGTATTACAATGATTGGTACCATTCCGAAAGTCTGGCTTTTTAATTAAGGTCTCTGAAAAGGTAATGCGTGTGTTGAAATTTTATTCGAAATTAATGCCAGATTTTTCTAGTTTACGTATGAATCACGTTCACACATAAAGTCTTGGTGTATATGCGAAGTCTAGCAACGTTGAACCTGGCCAATACTTAGATAAGTAGACATTTTTGAAATTAAAGTCCAGTCGGTGGGACTTGCTGAACCCTAGGTAAGGATTACTAAACTGTGGCAATTAATAGAAACGGATATGACGTCACATGGCTCAAAGAGAGCCTGAGAGAGAGAGGCAGCCCCTTGGAAGCACCCAATGTGTCAACATGAGGACTTGTGATGGGCTGACAAAGTAGGATTAAACAGTGATTATCTATATTTGTCATCAGTGGACGTCTAGTATTGTAAAAAAATACGCCGCCTCTAAATGTTCCCACTCTAGCCGACATCACGGCTACTACATTATCTCTATCGCGATCCAACTCCTGTTTGGGCCAGTTAACTTGTCAGTTAAGTTGTATTGTAAAGAAAACTCTCGATCCATGTGTATAGAGCATGGGAGCGAGAATTAGTTAGTTCTTCGGAGGCACACAACGTGCGAACATGATCAGTTGATATGGGCTGACAAGATATGATTAAACATTGATTAGCGATTTCTGTCGCCCACCCCTCACCCCACTGTTCAGTGAATTGGAACGAAGAGGAAGTTGTAAGTAAGTAAAACAATCGATCCATGTGTATAAATGGGTACCAGCCTTGATGTGTATTATAATTAGCTATAGACTCGCGTCCTGTCTTTGGTGAGATACATACAATATACGTTACGCTTAACACTATTAGATCGAGTGATACGCAACACTCCTATGAAACTTTAGGCTTAAAAATGACTAATGTTGGATTGGACCTAATTAAAGATATCAAAGAAATAACACGTTAAATTAATCATAATTATCAAAGGATGAAGAATGAAGTTGAGATTTCTAATAAGGAAGAGTGTTAGGAAATGTAGAGACTTACATGAATCAAACAATTATTTTAGGTTGTTATGACCTCATCGATATTTTAATATGATGGCTAGTTCAATCGTTAAAAACTGATGTGTCTTAAAACAGATTTGGGGAATGATTTGAGCAACTTTCGTAATATAAAAATGTATAATTATGTTTTCTACTATATGGAAATAATCCTGAAATTAAAAGTTTGTGAAATTATAAAAATAAAATATATTGATGTGAAATTAAATTTCGATTGATAAAAAAACTGAACGTTGCAGTTTGTTTTACGACTATGTCAATCAAATCTAACCTTTTTCGGTTAAAAATCTATTACACCTGCTGAGGTCATAGAATTGCAAATGTGATGTCGGCTAGAGTGGAAAAATTTGGAAGCGACGTTTTTTTACAATATCATGCTGAAATATAAGTCGGTATTTGATGTGTTATTTCAAGGTAAAAAAAAACAATGTAATAAATGCTTACCCCCAAGAAGTAATTGTCCGGTGGCTTGTGACATTTCCACATCATTTTCCACAATACACTGATACATTCCTTGGACATTTCGATTGACTGCGGGAATTTTTAGCCACGAGGCAGTCTTTGTGTGAACTAGGCTGTTATTTGTAATCGGTTTGCCATTGTGGTACCACGTGATCTTCTTCACTGGGGCACCCTGGATGGAACAATTGAACGTGGATGAACGGCCAGCATCGACCACTTGGTCGGACGGGTAGAGGGACGCCGAAAGGACTGCTGAAATAGTAATGAAACAGAGATATGTCTGGAACAAATTGATGACAGTATTATATATATATATATATATATATATATATATATATATATATATATATATATATATAAATTTAATAAAATTTCAAACGTCCAAATATAAGATAACTTCACGTACAACTAATATTTTTTCGAAGATGCTCAATACAAATTAGCTTTCTAAATAAATGTTTAGTAGATACTGTATATTTATATATATATATATATATATATTTATTTATATATATATATATATGTATATATATATGTTATTAATATACTATATAGAGAAATATGTTATTAATATAGTTTATATCTATTAATATATATATATTTTTGCATATATACATAATTTATATAAGTTCTGATAATATATATTTTCAAAAGTACTCTATACAATGAAGTGCTGTCTAAATAAATGTTTATATACTGCATGTATATATATATATATATATATATATATATATATATATATATATTATAATATAAAATGAAGTAATAAAATAAGGTGTCAATCAAATTTTATTAGAATTCAAAGTTCATAATTTTTTTCAATGGAAATCGCTCCAGCCAATGCCTAGAGCCACTTGCTATAAGAGGCTAAAAAATACTACTTCAAGGTAAAATGGTCAAATACAAGCCAACGAAGTTACGATAATATATTATTTAGAAACCTGCTGTCTGTTGACAGACGTGTTTGCTGGTGTAATATCTTTCAAAAAAAAAACTGTTAATGTTACTTACAGGGTTGGAAACGCAGAAAAATGGCAAATAATAAACTAGACTTGTATGAGGTTTGAACGTGTGCATCATTATCGCTTTGACCACTTAGCCAACATGTCTTGAAAAGCAAAAACTTGATTGTTTGCACATTGAATGTTCTAGATGATAGGAGGATGTATTTTTGACAGTGTGTCTAATCTGTTTGTGTCCCTCGTATTCGGCATTAATTATATTATTTAGATCCTAGAATATTTTAACCTACTGCATGTATTGTCGGAACCATTTAAGTGAAATAATGGTTGTTCTATCATCTTACTTACTTGTAAACGTGTTATATCTATATATATATAGAGAGAGAGATGTATATATATATATATATATATATATATATATATATATATATATATATATATATATATATATATATATCTATATATATATACATATATATATATATATATATATATATATATATATACATATATATATATATATATATATATACATATATATATATATATATATATATATATATATATATATATATACATAATTATAAACGTTTCATCATTTTAGATGCTAGAATATTTTAATCTACTGCATGTATTGTCGGAACCATTTAAGTGAAATAATGGTTGTTCTATCATCTTACTTACTTGTAAACGTGTTATATCTATTTATAGAGAGGGAGAGAAAGAGAGAGAGAGATGTATATATATATATATATATATATATATATATATATATATATATATATATATATACTTATATATATATATATATATATATATATATATACATAATTATAAATATTTCTTTTT
>OY744535.1:54149710-54194710 GCA_963556195.1 Sepiola atlantica
GATAAACTTGTAAACTATGCAAATTTTATCTATTTCATCAATTCATTATCTGTAAATATACGCGTGTGTGTGTATGTATGCACACACACACACACACACACACACACACACATATATATATATATATATATATATATTATGAAACGCCACTAAAGAGCTGTGATACAGCAAAACAGCCTGTTTGTGGGTGACTATATGTCGTCTGCTTCTACTTAGCTTAAAGCAAAGCTCTTTGTTGTTAAATAAATTGAGTACTGTAAAGGTGCACTCTGTCTTTATATAAAGACATTGTAGATATTAACGAGCGCCTATTTCGTAGCTTAGTGGTAAGGGCTGCCTACTATTAAACTAGATAGTTGGAGGTTTTATGTGTGCTAGTCTAGCCGCACTGAAAAGCTGTGACACAGCGAAACAGTCTCTCTGTGTATGACTATATATATATATATATATACATACAGAATGAGCCAAAAGTAGGTGGACAGTAAAAAAATTAATAATAATAATTGATAATAGCATTAATATAACTGATACATAAACCTATTCCAAATTCTGTCCACCTACTTTTGTCTCACTCTGTATATATAAGCAGTGCTGTATATAGATGTAATTTTCAGCGACAATATATATATATATATATATATATATATATATATATATATATATATATATAAGCAGAGTCTAGTTTATTACGTGAAAAGTAATCACAGTGATAAATAACACATTAACTAATGATTGTATTGTTAACATTAGGGAAGAAAATAGGGAAGAAAATAGGGAGGAAAATAACAATTAATATTCTTTAGTGTCGCGTGACTAAATGTTCCTATCATACTAACTGATATAGAGGAAGGGAGAATAATTTACAGATAGAAGTAAATTGGCTAAGTCGCAATAAATTTTTTGCAACTTAATTCATTTGCTATTTTTTGTTCATAGGTAGTATAATAAAAGTAGTATTCGTAATACACAATAAAAAGTTAAGGACTCTGATTTTTTTCTTTTCTGTATATCGTAACTTCTAATTCTCTGAAGCGATTTAGACATACCATTTTATCTATTTTTCAAATTATTATTGCATGTACACTCTTTTAGTTTATAAAGATTTTAGCTTATATAAAGTTTACAGACGTAATATTTTCGACAAATACTTGCTAAGAAGATGATGATTTTTTTTTGTTTAAACTTTCTAGTTTTTAAGTTTTAACCGGATATCCGTTCAAATGCTTTTTAGCTTTTACTGCACAAATGTTTGCTAAATTAGTGTTTGTTCTATAAGATTGTTTTATTAAATGCCTTAATCACAGAAAATTAATGCTAAAATATAATTTAGTTCTGGGATTGAGTTATGTTTGAAAATGTCTGTTTTAGTTGTTCTAATTAGCGTAATTTATAATTAACTGGACAAGTCAATCATCTTCTTCTTAGCTATCTATATATTTCTGTCGCATTCTCACCCTCTTGATCCAATCACTCTAATATTTCTTAATGTCTATGTGCGCATTTAGAAAAAGACTCTTCTCGGCGTCGTCATCTAATTTTGTACACACCACAAACACGTATGTAAATGAGATGGCAAAACAATAAGTTGCTTTACTATTATATAAGAATGATAATGATATAAAAATAAAGAGGCATTATTTTTCGTCATGCAAGAAGAGTGCCCTTAAATGTCGCCCCCTTCTAACTCCGTGTTATTTCAATCACTTTTAATATGCCTTTATGTCTTTGGGAGAATTAAGAGAAAAAAGAAAATTTTTTTAGCATTACCATATAATTTACATACTGTCTGTACACACCACAAACACGTATATAATTCGGATTGAAAAATACTCCTATATATCTATAAAAATAATATAGAAGTAAAGAAAGTTACGAGTGTTAGTTTAGAATAATGTTTTAACAGATATTTTACAGGTTATGAATTTTGCAATAACATCAAAGTAAAATAAATAGTGGTACTGGCTTTGACCCAACGGGTCACGGGTATGTTCAGTTATTAGACATATGTATCAAACCGTTAGTTTATCAGGTTCGTACTTATGCGATCCGATATAAAACAATACACGCTGTTATAAATGAAAAAGCAAGTTATACTTACATGTGGCGGTCAGTTGTATTGAGAAACTTGAAGCGCCCTCTTTGTTTTTCGCTGTGCATTTGTAATGACCGCCATCGAAATCTGTCAGATTATAAATGATCAAGTTACCTCCCCTTTGTTCAAACTTGTTCCCGTCAATATTAACGGGTTTCCCGAGTCTGGACCATTCATATTGAGGAAGTGGATTTCCGGTGGCCACGCAAGGAAGTTCGACTTTACCACCTTGCTCACCGCGAAGAGTTGATCGTGAATTTTCAATATTTGGAGCTTTCCATACTGCCGGGGGATCTGGAACGTATTAAGAAAATCCGAATTATTAAATTGAGAAAATGGAGTAGAGGTTAAGTCAAACATTGAGGATAGAATAAAGAAATAAGAGAACCAGAAACATAAAGAGAGGAAATTGCTTATCTTAAAGTTTACTGCAGTTACCCGTCTATTACAAGTCTTCTTGGGCAGTTTATACAAAATTAAATTTTGCATTATAAAATCCCGAGATTGAATAAGCTATTACACTGCTTTACAGTATTTAGATGACAAAAATGTATGATTATTTATTTGTATTATCTGGAAATAGTATCTGGAAATCGTATCTGGAAATCTATAGTGTCTTGATTCGACTCAATTTCTGAATTCGTATCTGAACGAGCGATTTCTAGTAGTGATTTGAATCATATATATATATATATATATATACATATATATATATATATATATATATATATTAGTAAGTTTTTTAAAGGCTGTGGGCAATGCAAATTCCGGGTAAGATGCAAGTTGTAAGGAACAAAAACAATAACAATAAATCGAATACGAAATATGACTTACTATTTATTTTTCCTTTTTCCTAAAATCTTACATAACAGCAAGAGTGTTTTTAGCTGTTCGCGTGATGTCCGGGTGATTAAAAATCACTATTTAATATTTCGGGAAAAGAGACTTCCCTTTGTCAAAAATAATTAAACCAGAAGAAAAATTTCTCCGACTGTGCAGAGAATCCTACAAAACAAAATGGCTGCTAGTGTAAATAATTAAACTAACAACGACATTTTATCTAAGAAGGCAGAATAGTATAGAGGCCGAAATATTTTAACATAAAAACAACCAAGATGACGTTAACAATCATAAACATGTAGATAATGAAGCTAATTACAATATATCAGAAGGCCGCAGAGTATAGCGGCGGGCATTTTTATTAAATTGGCGACGACTAAGACATCATTAGATTTAGCACTTTTCAAAATTCTGATGTGTCATTAGTTCTTTGGAATTTATAAGTTGCTTCAATTTATATCAGACACGTCGGGGGTGAATTCTCGACATTCAGTCCGACTGTGCCTATGTTGCTGTCGGCCTGAGTTGTGGTCCTGTTCAGTCTCAAAAGAGTCACCCTTCCAGGCTTAACCTTCTCTTTATCGCTAATCGCCTGGGGCGACCCTACAACAGGATGCATATAGTGCTGCTTAGACATTTTAGCGCCACACTAGTGCACTGGCATTCTAACTCAACACCTGATCTTGTGTCTAACCTCCTAGATAGGTAAATAAAATAAGAAAATAGAAAAGAAAACGTCGTTCTCTGCGATAGAATATCTATTTTCTGCTCGTTCTAATCGCCTAGCAGAAAATTCGAAAACAAAAAACAATACCCACATAAGATGGCGAGATGAAACCGTTTCAATATGGCCGGCCTCTTTGAATCTGGTACGTCGTGTTTCTAACATGAGATCTCATAACCTTCCGAGACTTTTGACTTACCGTAAACATGAATATAGGCCGGGGGACTTGTCTTTTCGTCGAATGTTAGGATATTTTTAGTCACACAGTGGTAGGCGGATGTTCGGTCAGAATTACGGACATTTCGGACCTGTAGTTCACCGTTACTCGTCACAGAAATCCGATCATCTGAAAAAAGAAATGACAGTTTAATATTGTACAACAGACGGTTCTTCTTGTGGACTTCAACTTTTCCATCGTTTTATTTATTTATTAGGTGCCTCTGGAAATGTCTTGTTTTAATCGATATTCAGGGATGGGATAGTGGATAGTGGTAAACGACACGGACTGACATCCTGGGTTTGTCAAGTTCGAATCAAGTTAGCTCTACAGAAACATTTTTACTATGGATGTTGGCAACCTTCATGTGGTCTCTCGTGTAAATACCCGATGTCTTTCTAAAAAGAAACTTAACTAGAAAAGCATCGGTGGAAACCAATGCAATCAACAGAATAATCTGATTCATACGAAATGAATGAATGAAATCAATAATCTAATGTCAGCCTTGTAAAAACTAAGACGTCCTCGGCCTTTTGGCTAAGATCAAAGTGTAGTATCTGTTCCGATGGATACTGCACGCCTGTCCTGTGCAGTTCTAGGAGGTCCACCCTCCCAGGCTTCGCCTCCCCTCTTTGGGGAGGAGTAAGTTTATTGCTTACTGTCTGAGGCGCCCCTACCGGGGAATGCCGACGGGGCTGCCCAGGCAATTTTTAAATGGCCAGAGTGCTCACCTCTCGAGCGCTGGCTTTTAACCCCACTTTCTCGACCCAAGCTGTGGTCACATCTTACTTGTGGGAGTAAGATAAAACTGGCCTTGTGCCTAACTCCGGGAGGAGTAAATAAAAAAATAAATAAAATAAAATAAAAAACTAAGACGTTCTCGGCCTTTTGGCTAAGATCAAAGTGTAGTATCTGTTCCGATGGATACTGCACGCCTGTCCTGTGCAGTTCTAGGAGGTCCACCCTACCAGGCTTCGCCTCCCCTCTTTGGGGAGGAGTAAGTTTATTGCTTACTGTCTGAGGCGCCCCTACCGGGGAATGCCGACGGGGCTGCCCAGGCAATTTTTAAATGGCCAGAGTGCTCACCTCTCGAGCGCTGGCTTTTAACCCCACTTGCTCGACCCGATCTTGGGTCACATCTTACTTGTGGGAGTAAGATAAAACTGGCTTTGTGCCTAACTCCGCGAGGAGTAAATAAACATTATATGTATATACAAATCAAATTTCTTTCAATATTTTATCAGATAGACTCCAACAATACCATTTACATTTGCATTCCTCCAGTTTATTCTTAAAAAAAATTAACATTCGAGTAATTTTAACATGATTGCAAAATGTCTTCCAATTACATCCAATAATAATTGTTTAAATATCCTATTCATATGATTTTAAATTAACGTACACTTGAATTACTATATAATTAACATATTATGTTTCGTATGATGTAAAACTCGTGAACTAACTAATTGTAAATGTAAATTTAATTTAATTAATAAACAATTTCTAAAATTTGTTTTACAAATATTATTTTATAGTACTGCACGTTTTAAAATAGCGTAGCTTGTGTTTGCTATTTCTTAAATGAACAAACCTGGTGTCTTTCGGTAAATATCTATCTTTTCATTATGTTTTGTTTGAAATCCACTCAACGTTAAGATTATTCATATGAATCAATTATTGATCACTCATTGTTTTTATCATAACTCGACTGAGAATTGTTGAGAGCGTGTTAAAAGTGCAATCTGATGATCCTTCCGATAAATAGAAAATAAATTTAAGAAAACTTAAATTGCAAAGGTCTGCGACTGAATTAATTTGTTTGGACATATTAGGCCAAATTGCTGTTTTTACGATTACTATGCTTGGACGCTAGTTAGAAATCTCGTGTTACTATATTGTATACAGGATTACAGTAGATTGATTACAATTTATTTATATCATTCTTTAGTGATATATTATTATTAAAAGGAGATGGTAATTTGCTTGAAAATAAATACATTGATATTTTATGAAGGCTGATAGCAATGCAGAAAACCAGAATGGTAAAAGAGAGTATTAACAGAAACAAAAAAAATCAAAGATAATATTTGAGGTATTAATCCTCACAATTATCTATTTATCTTTCAATAATCTCTACAAAGCAACCATCCGCCCATGCATAGAGTACTGTTGCCACATCTGGGCTGGTGCATCATCTACTAGTCTCTCCCTCCTTGACAAGGTCCAAAAAAGAGTCGCCAACCTAATAGGTCCCTCACTGTCAACCAAGCTCTAGTCCCTGTCCCATCGCCGCAATGTAGCATCTTTGTGCTTGTTTTACAAATACTTCAATTGATTATGCTCCGATGAATTGGCTACTCTGGTGCCCCTCGACGTAAATTCACTAGACCAACTCGACAATCAACTAAATCCTATCCATTCACTGTGGAGGTCCCCAGATGCCGGAGAGCTTTCTACTCAAATAGCTTATTTCCTCGTGCTGCTGGCCTCTGGTATTCCATCCCTACCCCCTGTTTCCCCGACCGTACTGACATGCAGAAATGTAAAACTAATGTAAACAGATATCTCGCTGAGCAGATCCTAATTTAGGTTGACCGCCCCCCCCCCCCCAAAAAAAACCTTCTCCCTTTTTTCTCAGTAGCTCCTTACGTCTACAGTGACGGCCTGCCTTGTTTGGGGTGAACTATGTTAAAAAAAAAAAAAAAAACTAAAAAAACTTTCATATGAAATATCAGTAAATATAAGACTTACTCCTAATATTAATAAAATCTATTGTGTGAAAAATCTTTTGATATTTGGGGAGAAAATTTACCCTTTCTCAAACAAAAGGTTCAATCCATCTAAAGGAAAGAAACGTCATATTATTATTATTTATGATTTTTTTTATCATTCTTACGCTTTAACACATATTTAATAAGTAAAATATTAGAATATTCACACATTTTATTAGAGAATATTGTAATTCTTATGACCCAACGATTAACACTAAGCAATTCAAACTTACGGAAATTGTGAAAATTCATTTTTAACTTTGCAAAATGCTGGGGGCCGAGGATCCGTCTTAAAGCATCCATCTGTATTCCGAAATGGTCCTCCTGATCTCCAATTTATGGATTTAAATTGCTAAACTAGTTTTATTATACAGCATGTATTATTAATATACTTTTTGTATGCTATGTTAATCAATAGTATTGATTTTAATTTTATTATTAAAGATCAATAAACATGAAGATCAAATTGGAAAAATGCGTTTTTTCTTGCGATAATATATTTTATGTGGTAATTTGCTCATTTTCTCATGAAAGTTTTCAAAATACAAAAAACGTACTCTTTTAAAATAAAATAGCTTTTTATCTACTTTTTGCTATATTTCACATATACATCCTAGTATTCAAATCTGCATCATTTAGCCATATGTGTTGATATCAAATTTAAGTTTATTCCTAATACCTGGCTATGTACAGGCTATCTCAGAATAAAAAATCTCTGGTCCCGGAAATAATATTTTGCTGATATCTGAAAATTATTTAATCTGTTCTTACCGCAAATAGGCAGTAGAAAAAAATTAACATCAACAGTTCTTTAAAAGGTGTACGAGGGTGTGTCTTAAAAATGTCACAAAATTACCAAATGTGTCATTTTAATTTCTGATGCATGAAGATTGATCCTTGCTGATGCCCTGCCTTCATTGCTGATTTCGGGTTTCGCATCATATCGACTTAGACAGCAATCTCGACTTGACTCCGGGCTCGCCAGATCGCTTCCTTGAAAGCTTTCAGTTACATACGTAGATATCACACAGATTTCTTTCTGACAAGCTCCGACCTTTCTTTTGACGACACGTCAGCAGACATCAGCCAATGAGAACTGTTCCCACTCCTTCACTCCCATATAATATCATCCCTTCCTCTACCTTGTTTAGACAATTATTCTCCATAGGTTTTTTGTTCGGGTAGTTGTTTTGTTGTTTTTTTCTCCCTCACCTTTTAATTACTTAAATATTTTAACTCTGGTATTGGAACAATTTTAAAGTTAATTGGTAATCCTACATATTAATCGGCATCTTGAATCTAGAAATTACGCTTTTTGAATAGAACAACAATCGGAATTTATATACAAAATCTAACAATACTTGGATTAAGTTTTTTATATCAATTATCAATTATTATTTGTAATAACAAGTATTTGTGACTCAGAGAAAACTCTCGTTTTCACTAAGAGTAAGGGTGGACATATTTTAAAATAAGGAAAGATCGAAACTTTGCGCAAATCCTGTAAAATGTGTGATCAATGTTTCCTAATTCAAATACTGATGAACGCAAGAGACTCAATTCTATCGCTACGAATATGGGAATGCTATCTAGTTTGGCAAACATGTACCTTTTCGCTAATATCTAAAAGTAGGGGTGGGATGTAATGGGTGAAAATTTCAGATTCATGCGAGTAGTATTTTTTGTGTTCATTTATACATAAATAACACTAAACAATCAAGCATTTTTTAAATTTTGCAAAATTCAGAAGGTGGAGCAATCATTTTTAAGCTGGTAATTTTTAATTTGTCAAACCAAAATATAACGTCTACGCAAATTTAGCAGATCGTTTCGCCATTTTATAAAAAAGATTACTGTGTATTTATCTGTATATAAATATATATCTCCGTTTTGTCACACAAAATATAGCCAGATGAAGCCATTTCAAGTTATGATGAATTCAGAAAATAATCATTCACTCTATTTTTCATAATGAGACGTTTTCTTTGTTTCTCTTTTTCTTTTTTCTACAGCAATTAAGTTTTTACTTTTACTTTTTCTTTTTTGAAAAATTTCCGCTTGAGACGTTTTCTTATTTTTTTAAGACGTTATTTTATATGAATATCAATATTAATGCGAACACTTGTGAAGCAACAGTTTATTTCCGTAATTATTTCCGTATTTTATCGTATGAAATATTTTCTTGGGTCGGTTAGATGTTTGAATTTATCGACTTTCATTTTCCCAGAATAATGGGAAACAAATCGAATTATCTCCTCTTCAATTTTGAGATGTTTTTCATATAGAGTCAAATCTCTACATACGTCGTGAGTGCTGCCGCATAGCGGACTAACCACGAAACTTTTACGTCGTATGTTGGGAAAATTCGTATGTAGAGGTTTTACTGTATATATATTTCATTCGTTTTTTGTATATATATATATATATATATATATATATATATATATATATATATATATATGTGTGTGTGTGTGTGTGTGTGTGTGTGTATATACACTCCTAGCAAGTAAGCTTTTTCCATCGGGTGTAGAGTCGATAATTTGATCGAATTTTACGTCGTATGTTGGAAAGATTCGTATGTAGTGGTTTTACTGTATATATATTTCATACGCTTTTGTAAATATATATATATATATATATATATATATATATATATATATATATGTATATATATATATATATACACATATATATATATATATATATATATATATATATATATATATATATATATATATATATATATACTCCTAGCAAGTAAGCTTTTTCATCGGGTGTAGAGTCGATAATTTGATCAAATTTCACGTCGTATGTTGGAAACATTCGTATGTAGAGGTTTTACTGTATATATATTTCATTCGTTTTTCTCTCTATATATATAAATATATAGATATATTTCATTCGTTTTTGTATCTCTCTCTCTCTATATATATATATATATACACTCCTAGCAAGTAAGCTTTTCCATCGGGTGTAGAGTCGATATATTGATCGAATTTCACGTCGTATGTTGGAAACATTCGTATGTAGAGGCAATCGTATGTAGAGATATAAAATCTTGTCACATTGTTGTGATATTCACTTTTTAAACTGTAAATCTCCCAGATCAATGATAGAGAAATCATATTAATAAGCTTTAGTGCCTATCATATTACTTACCATTATTAATAAGCTTTAGTACCTATCACATTACTTACCATTATTAATAAACTTTAGTGCCTATCATATTACTTACCATTATTAATAAACTTTAGTGCCTATCATATTACTTACCATCTCTTATATAAAGGGCAGTTGTCTGTATGTATGTATGTCTGTATGTGAAGCTTCTCCTCAAAAACTAAGCGGCGACATGTCAAAAAGTGTATATCTTCAGCACCGTACATATCCTGGGATCATAATATCTCAAAATCGCAAATAACGATTCACTCGCTGACAGTCAACCGGACCACTTTCCGACAAAAGGTAGCAGTTTTTTCGTATTTTATTCGACTTTTTCAACGTTATTATGTACTAAATTTGAAATAATCTAATGTATTTATGTACTAATCCGATAAAAATGCAGAGTCATTGTAAACATCCCATAATCCCTTGCCGGATGTACCCGGTCTTGCCCTAAATTGTGTCCGGTTCTATCAGATCATCCAATAACTTCTGTCCGGATGCATCAATAACAACATAGGAATCCTACGTTAAGAGTGTGTAGTGAAACAAGGGTTGCTCAATCACATCCGCACCTGTCCTATAATCCCTTGCCGGATGTACCCGGTCTTGCCCTAAATTGTGTCCGGTTATATCAGGTCATCATGACGTCAGAGAGTGGCAGTTTTCCTTTCTGTCATTTTTCCCTCTCACACTTTCTTTCTTAATTATTAATAGACGCTAATATTCCTCCCCCCCCCTCCCTCCCTGTGGCCGTTCTGTTATTATTAACAGACGCTAATATTCCCCCCCCCCTCCCTCCCTGTGGCCGTTCTGTTATCATGATAGGAATTACCTCCTCCTTTCAGGCCAAATTGGGGGGGGGGGGTTACGGTATTCGCCGGTGTGAGCATTACCTCCTCCTTTTTTGAGAAGTGTAGAGGTAGGGTAGTATCGGTTCCGTTGTCATGATGCACTGATCCCATGCATTATCTCCTCCTTTTTAGAGAAGTGTAGATGTAGAATAGTATCGGTTCCGTTGTCATGATGTGCTCATCCCATGAATTACCTCCTCCTTTTTTGAGAAGTGTTGAGGTAGGGTCGTATCGGTTCCGTTGTCATGATGCCCTCATCCCATGCATTATCTCCTCCTTTTTTGAGAAGGGTAGATGTAGAATAGTATCGGTTCCGTTGTCATGATGTGCTCATCCCATGAATTACCTCCTCCTTTTTTGAGAAGTGTTGAGGTAGGGTCGTATCGGTTCCGTTGTCATGATGCCCTCATCCCATGCATTATCTCCTCCTTTTTTGACAAGTGTTGAGGTAGGGTCGTATCGGTTCCGTTGTCATGATGCCCTCATCCCATGCATTACCTCCTCCTTTTTTGAGAAGGGTAGATGTAGAATAGTATCGGTTCCGTTGTCATGATGTGCTCATCCCATGAATTACCTCCTCCTTTTTTGAGAAGTGTTGAGGTAGGGTCGTATCGGTTCCGTTGTCATGATGCCCTCATCCCATGCATTATCTCCTCCTTTTTTGAGAAGTGTTGAGGTAGGGTCGTATCGGTTCCGTTGTCATGATGCACTATTCCCATGCATTATCTCCTCCTTTATGAGAAGTGTTGAGGTAGGGTCGTATCGGTTCCGTTGTCATGATGCCATAATCCCATGCATTATCTCCTCCTTTTTTGAGAAGTATTGAGGTAGGGTCGTATCGGTTCCGTTGTCATGATGCCCTCATCCCATCCATTATCTACTCCTTTTTTGAGCAGTGTTGAAGTGTGAGCGCCTCAGGCGAAATCCGGGGAGGGGGAATGTCGGCATTCGTCGGTATGAGCGCCTCAGGCGAAATCTGGGGAGGGGGAATGTCGGCATTCGCCGGTATGAGCCAGGACTATTTGGAAGATCAGAAGGAGAAAGGATACCTAAGAGATTTCAGTAGTGCTCATGAAGCCTCCTCGATTTTCAAAGTACTCGGCGTTGTCCGGGAGAAAAGTGCTCAATATCCTAGATAGAGCTACTGTAGTGATAGGTTTAGTAAATATTTTAACGCCATCTTCGTTCACCTTTGGACTATTTCGCAGATCAGAAGGAGAGAGGATACCGAAGTGATTTCAGTAGTGCTCACGAGGCCTCCTTGATTATCAAAGTACTCGGCGTTGTCCGGGAGAAAAGTGCTCAATATCCTAGATAGAGCTACTGTAGTGATAGGTTTGGAAAATATTTTAACGCCATCTTCGTTCCCCTTTAGACTATTTCGCAGATCAGAAGGAGAGAGGATACCTAAGGGATTTCAGGAGTGCTCATGAAGCCTCCTCGATTTTCAAAGTACTCGGCGTTGTCCGGGAGAAAAGTTCTCAATATCCTAGATAGAGCTACTGTAGTGATAGGTTTAGAAAATATTTTAACGCCATCTTTGTTCCCCTTTGGACAATTTTGCAGCTGAAAAGGAGGGAGGATACCTAACTGATTTCAGTAGTCCCCAGGAGGCCTCTTTGTTTTTCAAAGTACTCGGCGTTGTCCGGGAAAAAAGTGCTCAATGTCCTAGATAGAGCTACTGTAGTGATAGGTTTGGATAATATTTTAACAGTATCTACGCTGAAAAGGATTGGGTAATCGATAAGAGTTATTTCAGTAATGCTCAGGAGGCCTCTTTGATTTTGGATTACTCGGCGTTGTCCGGGAGAAAAGTGCTCAATATCCTAGATAGAGCTACTGTAGTGATAGGTTTGGAAAATATTTTAACGCCATCTTCGTTCCCCTTTGGACTATTTCGCAGATCAGAAGGAGAGAGGATACCTAAGTGATTTCAGTAGTCCCCAGGAGGCCTCCTTGATTATCAAAGTACTCGGCGTTGTCCGGGAGAAAAGTGCTCAATATCCTAGATAGAGCTACTGTAGTGATAGGTTTTGGAAAATATTTTAACGCCATCTTCGTTCCCCTTTGGAGTATTTCGTAGATCAGAATGGGGAGAGGATACCTAAGGGATTTCATGGGTGTTCATGAAGCCTCCTCGATTTTCAAAGTACTCGGCGTTGTCCGGGAGAAAAGTGCTCAATATCCTAGATAGAGCTACTGTAGTGATAGATTTGGATAATATTTTAACAGCATCTACGCTGAAAAGAATGGGGTAATCGATAAGAGTTATTTCAGTAGTGCTCAGGAGGCCTCTTTGATTTTGAAATACTCGGCGTTGTCCGGGAGAAAAGTGCTCAATATCCTAGATAGAGCTACTGTAGTGATAGGTTTGGAAAATATTTTAACGCCATCTTCGTTCCCCTTTGGACTATTTCGCAGATCAGAAGGAGAGAGGATACCTAAGTGATTTCAGTAGTGCTCAGGAGGCCTCTTTGATTTTGAAGTACTCGGCGTTGTCCGGGAGAAAAGTGCTCAATGTCCTAGATAGAGCTACTGTAGTGATAGGTTTGGAAAATATTTTAACGCCATCTTCGTTTCCCTTTGGACTATTTCGCAGATCAGAAGGAGAGAGGATACCTAAGGGATTTCAGGAGTGCTCATGAAGCCTCCTCGATTTTCAAAGTACTCGGCGTTGTCCGGGAGAAAAGTGCTCAATGTCCTAGATAGAGCTACTGTAGTGATAGGTTTGGAAAATATTTTAACGCCATCTTCGTTCCCCTTTGGACTATTTCGCAGATCAGAAGGAGAGAGGATACCTAAGGGATTTCAGGAGTGCTCATGAAGCCTCCTCGATTTTCAAAGTACTCGGCGTTGTCCGGGAGAAAAGTGCTCAATATCCTAGATAGAGCTACTGTAGTGATAGGTTTGGAAAATATTTTAACAGTATCTACGCTGAAAAGGATTGGGTAATCGATAATAGTTATTTCAGTAGTGCTCAGGAGGCCTCTTTGATTTTGAAGTACTCGGCGTTGTCCGGGAGAAAAGTGCTCAATATCCTAGATAGAGCTACTGTAGTGATAGGTTTGGAAAATATTTTAACGCCATCTTCGTTCCCCTTTGGACTATTTCGCAGATCAGAAGGAGAGAGGATACCTAAGTGATTTCAGTACTCCCCAGGAGGCCTCCTTGATTATCAAAGTACTCGGCGTTGTCCGGGAGAAAAGTGCTCAATGTCCTAGATAGAGCTACTGTAGTGATAGGTTTGTATAATATTTTAACGCCATCTTCGTTCCCCTTTGGACTATTTCGCAGATCAGAAGGAGAGAGGATACCTAAGGGATTTCATGGGTGTTCATGAAGCCTCCTCGATTTTCAAAGTACTCGGCGTTGTCCGGGAGAAAAGTGCTCAATATCCTAGATAGAGCTACTGTAGTGATAGGTTTGGAAAATATTTTAACGCCATCTTCGTTCCCCTTTGGATTATTTCGCAGATCAGAAGGAGAGAGGATACCGAAGTGATTTCAGTAGTCCCCAGGAGGCCTCCTTGATTATCAAAGTACTCGGCGTTGTCCGGGAGAAAAGTGCTCAATGTCCTAGATAGAGCTACTGTAGTGATAGGTTTGGAAAATATTTTAACGCCATCTTCGTTCCCCTTTGGACTATTTCGCAGATCAGAAGGAGAGAGGATACCTCAGGGATTTCAGGAGTGCTCATAAAGCCTCCTCAATTTTCAAATTACTCGGCGTTGTCCGGGAGAAAAGTGCTCAATGTCCTAGATAGAGCTACTGTAGTGATAGGTTTGGATAATATTTTAACAGCATCTACGCTGAAAAAGATGGGGTAATCGATAAGAGTTATTTCAGTAGTGCTCAGGAGGCCTCTTTGATTTTGAAATACTCGGCGTTGTCCGGGTGAAAAGTACTCAATATCCTAGATAGAGCTACTGTAGTGATAGGTTTGGAAAATATTTTAACGCCATCTCTGTTCCCCTTTGGACTATTTCGCAGATCAGAAGGAGAGAGGATACCTAAGTGATTTCAGTAGTCCCCAGGAGGCATCCTTGATTATCAAAGTACTCGACGTTGTCCGGGAGAAAAGTGCTCAATGTCCTAGATAGAGCTACTGTAGTGATAGGTTTGGAAAATATTTTAACGCCATCTTCGTTTCCCTTTGGACAATTTCGCAGATCAGAAGGAGAGAGGATACCTAAGGGATTTCAGGAGTGCTCATGAAGCCTCCTCGCTTTACAAAGTACTCGGCGTTGTCTGGGAGAAAAGTGCTCAATATCCTAGATAGAGCTACTGTAGTGATAGGTTTAGAACATATTTTAACGCCATCTTCGTTCCCCTTTGGACAATTTTGCAGATGAAAAGGAGGGAGGATACCTAAGTTATTTCAGTAGTCCCCAGGAGGCCTCTTTGATTTTCAAAGTACTCGGCGTTGTCCGGGAAAAAAGTGCTCAATGTCCTAGATAGAGCTACTGTAGTGATAGGTTTGGATAATATTTTAACAGCATCTACGCTGAAAAGGATGGGGAATCGATAAGAGTTATTTCAGTAGTGCTCAGGAGGCCTCTTTGATTTTGAAATACTCGGCGTTTTCCGGGAGAAAAGTGCTCAATATCCTAGATAGAGCTACTGTAGTGATAGGTTTGGAAAATATTTTAACGCTATCTTCGTTCCCCTTTGGACTATTTCGCATATCAGAAGGAGAGAGGATACCTAAGTGATTTCAGTACTCTTCTAGGAGGCCTCCTGGATTATCAAAGTACTCGGCGTTGTCCGGGAGAAAAGTGCTCAATATCCTAGATAGAGCTACTGTAGTGATAGGTTTGGAAAATATTTTAACGCCATCTTCGTTCCCTATTGGACTATTTCGCAAATCAGTAGGAGAAAGGTTACCTAAGTGATTTCAGTAGTGCTCACAGAAGCCTCCTCGATTTTCAAAGTACTCGGCGTTCTCCGGGAGAAAAGTGCTCAATATCCTCGATAGAGCTACTGTAGTGATAGGTTTAGAAAATATTTTAACGCCATCTTCGTTCCCCTTTGGACAATTTTGCAGATGAAAAACTGGGAGGATACCTAAGTGATTTCAGTAGTCCCCAGGAGGCCTCTTTGATTTTCAAAGTACTCGGCGTTGTCCGGGAAAAAAAGTGCTCAATGTCCTATATAGAGCTACTGTAGTGATAGGTTTGGATAATATTTTAACGCCATATCGTTCCCCTTTGGACTATTTCGCAGATCAGTAGGAGAGAGGATACCTAAGTGATTTCAGTAGTCCTCAGGAGGCTTCCTTTATTATTAAAGTACTCGGCGTTGTCCGGGAGAAAAGTGCTCAATGTCCTAGATAGAGCTACTGTAGTGATAGGTTTGGAAAATATTTTAACGCCATCTTTGTTCCCCTTTGGACTATTTCGCAGATCAGAAGGAGAGAGGATACCTAAGTGATTTCAGTAGTCCTCATGAGGTCTCCTTGATTTTCAAAGTACTCGGCGTTGTCCGGGAGAAAAGTGCTCAATATCCTAGATAGAGCTATGATAAAGACTATCATGAGAGGATTGAAAATGATGAAGACTATCATGAGAGGATTGAAAATGATGAAGACTATCATGAGAGGATTGAAAATGATGAAGACTATCATGAGGGGATTGAAAATGATGAAGACTATAATGAGGGGATTGAAAATGATGTACACTACTATGAGGGGATTGAAAATGATGAAGACTATCATGAGGGGATTGAAAATGATGAAGACTATCATAAGGGGATTGAAAATGATGAAGAATGTCATGAGAGGATTGAAAATGATGAAGAATGTCATGAGAGGATTGAAAATGATGAAGAATAGACTGACAGGATTGGAAATGATGAAGAATACCATGAGGGGATTTAAAATGATGAATAATATCATGAGCGGATTGAAAATGATGAAGAATATCTTGAGAGGATTGAAAATGATGAAGACTATCATGAGAGGATTAAAAATGATGAAGACTATCCTGAGAGGATTAAAAATGATGAAGACTATCATGAGAGGATTAAAAATGATGAAAACTATCATGAGAGGATTGAAAATGATGAAGACTGACATGAGAGGATTGAAAATGATGAAGACTATCATGAGAGGACTGAAAATGATGAAGACTATCATGAGAGGATTGAAAATGATGAATAATATCATGAGGGGATTGAAAATGAGAAGAATATCATGAGGGGATCGAAAATGATGAAATATACCATGAGGGGATTGAAAATGATGAAGAATATCATGAGGGGATTGAAAAAAATGAAGAATATCATGAGAGGATTGAAAAAATGAAGAATATCATGAGAGGATTGAAAATTATTAAGAATATCATGAGCGGATTGAAAATGATGAGGAATATTACGAGAGGATTGAAAATGATGAAGAATATTATGAGGGGATTGAAAATGATTAATAGTATGAGGAGATTGAAAATGATGAAGAATATTATGAGGGGATTGAAAATGATTAATAGTATGAGGAGATCGAAAATGATGAATACAACGAGGGGAGTTAAAATCATGAAGGATATCATGAGGGGATTCAAAATATATAGTATGAACACCGGGGCGGTTATAAGTACCTATATAGAAGGCGCAGACAGTGGTGCTACTTTTTATAGAAATAAGTCATACTATTGCCCTGTTAAACGTAGGATGAAATGGTGGGGAAGAAACAGCTTTCGCAAAAGGCAAAATTTAAAAGTAGCGATCAGGGTAGAGAAAAGTAGAAAGATAAAGAGACAGCTATAGAGAGAGCCGGAGAGAAATAGAAGTTTTAATATAAAGATGTTACACACGCAATTTTTCTTCAATTATGTTTTTATGACCCCGAGCAACGCCGGGTAGCCCCGCTAGTCTATTATATAAATCCCACCTGTCTGTATGTATGTATGTATGTATGTATGTATGTATGTATGTAAAGCTTCTCCTCCGAAAGTACCCAACAAACGGTCACACGGGTAGCATCATTCCGACCGGCCAGCCCAGGCGCGTCTAATATCTCGGAACCGGAAAAAAAAATTGACTCTTCCGGGGTCGACTGAGCACTTTTCTCCAATGGGGGGTGGCTTTTAACTCGATTTTTCAACGTTGTTTAGTACTAATTTAAGAAGAAATCAATGCAATCATGTATTAAACCAGAAATTACGTCAGAGTGGCAGGAAGAAATTCTTTCTTCCTTTCTTCTTTCCCTCTCACTCCCACCCTTTCTACCTTTCTTTCTTAATTATAAATAGACAATAATATTCCTTCCCCCTCCCTTCCTCACTATGGCCGTTCTGTTATCATGATATAATCCTTCCAGGCATTACCTCCTCATTTCAGGCGAAATGAGGGGGGGGGGCGGCATTCGCCGTTGGGGCGCCTCATGCCAAATTTAGGGAGGGGGAGTGTCGGCATTCGCCGGTGTGAGCGCCTCAGGCACAATTTGGAGGAGGGGGGCATACCTAAGTAATTTCAGTAGTGCTCAGGAGGGGTCCTTGATATTCAAAGTACTCGGCGTTGTCCGGGAGAAAAGTGCTCAATAACCTAGATAGAGCTACTGTAGTGATAGGTTTGGATAATATTTTAATGTCATCTTCGTTCCCCTTTGGACTATGTTGCATATGAAAAGGACGTAGGATACCTAAGTAATTTCAGTAGTTCTCAGGAGGGGTCCTTGATTTTCAAAGTACTCGGCGTTGTCCGGGAGAAAAGTGCTCAATATCCTAGATAGAGCTACTGTAGTGATAGGTTTGGAAAATATTTTCACGCCATCTTCGTTCCCCTTTGGACTATGTTGCAGATTAAAAAGAGGGAGAATACCTAAGTGATTTCAGTAGTGCTCAGGAGGCCTCCTTGACTTTCAAGTACTCGGCGTTGTCCGGGAGAAAAGTGCTCAATGTCTTAGATAGAGCTACTGTAGTGATAGGTTTGGATAATATTTTAACAGCATCTACGCTGAAAAGGATGGGGGAATCGATAAGAGTAATTTCATTAGTGCTAAAGAGGGCACCTTGATTTTAAAAGTACTCGGCGTTGTCCGGGAGAAAAGTGCTCAATATCCTAGATAAAGCTACTGTAGTGATAGATTTGGAAAATATTTTAACGTCATCTTCGTTCCCCTTTGGACTATTTTGCAGATCAGGAGTAAGGATACCTAAGTGATTTCAGTAGTTCTCAGGAGGCGTCCTCGATTTTCAAAGTACTCGGCGTTGTCCGGGAGAAAAGTGCTCAATGCCATAGATAGAGCTACTGCAGTGATAGGTTTGGATAATATTTTAACAGAATCTACGCTGAAAATGATGGGGGAATCGACAAGAGTAATTTCAGTAGTACTCAGCAAGCCTCCTTGATTTTCAAAGTACTCGGCGTTGTCCGGGAGAAAAGTGCTCAATATCCTAGATAGAGCTACTGTAGTGATAGATTTGGAAAATATTTTAACACCATCTTCGTTCCCCTTTGGACTATTTTGCAGATGAAATGGTGGAGGATACCTAAGTGAGTTCAGTAGTGCTCAGGAGGCCTCCTTGACTTTCAATGTACTCGGCGTTGTCCGGGAGAAAAGTGCTCAATATCCTAGATAGAGCTACTGTAGTAATAGGTTTGGATAATATTTTAGCAGCATCTACGCTGAAAAAAATGGGGGAATCAATCAGAGTGATTTCATTAGTGCTCATGAGGCCTCCTTAATTTACAAAGTAGTCGGCGTTGTCCGGGAGAAAAGTGCTCAATATCTTAGATAGAGCTACTGTAGTGATAGGTTTGGAAAATATTTTAACGCAACTTTCGTTCCCGTTTAGACTATTTGGCAGATCAAAAGTAGGGAGGATACCTAAGTGATTTCAGTAGTGCTCAGGAGGCGTCCTATATTTTCACAGTACTCGGCGTTGTCCGGGAGAAAAGTGCTCAATATCTTAGATAGAGCTACTGTAGTGATAGGTTTGGAAAATATTTTAATGTCATCTTCGTTCCCCTTTGGACTATTTTGGAGATGAAAAAGAGGGGGGATATCTAAGTGATTTCAGTAGTTCTCAGGAGGCCTCCTTGACTTTCAAAGTACTCGGCGTTGTCCGGGATAAAAGTGCTCAATGTCCTAGATAGAGCTACTGCAGTGATAGGTTTGGATAATATTTTAACAGAATCTACGCTGAAAATGATGGGGGAATCGACAAGGGTAATTTCAGTAGTGCTCAGAAAGACTCCTTGATTTTCAAAGTACTCGGCGTTGTCCGGGAGAAAAGTGCTCAATATCCTAGATAGAGCTACTGTAGTGATAGATTTGGAAAATATTTAAACGCCATCTTCGTTCCTCTTTGGACTATTTTGCAGATGAAAAGGAGGGAGGATACATAAGTGATTTCAGTAGTGCTCAGGAGGCCTCCTTAACTTTCAAAGTACTCGGCGTTGTCCGGGAGAAAAGTGCTCAATATCCTTGATAGAGCTTCTGTAGTAATAGGTTTGGATAATATTTTAACAGCATCTACGCTGAAAAAAATGGGGGAATCAATCAGAGTGATTTCATTAGTGCTCATGAGGCTTCCTTGATTTTCAAAGTAGTCGGCGTTGTCCAGAAGAAAAGTGCTCAATATCCTAGATAGAGCTACTGTAGTGATATGTTTGGAAAATATTTTAACGCCATCTTCGTTCCCCTTTAGACTATTTTGCAGATGAAAAGGAGGGAGGATACCTAAGTGATTTCAGTAGTGCCCAGGAGGCCTCATTGATTTTCTTAGTACTCGGCGTTGTCCGGGAGAAAAGTGCTCAATGTCTTAGATATCGCTACTGTAGTGATAGGTTTGGATAATATTTTAACAGCATCTATGCTGAAAATGATGGGGAAATCTATAAGAGTTATTTCAGTAGTGCTAAAGAGGGGTCCTTGATTTTAAAAGTACTCGGCGTTGTCCGGGAGAAAAGTGCTCAATATCTTAGATAGAGCTACTGTAGTGATAGGTTTGGAAAATATTTTAATGTCATCTTCGTTCCCCTTTGGACTATTTTGGAGATGAAAAAGAGGGAGGATATCTAAGTGATTTCAGTAGTGCTCAGGAGGCCTCCTTGACTTTCAATGTACTCGGCGTTGTCCGGGATAAAAGTGCTCAATGTACTAGATAGAGCTACTGCAGTGATAGGTTTGGATAATATTTTAACAGCATCTACGCTGAAAATAATGGGGTAATCGATAAGAGTTATTTCAGTAGGGCTCATGAGGCCTCCTTGATTTTCAAAGTAGTCGGCGTTGTCCAGGAGAAAAGTGCTCAATATCCTATAAAGCTACTGTAGTGATAGGTTTGGAAAATATTTTCACGCAATCTTCGTTCCCCTTTGGACTATTTTGCAGATCAAAAGAAGGGAGGATACCTAAGTGATTTCAGTAGTGCTCAGGAGGCGTCCTATATTTTCACAGTACTCGGCGTTGTCCGGGAGAAAAGTGCTCAACGTCCTAGATAGAGCTACTGTAGTGATTATTTTGGATAATATTCTAACAGCAGTTACGCTTAAAAAGATAGGGGAATCAATAAGAGTGATTTCAGTAGTGCTCATGAAGCCTCCTTACTTTTCAAAGTACTCGGCGTTGTCCGGGAGAAAAATGCTCAATGTCCTAGATAGTGCTACTGTAGTGATATGTTTGGATAATATTTTAACAGAATCTACGCTGAAAATGATGGGGGAATCGATAAGAGTGATTTCAGAAGCGCTCAGGAGGACTCTTTGATTTTCAAAGTAGTCAGCGTTGTCCGGGAGAAAAGTGCTCAATATCCTAGATAGAGCTACTGTATTGATAGGTTTGGAACATATTTTAACGCCATCTTCGTTCCCCTTAGGACTATTTTGCATATGAAAAGGAGGGAGGATACGTAAGTGATTTCAGTAGTGCTCAGGAGGCCTCCTTGATTTTCAAAGTACTCAGCGTTGTCCGGGAGAAAAGTGCTCAATATCTTAGATAGAGCTACTTTACTGATAGGTTTGGAAAATTTTTTAACGCCATCTTCGTTCTCCTTTGGACTATTTTGAAGATGAAAAGGAGGGAGGATACCTAAATGATTTCAGTAGTGCTCAGGAGGCGTCCTTGATTTTGAAAGTACTCTGGGTTGTCCGTGGGGAAAAGTGCTCAATGTCTTAGATAGAGCTACTGTAGTGATAGGTTTGGATAATATTTTAACAGCATCTAGCTGAAAAGGATGGGGGAATCCGTAAGAGTGATTTCAGTAGTGCCCAGGGGACCTCTTAGACTTTCAAATTACTCGGCGCTGTCCGGGAGATATGTGCTCCATATCTTAGATAGAGCTACTGTAGTGATAGATTTGGAAAATATTTACACGTCATCTTCGTTCTCCTTTGAACTATTTTGCAGATGAAAAGGAGGGAGAATACCTAAGTGATTTCAGTAGTGCTTAGGAGAACTCCTTGATTTTCAAAGTACTCGGCGTTTTCCGGGATAAAAGTGCTCAATGTCCTAGATAGAGCTACTGTAGTGATAGGTTTGGATAATATTTTAACAACATCTACGCTGAAAAGGATGGGGGAATCGATAAGAGTTATTTTAGTAGTGCTCATAAAGCCTCCTTTATTTTCAAAGTACTCGGCGTCGTCCAGGAGAAAAGTGCTCAATATCCTAGATGGAAAATATTTTAACGCCATCTTCGTTCCAATTTGGAATATTTTGCAGATAAAAAGGAGGGAGGATACCTAAGTGATTTCAGTAGGGCTCAGGAGGCGTTCTCGATTTTAAAAGTACTGGGGCTGCGATAGGAATATATGTAGCATTGCACCGGGGCAGCAATAGGTACGTATGTAGCATTTACACCGGGACAGCGATAGCTACGTATATAACATGCATACCGGGGCAGCAATGGGTACTTATATAGTATATGCACCGGGGCGGCAATAGGTACGTATATAGTATGTGCACTGGGGCGACGATAGGTACGTATATAGTCTGCACACCACGGTGGCGATACATACGTATATAGTATGAATACCGGAGCAAAGATAAGTACCTATATAGAAAGCGCAGATAGAGGTGGTATTTTTTATAGAAATATGTCATACTATTGCCCTGGGCAACGTAGGAGAAATGGTGGGGAAGAAGCAACCTTCCCACAAGGCAAAATTAAAAAGAAGCGGTGAAATGGGGCGACCAGGGAAGAGAAAGGTAGAAAGATAAATAGACGGCTATAGAGGAGGGGGGGAATAGAAGTTTGAATATAAAGATGTTACACACGCGATTTCTCCTCAATTATATGTTATTATGACCCCGAGCAACGCCGGGTAGCCCCGCTAGTTATTAATAAACTTTAGTGCCTATCATATTACTTACCATTATTAACTGTTTCCGAACCTCGAGTCCAACCAGTAACCTTGATATACTCATTCACAAATCGTGGGTTGATGAGGCACTTTAACACAGCTGTTCCTCCACGCATCACCCATACGTTATTCAGCTGGACATTATACGTCTTGTCCTTGTCAACCACAACTGCAAAAGAAAAGAAAAACAGTAGAGAGCAGATCTTAGTTTGACAAAAGTCCTAAAATAATGGCGCCACGAAAAAGTCGAAATAAGTCCATTAACAAAAGTTTGAAAATGTACAGTCCCCCAAATATACCAAATGTTAATCAAACTATTTGTATGTTAATCAAAACATCATAGTCAACTTTAAATAACAATGCACAGATTAAAACGACCTTTAGAAACGTCAGAATGTTAAAACGCCGGAGATCTTGTTTGGTCACTTTTCTAGTTGTTTCGTCACTACAACTTTCGAAAATAAGATCTACCGTTAACAGAATATTACACAACTGTTTAAATGTGTATTCACATACATAACACATTCAAGAATCTATTGATACGCTTCCGATGATTGGATGAAACATGAAACTGCAGGAAAATCTTACACGACATAAGAAAAAAACTTTAATTAATTTCACGTGCTCCAAAGTTACCCCTCTGATTAAAATATAAGAACAAAAAGAATTGAAAAGACCATACAGATTTTCAAAATCGAAAAAACACAAAATATTTCTAGCCCTGAAGACGACGTTATACGGTAAAAACTAAGTTGATTTTCAATAAATAAATATTTATTTAACAAAATATATATATATATATAAATATATATATATATAGGATTCTCTTGTCAATTTCGACGTATGAGTCCTTGCCAGGGGTTGCCCGCGCGTGAAATTGTAATTACAAGGGTTGCGTTATCTCCAACAACACATCTCCTGAGTCGGCAAGTAGTTCAAGACGACTGGAAACCATGCCGAGATAAGCAGAGAGCATATACAGTACCTGGTATTCACAAATGGTTACCCATTCAGTACTGGCCAGACTCGACGCGGCTTAACTTCGGTGATCTAATGGGAACTGGTGTGTAAACATGATTGTGCCGTATATATATATATATATATATATATATATATATATATATATATATATATATATATATATATATATATATATATATATATATATATATATATATATATATATATATATATATATAGAGAGAGAGAGAGAGAGAGAGAGAGAGAGAGAGAGAGAGAGCTAAGGATCGATATATATATATATATATATATATATATGGATATATATATATATATGTAGATATGTATATATATATGTTTATGTGTATATATGTATATGTGTATATATGTGTATATATGTATATGTGTATATATGTATATACGTATATATGTATATACGTATGTGTGTATATATGTATATATATATATGCATATGTGTATATATGTATATGTGTATATGTATATATATGTATATATAATATATGTGTGTGTATATATGTATACATATATATACATATGTGTATATATATATTTATATGTGTGTATATATGTATATATGTGTGTGTGTATATATATTTATATGTGTGTATATATATATATGTGTATATATATATATGTATATATATATGTATATATATGTATATATATATATGTATATATATGTGTGTATATATACATGTATATATATGTGTATATATATGTATATATATATATATATATATATATATATATATATATATATATATATACATATCGCGTTTCGAATCTAACCTTGAAACACTCACCATGAGATATACATATACTAATCGTGCTAAGTTTAGATTGTTTAAATCAGAAAAATGTGTATACAAAGCTAGTTACATTTAAAATAAATCAATAGACTACATCGAAAATTAATCTATTTCTGATCGCTATATTTCTCTCTTTCTCTCTTTGTCTTTTCTTCTTCATCCTATCCATGTCGGCATCAATTCTGATGACTTTTCTTTTCTTTATAATTGGTTATTCTAATATTTAGTTTCATAATTTTATTAACTTTCACTGTTTACAAACACAAATAAAGAGAGAGGGGGAGATTGCTACGAGAGGTGTTGACACCGTATAAAATAAGAGTGGGTGTCAAACAACATAGAGTGGGAGAAGGTGGGGGTATAAGCAGAAGTCAGAGATGGGGTTACTTCGTGAGTTAATTGCAAATTACCGCTATCTAAGGCAATTAAAATGGAATTGTTTTAGAATATAACTCAATCCGAAAATAAGGATATTTTAGCATGTATTTTGTGTGATTAAAATATATACGGAAAAGGTCTTGGGGTTCATACCTTTCCCAGTGTTATTTCTGAATAAATAACAACAATAACGGTTCTCATCTGTCGCAACGTTACCCATTTGGTCACTTATACATATCACTTAAATAGATTACCTTGTAATAAGTAGTCTAAAATGAAGCAAGCCTTAAGCATCAGCGGTCGCGTTTCCCCTACTCGGCAATGCTTCAATCCAGTCTAGGTAATACAATCCAAAGCTCTAGAAACAACTTCAAGTGTATATTCCAAGTTTCGAACCCTGAACCTTGAGCGTGGTAAGATGTGCGGTCTAGCGCTGATCCACGTATCGATCTAACAAGTTAATTGAATGCTCTGGGCTCAATCAGGGGTCATATATTCATCATAAAAGCGACTTTTGTAGCAGTTAATTACATAGAAAGATTTTCTCAAAGAAATAGTTCCCTTTTATATCAGCTCTTATGGGAAATACGCAAATCTATTGAGCAGAGAACCGGCTTTATTAATTTTTACGTTGTCAATATTGATCTGAGATTCGTCTGGTCAACCGCCAAATAACGAGATAGATTTGCGTATATTGTATTGTTTCAATGTTAATATAGGTACACGCTACCTGCATAAAAAACTTTTGAAATCCTGGATTCATAATTCTTGTTCGAATTTAGTGTCTCATACACAGTAGTCTATATTTAGTTTTCTTTCCACGAAGGCTGAGTTGGGGCAATGTCGGTTCTTAATGTAGGAGAATATCCAGTTCCGACAAAGTGGCACACTGGATTGGGACAAAAATAAAAGTTGCCTCAGTCTATATCGATTTCTGCTTCACTGACCGAGGACAGAAAAGATGAAGTGTAATGTCAGAACAGATTCTACGCTTTACCTGGTACTTGATACGGGATTCACCTTAGGAAAGTTGAACCAGCTTCATCCGTAGAAGAAAGTTTCTAGGAAATATCAAATTCACAAGCGGTTTCCAGTTGCATGTATATGTCGGTTAAAAGAAAATTACAACGTTAGTTTTTGCAGTTTTTTTTTTGCAGGTAGTTGTCGTCGCCCTTCCGCATACAGCACCTGGTATTAGCAAATGGTCACCCATCTGGTACTGTCCAGGCTCAACGTTGCTTAACTTCGGTGATCTAATGAGAACCGGTGTGTCATCGTTATTATGGCGACACTACGGTTTTCCCATATGTCGGTCTAGAATGGTTGAATTCATTAAACGTAGATACACTACACAGTCAACGTAACGTCGTGACCTTTAAAGTAATGTTAGAGGAGATATGAATTGGAGAAAAATGTATCTTAACTCTAGTATACTTGGGTTTTTACAGGCCTTATTACTCGGGGGGATCGGATCTGAATAGTTTCAGGCTTTGAACCATTTGTGATTCACGCCTGAAACTATGACAATGAACTTTAACACAGACATAAAGCATTCATGACCAATAATTTTGTACAGGAAAAATGTTACTGATTACTGATGCGAATATTTTAATGGCGTCTTTAGTTGTACACAGCTGCGTTAAAATCTACTATTGAATAATGGCCTTATGGGAATGGATGTATCTGTTGGAAATCGTTGGTTTGACTTGCGCGAATTAACGCGGGGTGGACCGGCAGTCGAGTGCAGAATAGGGCCTGTTCTCACTGTCAGAAATCACAGACGTGACAAGTTCACCGTGTGACGAGACCCCAGATCAAGGGTCAGTGTGCACCTGCGAGAGGCTGTGACGTCACGGGTCCTTGCGTGGGAAACAGAGGGATCCGTGACGTCACTCGTTCTTCGTGAGAAGCGAGTTTCGTCAGTCTGGGTTTTGGAGGCGAACCTATCAGACATGACTTTGATGTAGTCAGCAATTTGATTTAAGGGAAATATTTCTCTAAGAAAATACAAGCGAGAGATATCCTCCCCCTCTATGAATGATTAAGAAAATAATTGTTAAGTAACTACGATAAACTAGTGATTTGCTCTCTCTCTCTCTCTCTCTCTCTCTCTCTCTCTCTCTTTCTCGACGTAGTGAATGACTCCCAGCTGATTAAATAACTAACGCTTGTAATAAAAAGAATTGAAAGTAAAAAGATCGTTGTTTGGTGAGTCGGTCGGGAAGCTTTTGTTGCAGACAACGGACGGCGTGGTTCATGGCAGGAAGAAAAGAAGAAAGAATTCATCCACTAGACGACACGACCCTCTACACGGCGGGGGAGAAATCTAAGGTATGCAAAGAATATATGAACTATGTGATTTATGATGTTTTAAAAATGACGAGGATTAAATGTGAAAGCCACGGCCCTTGTAAGAATGACAAGTATACGAAATGTGAACTGCCGCGGCCCAAGAGTGGGACTGTGCAACACTAGTGCATTTATATGTGTATTAAAAGCCCCACCGGTGGAGTTGACAAGTAATAAATAACGACCCCTATGTATCCCTGCTCCGAGTCAAGAATCCTGTATTACCATTTATATAAACGTCTATAATTTTCATGCGTTCCCTTTCTTGTTTATTTACATTATTTTTTCAAGTCACTCTCTACAGTCTTTGTCTTATGATGTCGTCTTCTCCATTACTACTTTTGTATTTTTCTCTTTATTTACGTCATTTATTTATTTACGTCATCTTCTTAATCTCGTATTAGGCTGCTCCTCCTACTCTCCCTATGGCTCTTATCCAATTAGTTCTCTATCCACATATCATCCTTCGACCATTGCAGTATAATTCGCTCTTCTTTTGATCATTTAAAACATTCACTGTGCAAGCAAACAAGCAAGCAAGAAAATAAGATTATTAATGTTGTAATATTGTATTGGCAGATAGTGTATATGTTATTTCGAAACCATTAAAGCTGTAGCCATTAAATTTTACAAGAGTATTAAAACTGCATGGAAAATCAAAATAAAAAAATTCATTTAAAATATGTGGTGACGTAAGGATTTTTTATGATGATATCATTAATTAAATAGTATAAAAGAATGTGTGTGTCTTTGGTCTACTTATGTGTTTATAGTTGCACAGAGTTTGTTTTAACATACCTTATATGAGCATTTAGCGGTGTAAATTTTAGAAAAGTTCCATGAATTTAATAATATACATTTTAATACATTTTAATACTTTTTAATACATTTTAATACATTTTAATACTTTTTAATACATTTTAATACTGTTTAAAAGTGATTAAAAAACAAAACGACGAGCTCTCAGAAACCTGATCCCAACCAATACCAATATTAAAAGAATACCAATCATTTAACCCAATACCATACTACTTAAACCCCTTTTTTATTTTACTTCAGTCGTAGTTCTAAAAAACAGAGGACCCATTCCTGTGGCTAACACTTGATCTCTATATGAGATACATATATATTCTAGTGTTCCATTGAAGTTCTCCTTTACCTCTCAAACGTTGAGTTAATAAAGAAGTGAAGAATATATATTTTCCTCTCTCCCATTTGGTCAGTTAACTCCGTGTATCTTTCTTGTTATGGTATATCTTTTTTTGGTATCTTGATTTTGCCAAATTCAAAAACAAGAATTTATCTAGTCTAGTAGAGTATCCAGCTTAGTGGTGTTACTATAGGAAACCGTACTTGAAGAAGGTGCATCATTCCTCGTGTAATCCAGTGTGTAGCCACACTGAGGGGATCTTATTTCGGCTTCGAATACTATGTTTATTGAATATTTAGTCAGGGTTTACTTGTTAAGGAAAGTATCCTCATATCAGGTTGTCCTGACACACCCCTGTATAGAAAGACTTTAGACATTCGAGAATAATGTCTAGTAGGTATTCAAATCCCACTTTAAAAGATTCGCATGTGATTAGGATTTATAACAAAGTAAGGGTTGCTGAACATCAACCGCATTTCCAGCAATCGAACGGACTGATAAAAATGCGATTGATTGTAATAATACAAATTAGGATTTCGTACATTTCTCAAGAGCAAAAGCGCATGAACAATTCATAGAACCGATAGGATTTGAAACCGGCATAGCTAATGACATATGCCGTAATTGTATGCATTAGTCTAATACCGCTTATTGCGTTATGGCAACTGTTTTGTTTTGTTTTTTAATATTCTCTGCAACATTAAATCATTTTGACCAAATATAGTTGAAATGCTTCTCGAAGTTTCCTAAATATTTGGTGTGGGGATTAAAATCCGCGAATTAAAATTCAATTCTCGCACGTGTGAAAGCAGGAATAAAGCTCAAAGATATCGAATGAGGGTTAAATTGGGAGCTACCGTCCCTTGTCGACTTTTTTGCTACACAGTTAAACTGTGTCCAAGATGGTATCGTAAAGGAACGAAAAGAGTGTCGGATGCTTTCGACTGCCTTCCATAGGCTTCCGTGGTAAAAAAGGAGAAGTGACAGAATTGACGACCCAATTATGCAAGCATAATTTTCCGCAAAGGCACAACATCCCTCGTTCCGTACATTATTCCTACTTTCACTCGGGGAGGAAAAACCTGACATGGATTTCTTAGTTATACTGACGCACGAAGATCGGCAAATTATGAGGTTATCGAACATTGTGTTTTATGTAAATCAATCCATTAATCAGGTCAGGAATTCTACTCAGATTCTCCAGATTTGTTTCTACCAAACATCTCTGTAACATATCGCTATCGACAGGTCCTCACGATGACATCTAAAGTTGTCTACAAGTTTGTAATGTAGATGTGATGAAGTCTTCCAACCGAGTTGTTGCCACATAATGAATTCCATAAGACAGTGCCCCATCACAAGTTCTTACTTAATTCCCTAGAAGTGACCAGCAAGCCGAAGTCTTGTGAATCTATACACCGGTTCTATTTTTGGGTTCGTCAAATAAACAACAAATCAACAATTTTCAAGTTACTTAATATCAAAGCGTAATACCTATTACATAATACATATTAAAAACAAGATTGTAATTTACTTATAGCTAGGGGGCGTCTTCACATCTTTAACAACAGTATTAGTAAGCAAATGATAACAATATATCCGATGGGATTCAAACTCAGAATCGTGCATTACATAGGCTGAGGTTGTATCTATTAGGCTAACTACGCACCCCTTGATTTCCGTTAAGTAGGATGATAGAATCACTCGAACTCAGTTTTACGAAATTTAACTGATATCGTTTCATTGTGTCCTTAAAGTCTGCATTCTTCGTTTTACGACCGGACTAAGACGGTACAGTAAAATGATGTAAATGTTTGATCTGCCAGGAAGTCGGAGAGAAGGGAGATCGACTCTAATTGGCTCAACTTCTTTTAATCACAGATGCTCCTGTGCTACATCTTATGAGCTTTAATTCAGGTCCGATATTTCCTTCGTGCACATGTGACTCCATGTTTACTTTCTGTTTTAAAGAGTAATCTTATACATTTAAACAAAAAATGTTTATATTCGACGTGGAAGATTATTATCAAAGCGGATTATAACAAATGGTTTAGTGGCTTTGTTTTACGGTATATCAACCCTTTTCGAGTTATTTAATGCCGAATCCGATCATTTTGGTAAAAGTTTTTGTGCTTCAAGTTCTTTATATGTTCAAGTATTTATTCATTGTGTTTGATTGAGTAAAAAGGGGAAGGGAGGGGGAGGGAAAGATGAATAGATGGAAATTGCTGTTTTTTGTTTTGGATTTTTCAGAACACGATTGAGGTTTGCAATGTTTGGGATATTTTGGGTCAGGAAAGCCGATATCTTCAGATTATTGAAGACGCTCGATTAACCAATTTAGTTTTTGATAATAAAGTAATATATTGTTAGAACAGATTACAAATAACGATAAAGTATAATATTTTCAAATGAAATTACAAACAGAAATAATTGTAGAGAGAAGAAATTAAAGTTTGCATTTTTTTAAAACTCTCGCATAATATATTTAACAGAATTTAAACCGTATATAAATCTAAAACATTTAGTCATTTAATGTACCTACGCTATAACCTTTCACACAGATTTTAAAATTGTTATAGCCCGATCAGCAACTTTAATAATTAGTGATTAATTTGATGTCGCTAAGGTAAGAACATTCGAGCTTTACTCACTTTAAAATGAATTGTTTCAAACTAGAATAATGTCATCTCTTCGACAGAAACAATTTAAAATAAATTCGTTTCATTGATTTGAATAATCTTTAGCTGACAATTATTTTCACAATAAAATGACAGAGTATCATTGATTAAAAATAATTAAACTTCTAGTTTTAAATACATAAATAAAGAAGAAAGATATTTGTTTTGTTCATGGATATAATATTTCGCTGCCAATGGCAATTATTTTTACAATAAAATGACAGAGTATCATTGATTAAAAATAATTAAACTTCTAGTTTTAAATAAATAAATAAAGAGGAAAGATATTAGTTTTGTTTATGGAAATAATATTTCGCTGTCAATGACAATTATTTTTACGGAAGAAGAAAGAATATGTTAATATTGAACCTGACATACACTTATTGTCTCTTAAGAAATATTATTATTACCAGTGAATTATACATTTTCATGTCGAAAGCACC
Organism: Sepiola atlantica; assembly: GCA_963556195.1. Classification (NCBI taxonomy): domain Eukaryota; kingdom Metazoa; phylum Mollusca; class Cephalopoda; order Sepiida; family Sepiolidae; genus Sepiola; species Sepiola atlantica. The sequence goes on from OY744535.1 coordinate 54,181,461, forward strand.
CTGGAATATTTCATGGGAACACGCTAGTATTATATTAATAGGGTTTGTATCCTGTGGGAGATGACGGTGGTTACCGACACAGACTAAAAACATGTGTGATGAGTTCGAATCCACTTCGTTCCACAGAAACACTTTCACTTAGGATGTTGGCAACATTCACGTATTCCCTCCCGTAAGTACCCGATATCTTTCTAGAAAAAAAATCTTTAAAAAATGCCGCCAATAGAATCTCTTGATTCATACGAAATGAATGAATAAAAATGGTGCAACTTTTCAATTATTAAATTGAAGAGACACTCAAATAAAGATGAATAAACAAATAAATATTGTTAGAAAAGACAATATTAATTATATTCGCTTGTAATTATAATTTCCCGCTGTTATATTCTTTCCTAATCAAGAGAAAATAATAATTTGCGTTATTTTTTTATAAATTTTATTTTATTGGTCAATAATGATATTAGACATTGTGGGTGATAGTCACAAGCGAATAAAGAGTATTTTGACTGGACAAAGTCCAACTCTCTACCATGCAGGGCCCGGTGTTGTCAAACATCTTTTCATTACATTATATTGCAATTATCGACGTGTATCTAAGAATAATGGAGATTTGGTGTCTGTATATAATTTAAACTGTGCCACATCAAAAAGACAGTTCACCATATATTGTATAATAAAGCGTCAGTGTATGTTTAAATGTCTGTCAAAACAATTCCAACACATTCGTCAGAATTGTAGCAAATTTAGCACAAATAATCTGTCAGACGACGGGTGTTTCTTAGTGAGTAACTAGAATACTACTACTACTACTACTGCTGCTGCTGTTGGTGGTGGTGGTAGTAGTGGTTGTGATGGTGGTGTTTTTTGAGCGAGTTGAACCTGATTGCACATACTGTCGGCGATTGCTCGAGGTCGTTCTTGTAGATTTGGAGCGCTTCATGTTCCGTAAGGAGTTTACGTTACCCCGCACACCGAAGTATACAGAGACCAGCTGTTGCTCCAAGTCGTCGAGGAAAGTCGTCATCTGTAGGCATTGAGTGGCGGTTTCATATGCACTAACGCAACGCTGTCATCCCCAATCTACATTGCAAAAGATGAGTACACAGCCATGCTTACACTAGATTGTCGTTGGTAAAACAGTCAGAGGCTGCCAAATCCAGATGTAACTGCCTTTTGATTTCACCAGAGCCCCTTAAGCCGGGCTGCGACCTTAAGATCGTTTGATGTCATACCAATCTTCTTTGGTGAACCTGCCAGGAAGCGAAGTCCCCGTACGGAATAGCTCTGACACTACTCATTACTACAGCCGTACCACATTATGGACTTTAGGGCTGCGCTGTTGATGATTGGTTGTTGTCGTTATTGTTGAGTGAACTAGATTTCTGCACTAAGCCAACGAACAGTGTGCTTCAGTATTGTCTGTTTTGCATGGTCTTCTTCGTTAGTCGTAGCTATGTGTCATACCGACAAAATTGCAGGGTGTTTTTTTTATCCGTAAAACTACGAGCAGCAAAGGTCTGCAATTGCAGACGAAGTCGAAACATGTTTGGCTTAAATCCCACTATGAAATGGTGGTTTCACAAGCGCAGAACCAACGTTTTAATCCTCATTCCATTGATTTTAGTTTCTGAGACTGGCACGCCCCTGCTGCCACATACGCGGGGGCAGAGATTACCAGAATACGACGGATCTTGATGCCAACCCATCTTGGATTTTCACTATATCCCTGTATTCTGAGTAGATCTGGCATTCCCACCTTGCCACATGTGCAGGTTTAGATAATAATAATAATAATAATAATAATAATAATAATAATAATAATAATAATAATAATAATAATAATAATAATAATAATAATAATAATGATGATGATGATGATGATCATCATTATTATTATTATTATTATTATTATTATTATTATTATTATTATTATTATTATTATTATTATTATTATGTGAAGTGTTCATACTAAATAAAATAAATCAAGGGAGGCGCGATAGCGCTCTATCTCTTAATAGACTTCAAAAACGACCTATGCTAGAAATCTCATTTCTTTGATCAGTAATAACTCAAAAACCAATAAACCAAATGATTTAAAACTTTGCACAAAATTTTCATTTGATAGGTTCTATAAGTAGAATTTCAGCATCATTAGTCAAGGCAACCCAGAGATCCAGAAAGGTCAGGAGTGATTTTGTGCTATCCGTGTGTACGCACGTACGTACGTGTGTGCCACCCTGTATCTCATCAACTATTTGATTGATTCAGCTGATATTTGGCAGAGATAGAGGTTCTAGGGTCTAGTTGATGGCATTTTAATTCCAGTTCATAATATACCTTAGTTTTCCAGAAAATTAAAAAAAACTTAAAAAAAACTTAAAAATTACCATTGTCTTGAGGCATAGCCTTTACAAAAGTAGTGACATTCCATGATGAATGCCAGTAACTGAAATGATAGGCCCTTAATAGGGTTAAGATGAAAATTCATATACACTAAATGTATAAAAGCAAGGAAATTCCCTAATGTTTACACTTTTATTGTCATTAAGTGGTATGACTACATATCAACCAAAGCATTTCATTATCACATCACTACAGTATAAATCTCTATGCATGAGTAAATGAAGTGTGTGAGGTGCGCTGAAGAAAAATTCCTACCAGTAAAATACAGAGCCCTGTTGTGTGCGCATACCCTTAATGACAATAAAAGTGTAACAATTTGGGAATTTCTTTGCTTTTGTACATTTAGTGTATATGAATTTTCATCTTAACCCTATTAAGGGCATATGATTTCAGTATACTGGCATTTATCATGGAATACTTGGAGGTTTTAAATCTATTGGGAAAAACCGTATCACATTTGGCTTAAAGAATATTTGACATTCCGGAATTTAATTAAGGAAAGAAGGGGCCAATGTTTATATTATAGCAATTTCTAATACTAACTCTTACACTAACGAGGATTTATGGGTAGAATTTCGTCAAATTTGGCACAAATAACACATGACATGCAGGATGTGTAATTGGAGATCAAAGTGATACTACTATTATTATTACTACTACTACTACTAATACTAATGTTTTTAGTACTGATACTAACTATAATAATAATAACAATTATATAAACACTTTAGGTATATGATATTCTCCTATGATCCAGGAAATAAGCAGTTTGCGTTGATTTTTTTTTCTGTGACGAAGGAGAGGGGTACCATTTTATTTAAATGTATCCGGTGGTATTGATCCGTTGTATGTGATAGCCACGAGCAAATGCCAATAAAACCATTCAAACTGGACAGAGTCCAAATCTATCTCATACAAAACCCAGCATTAATGGCTAGAGTCCGGCGTTGTCAAACACTTACTGACATTTCTTTACGTCTCCTTTTTTTCTCTTGACATATTCTTGTTTCCTCGTTTTTAATCTGATTTACTTCGCATTATTACATTTTGTAGCCGATATCGATTTTTTTTTTACCTGGCGTTGCCCAGGTTGAGACATAAGATTTTTTTGTCGTTTTTTTTTTTTAATAAATAACTTGCAGAATGACTGGTTTGTATTTTAATTTTTTTAATTTTCAATTTTTTTGGTTGGGGTATTGCAGTTTCGGGGCTCACCCTCTAAAGTGTAATGTTTAAACTAATTGTAATTATATGTCCACGTTACCCAACGTGTTAGCTAGAATACGTATCACATAAATGTATAATGATGAAGTTCATTAGTTTTGGAGTGTACTCCGCAAATACATAGTATTGACTCTGCGATGCCATTTGCTCTCAGTTGGGTTTTACGATGTTTTATGATTGCTTTTCTATCATCTGCATATTATTATCGTTTCTGTCACTATTTTCTATACAATTCTTACAGAAAGTGTTAAATCGCTATTGGCCTTTTAAAGTATTAGTATCAATGGACGTTATGTTCTTTAGTTGATTAATGTATTATCCTGATTGCTCGGACGTTTGCTCTCATCTTGTGTGTTGTTCTCACAATGTTTCGGCCAATATAATCTCCGACCGTCTTCAGGTGTATTTTGACAATGGCTGTTATTGGTGAATAGTAGAAAAATGTTTTTATTCTTTCTTCGCGCGAAACATCGTCGTTAAATTTTCAAAATCCGTGATGTACTTACGACCATCGTCGTTTAATTTTCAAAATCTGTGATGTACTTACGACCATCGTCATTAAATTTTCAAAATCTGTGATGCACTTACGACCATCGTCGTTAGATTTTCAAAATCTGTGATGCACTTACGACCATCGTCGTTAAATTTTCAAAATCTGTGATGCACTTACGAAACGGAATTAGCGTTGACTAGTTTCCATTTTTGTATTAAATTCAGGTCCGTACTCATTTGGTATTAAGTTTTTTGAATTTTAGTTTTTGTTCGTCAGAGGTTATATCGGCCGAAACGTTGTGAGAACAACACCCAAGATTAGAGCAATAGTCCGAACAATGCAAATAACACATATTATCAATCCTCAGCTCAAAAACAAAAATTCAAAAAATTTAGTTGATTAATGTTTACATTTTTTTAACATTTGAGATATTAATTTACATATGAACTTAATTTTCTTTGTTGTTTGTTTTAAATTTATTATTATTATTATTATTATTTAAATTTATTTTTATTTTTTTATTCTTTATTTTTTAGAATGAAAAAAATATATATAGGTGCTGACCAACACATTCCATTAAAAACCAAACAGGAAAAGTCAGGGTATTTGTGCCTCACTTCCTTCTAGTAGCCAAAATTTAGTTGGAAATCCTTGCTGTGCTCAAACCTATCAAATAGATTGTTTTAAGGTCTTGCATAGAGCGGATTCCAAAATGATTCAGTCTGCGAAAGTTGGCTGATGATTGGAACGCCTAAATACCGGTCGAGAAGCCGTTCTCGACTATCAGTTCGACAGAGACTGCCAATTTTGGTGGCTTTTATCTGTCGGACTGGGGTATTATTCCTTGGGTAATCCTAAGAGGTCCACCCTCTCAGGCCTTGCCTTCCCTCTTTTGAAAAGGCGTGGTTTATTGCCAATTACATGAGGCGCGCCTACCGGGGAATGCCGACGGGGCTGCCCAGATCCGCTGGGTCGCTGACTTTTTCCTCCACCTTCCGGCCTAGTACCACATCTTTCTGCCGTGGGGAGGAAGTAAATAAAGCAGCGTTCAAAATGATTCAGTTGACTGATGATTATACCGCTTTAATACCAGTCGAGAATACGTTATCGGCAATCAGTTTAACAGAGACTGGACATTTCGGTGGCCTTTTACTTGTCGCATTGAGGTATTATGTCTTCGGTAGTCCTAGGAGGTCCACCCTTCCAGGCCTTGCCTTCCCTCTTTGGGAAGGGGGTGGGTTATATCTAATTGCCTGAAGCCTCCCTACCGGGGAATCCCGACGGGACTGCCTAGGCTATTTATAGAGGCCAGCCTGGCTCTTCTGCTTGAGCGCGGGTTTTTTTCCGCACATCTTCCTGTCGTGGGAATGGAGTAACAAAAGCGGATTTCAAAACTTATTTTAATTTTTTAATATGTCTCTATTACCATCCGTAAACTTTCTTTATGTTGATAGAGGAGGTTCATTACAAACTTAATCTCTTTGGGAAACTTAGCCCCTCCCCCCCATTTAAAAACAGTTGTTAAACTACTTATTCTGCCTTTACTGAACATTAATGAGAAGACAGAAACCTAAAGATGAACGGAACCAATAATGCAGAATGGTAGAACACGACGAGGAAAGGAAAGAAAAAGGAAGAAGAGAAAAAAAGAAAGAGAGGAGGGAATAAATTTGGTGAACATTAAAGCAGATCATTAGAATTAGAGAAAGAGAAATGGGCGAAGAAATGGGAAGAGGGTAAGAAGAAGTAGAGAAAGAAGAAGAAAAAGAAGAAGAAAATAATGACAAGATGGGGAGAAGAATACAAAAAAGAGAAAAAGAAGAAGAACAGGTTGAGAAGAAGAAGAAGAAGAAGAAGAAGAAGAAGAAAATAATGACAAGATGGGGAGGAGGAGGAGAAGAAAAAGAAGAAGAAGAAGATGAAGAAGAAGAAGAAGAAGAAGAAGAAGAAGAAAACAATGACAAGATAGGGAGAAGAAGAATACAAAAAAAAGAAAAGGAAGAATATCAGGTTGATAAAAAAAGAAGAAAAAGAAGAAGAAGAAAAAGAAGAAGAAAAATAAGTAAAGAGGAGAACAAAGGGAAGAGGAGACTAAAAAGAAGAATAAAAATGAACGTTGAAGTGGAGGGTGCGAATTGAAAGGACGAATGAGAAGAATGGGTAACTAAAAGATAATTAGAAAATGGAAGTACAAAGAGTAGAAAAGAAATAAAGAAGATGGATGTGAAGACAAAAAGAAACAAATTAATAAAATGACAGAACGTACAACTACTTCTACTACTACTAGTTATAATAATAATAATAATAATAATAATAATAATAATAATAATAATAATAATAATAATAATAATAATAATAATAATAATAGATAAAACCCAGGAAAACAGTAAATGTAGACTATGTGGACAAAGAGACAACACAGTAAATCATATAAGAAGTGAATGTAACAAACTAGACACAACAGAATACAAGAACAGACATGGCGTGTAAGAAAAGCAGTACACTAGGATCTGTGCAAGTAATTGAATTTCGAATACGCAGGCAAATGGTACAAACATAAACCAGAAACAGTACCGGAAAACGAAAAACACAAAATCGTCTGGGATATCTATATACAAACATACAAACTCATACAAGCCGGGAGACCGGATGTAATAATAATCGACAAGAAGGAAAAATCTTGCAAAATTGTAGATTTCAGTGTGTAGATCAAAGAGACGGATAAACGAAGTAAATACACTGAACTAGCCAGTGAACTGAAAGAAATATGTCGCATGAAGAAAGCCAGTATAATACCAATAATCGTAAGAGCACTAGGAACAATACTGAAAAACCTGGCAAAAAGACTGGGAGAAACAGAATTAGCAAAAAACACCATAAGCTCTAATCTCCCGCTCTCCTCCTCGCTCCTCGCTCTCCTCCTCCTCCCCTTCCCCCTCCCCCTTCCATTTCCTCTCCCCCTTCTTCCCCCTTCCCCTAAAAAAATGGTGCCAGCCTAGGTTGACACCACAGAAAATATTTGTAGAAGGTCAAGGAGGATGAGAAGACTGAGGAAGGACAGCACAAACCAGACCTCCACTGGAAGTGTGCGGAGAATGCTGGGACCTTGGAAATAGATAAAAAAAAAAGACCAATGGTCCCTAGCACCGAGAAATCAATAGTAAACGACTGTTGCGATACTGCAAGGTTATTTGCTGTGGTTATCGAAAAGAGGTGGAATATATTGGAAATTTGAGGAGACTTGTTGTCATTCAGACTCCAGGGAATACCATTGGTTGTTGTCGGTGAACAATCACTGATAATGACCTGTGTGAGAACTCCTAGTGCGAACAAATAATTAAAATTGTGTGGAAGACACAAAAAAGAGCTGAAGAATTACATAACTCAGAACACAGAAAGGCTGATCGGTGCAGCAAAAGACATTGCCCCAGTTAACAACTTAGGCAGAACCGAAGCCAGAAATAAAAAGACAACAAGGGAAAAGTGGGAAGAAAAACAACTGCGTAAACGGTTCATAAGAATGACAAGAGAAGAGACCCACAAACATTCCTGGGCATGGCTAAGCAAATCGCACCTGAACAGAGAAACAGAGAAACAGAATCTCCACTGACAGTTGCACAGAACAATGCGATTAGCACAAACTACATCACAGCTAAAATAGATAAAACACAGGAAAACAGTAAATTCAGATTGTGTGGGCAAGGAGACGAAACAGTAAATTACATAATAAGTGAATACAGCAAACTAGCCCCAAAAGAATACAAGAACCGACACGACTACAATTGGAGAAATAGTACAATCATAAACCAGAGACAGTATTGGAAAATCAAATCACAAAGTCCTCTGAGATATGGAGGTGCAAACAAATAAATTCATACAAGCAAGGAAACCGGATGTCATAATAGTCAACAAGAAAGAAAAATCCTGCCAAATCGTAGACTTTGCCGTTCCAGCAGACACCAGAGTGATGACCAAGGAAACGAAAAAACGAAGCAAATACACGGAACTTGCCAGAAAACTTCTAGGAATATGGAGCATGAAGAAAATCAATATAATACCAATACTCGTAAGAGCACTAGGAACAATCCCAAAAAAGTTTGAAAAAAGACTGAGAGAAATTGGAATCAAAGGGACCACTGAGACCATATGAACGGTAACCAGTCACATGAGTCTTACATTAGGAAGAAAACAAAACCACAGGTAGAATACCACCGCACGAACCAATGAACAGTATCTGCAATGAAATATAAAGAACTGCCCCCCCCCCCAAGAAGAGTGATGACCTAAGCCTCGCAAAATAATAGTGAAGGATCAAGGAGGATAGGAAGACCGAGGAGGGAGAGCACTAACCAGACCTTTACTGGAAAAGTGTGGAGAATTATGGGACCTTAGTGAGGCTTATTACCACCCAAATCCCAGAGAAGACCAATGGTCCTTACCACCGAGAAATCAATGGTAAGCGGGTGTTGCTATACCGCAAGGTTATTTGCGGTGGTAAACGATAAGAAGTTAAGAATACTGGAAATCTGGGGAGGCTTGTTGTCACGCAGACTTCAGACAACATCACCGGTCGTTGTCGGTAAGCAATCACTAAAGATTGTCATAAGTGTGATAACTCCGAGTGAGTACACATAATAATAATAATAATAATAATAATAATAATTATAATAATAATAATAATAATAATAATAATAATAATAATAATAATAATAATAATGATAATTTTTTTTAATTGTGCCGGCCTAGGCTGACACCAGACAAAATATTTGTAGAGGGTCGAGGAGAATGAGAAGACTGAGGAGGGACAGCACAAACCAGACCTCCACTGGAAAAGTGCAGAGAATGCTGGGACCTTGGGGAGGCTTATTGCCACCCAAATCCCAGAGAAGACCAATTGTCCTTACCAGCGAGAAATCAATGGTAAGAGGCTGTTGCGATACCGCATCGTTATCAAAAAGAGGTGAAGAATACTGGAAATCTGGGGAGGCTTGTTGTCACTCAGACTCCAGGAAATACCACTGATTGTTGTCGGTGAGCAATCACTGACGATGATCTGTGTGAGAACTCCTAGTGAGTACAAATAATAATAATAATAATAATAATAATAATAACAATACAAGCAATCACTAACGATTATCTGTGTGAGAACTCTTAGTGATTACTACTACTACTAATAAAAATAATAATAATTAATCATCACTAGCACTAACCAGACCGCCACTGGATGAGTTCGAAGCTTACTGGGATCTTAGAAAGGCTTATTGCCACCCACATTCAAGTGAGGAGTAATAGTCGTTTACAGCGAGAAATGAATGGTACGCGGCTATTACGATAACGCAAAGTGATTTGCAAAGGTTATCGATAAAATAGAGTACTGAACATCTGGGAAGACTTCGTGTCACCCAAACTCCAGGGAACACCACCGGTTATCATCATTGAGTAATCTCTGATGATGAGCTGTGTGAGAACTCCTAGTGAGTACAAATAATAATAATAAAAAGAAGAAGAAGAAGAAGAAGAAAAAGAAGACAGATTGGTAGATGTGAAAAGAAAGCAAAGGGCACTCAACTCTTTACGTTCGATATTAACATGCCATTTCAATTGATGGCACCGTTAATTCTATACGACACTAATAACAACATTTGTGACTCGTAATGTCTTGAAAGCTACGAAACTGTCAAACCGTTCGTTTAAACAGATCAATCAATGCGTAGTAACTGATACTTGTCTGAACACCCCCTACACACACACACATATATATATATATATATATATATATATATATATATATATATATATATATATATATATATACACGCAGTAATAAAATTCTGAAGCTATACTTACTGGTTTTTGCTAACATATATTGAGTACCAACGTCCAATTGATCGAAAGTGATCCTTTCTCGTATGCACAAATTTCTAATGTACGCCAACCCTTACACGTATATCTATACTAATATGAGAAACGCAGTTTGAGCGCAATTATTGGATTTAAAAACGAGTGCAATCTATTTAAGTTTCGGAATCCTTATACATACGCATGTCGTTTTAAAGTTATTAAAATTAGAAGCTAAACTATTTCGATTCCGCTAACGTACATGCAAAAAAGTATAAGGGTGTAACATTGCGCGCATTATACAAGGCAGTTTTTTATTAAAACTAAACACCTATGCGTATATACACTTTAAACATACACATTTCAACACGTTCATTACTTGTAAAATCTTCACACTATCATACAAATATTAGGTCCCACAACAGTTTTTCATATTAGCCAAGGTTTGCCGTGGCATAATTCCGGCTAGCTAAGAAATGTATTGTCCTCTTGGCAGAATTTTCTTCGTTGGATTAGGGTAGAGCTCGGCTCGGTCCTAAGAAAGCAATCCTTCCAGATATTAACCTCTCACCCGGAAGGAGGTTTGCATATTGCTCATGGTTTTGTGCCTCCTCATCAGGGAATACCGACGAGCCATTATGAGGATGGCTAACATGGACAAGAATCGAACCTTCCATATTGATATCTATAGGCTGACGGTTTACCTCCGATAAAACGCAACAACCGCTACAATCACCAATAAAAACAATTAAATAAAATACATTGATATTTAGATTATGAAAATCGTGCATATGTTCAGGCAAGGCGTCAAAGTCCAGAGGTAAAATGCCAGAATATAGACATGAATATCGAAGGTTCGATCCTTGTCCATGTTAGCCATGCTGATTACAGTTGTGAGACGGAAACACGAGTCCATAGATTACATTAATGTACGTATAAAAAAAACCCACATGTTTATCAACCGCAAATACGTACTATAATATTAAGGGCGACAAGTAATGCAATCTTCTGCATCTTAAGATGTGAAACAATCGAAATAAAAGTACAGAAACGCAACAAACGCTACAATCACCAATAAAAACAATTATATATATATATATATATATATATATATATATATATATTTATAGTAAGTTATGAAAATATATATTTGCAATTAAGCTACACAGAGGCTTCCTAGCTGTACTAACATAATGAGCTCTATTGAAGTAAATACTGAAAATCGATACATAATATATTAGATCCCCTTATAATATTATACATATATATATATATATATATATATATATATATATATGAAATCATAATAATAATCATCATCATCATCATCATCATCATCATTATTATTATTATTATTATTATTATTATTATTATTTGAACTGTTCATTCTAAATTAAATAAATTATAGGTTTTAAATCTATTTGGAAAAACCGTATCACATTATCCCGTAAGCCAATCCTTAAACCCATTTCCTCTCCCTAATTCTTTTTAGAAAACACACCATTAAACCACAAAACAGTAACGGCCAAATATACAACACTCATAATATTGGCTCACGGGATTTATATAGAAATATTTTTTAATTTAAATTTTTTTTTTATATCTCTTTAAATCTTCTCCGGTTTAAATCTCAACTGTAACTTTTCACCATTCCCCTTTATTTTAAACCTTATTAAACCTTCTTACACATTTCCGAAACAGATGACAACAGAAGCTGAAGAAAGCCGGATGGCTAAGTCCTTCTGTGCTTGAAATCGACGGTACGAATAGTAGCGTCCAAAAGTTAAGGGCTAGTAGTTTCAAGACAAGTTTAAGTACTTTTTAAGAAAAACCGTTCATTTAAAATACTTAATATGCATATATACTTATAGATATACTCATCACTCATGTCTCGCCTAAATTTCATAAGCATCCGTTGGATATTTTTGAAGTTATGACCAATAACACAAAAGTTTGTCCAAATTCTCGTGGTCCAAAAGTTAAGGGCTAGGCGGTATACTCTTTAATTATTATAACAGTAAGGTACTGTATAGGTGGACAGGAGTTATCGCCCCTGAACATACTTTACATAAGTGGAGTTTCCAACGGGTAAGAGTTATCGCCCCTGGCTCATAACTTTACATTTGTGGACTTCGCTCTCCTATAAAAAGAGAGAGAAACGTCCTTCTTCATTCTGAAGTCGACACACGTCGTTTCGCTGTCAGACAGGTACTATGAATAATCCTACTTCAAATTTTTACTAAAGAACATTAAAATTATTGTAATTGGGTAAAAGAAATGAGTGTTTGTATCGCACTAGTACAACATGGCAGCAAAACAACGTCGTCCCGTTTCTGTCGAAGAAAAACAGCTCATTATTCATCTTCATAGTAATGGCAAGAAAACTTCTGAGATTGTTGACACCGTAGGAAGGTCTCCTAGTGTAGTAAAGCGTATTGTGGCACATTTCAAGCAGTCAGGATCAGTGGCAGCTGCCCCAAAATCTGGTAGACCTCGAAGCACAACTGCTCGACAGGATCGTCTTATTGTCAAAATGTCACTTAAAGACAGATTTAACACTGCTGCTAAAATATCTCGAGAACTAAAGCAAAGGTCTATTGTTCAAGCGTCTCGGCAAACTGTTACACGCCGGTTGCACGCTTCTGGATTGCAATCTCGAGTGCCAGCAAGGAAGCCTCTTATCTCCAAAAAGAATCAGAAACTCCGCCTCGCTTTTGCCCAAGAACACGTTGTGTGGACAACCGAAAACTGGTCCCGTGTGCACTTTAGTGATGAATCGAAGTTTAACGTTATCGGATCTGATGGCAACACGTATGTCCGGCGAAGAACTGGTGAGAGATTGGAGGTTAAGTGCGTGAAAAAAACTGTGAAATTTGGAGGAGGAAGTGTAATGGTTTGGGGCGTTATGTCAGCTGCAGGCTGTGGACCACTGATTCGTCTGCAAGGTAGAATAAATGCAGAAGTTTATAAGCAGATTCTACGGCAGCATGCAGTTCCTAGTCTTCGGTCGTCGCTCTATCAACCTGCAATTTTCATGCAGGATAACGCTCCTTGTCACACTGCTAAGAAAGTAAACACATTTTTAGACGAGGAAGAAGTTGAAACGATGCGTTGGCCCCCTTAGAGTCCAGATCTTAATCCTATTAAGAATATCTGGAAAATAGTTGGTGAACGTGCTCAACTTCAGTGCCTAAAAAATCAAGAAGAACTCTGGCAGTGCTTACATGCTGAATGGAGTGCGATAACGCCAGCGTTTTGCAAGAAGTATGTGGATTCCTGTGCCAAGAGGTGT
>OY744535.1:54197210-54359710 GCA_963556195.1 Sepiola atlantica
GCCGGGAGTTTTACCCAATGAGCTATGCCTTAAAGCTAATGGCAGTTAGTGATATCGTTACAGATAAGCTCTACCCAAGAAAGGGAGCTTTATATAGTCATCCACATACAGACTGTTTCGCTGTATCACAGCTCTTTCAGTGCGGCTAGACCAGTTAGTGCTTCAATATATATATATATATATATATATATATATATATATATATATATGCAACAGTTATTTTTTCGATATTAACAGTAATTAATTAAAGTTTATTACTAAAAAAAACGGATACATTACGAAAACCTTTCTTAAAATAATTGTTTGTGAATTTTCAAGGTAGGTAATTTAAATAAAATTAACATTCTTGCTCGAAAGAAAGATTTCTATAGCAAGAAGAGAGGGGGACGACTTACTATCTTTATCTTCCTCTCTCTCTCTACTTCTTTCTTGGACTCGCACTCACTCACTCACACACCCAATAGTTCAGACGAATTGTATTACTTTTCAATTACTGTACGGATTATTTAAAATATAAATAAAATTGTATTACAATAACAAAAGTATTACTATTTATCTATTTATATGAATGAATGTTAAAGTTTATATATTTATATGAATAAAAGTGAATGTTGTCTTGTATTAACAACAAACACTTATAAATGGAAATCTTTATTATTTAAAATTGTGATTGTAATTTTGCGAGGCGATAGCCAGCAAGTATATATATATATATATATATATATATATATATATATATATATATATATGGGTGTGTGTGTGTGTGTGTGTGTATATATATATATGTATATATATATATATATGTGTGTGTATATATATATATGTGTGTATATATATATATATATATATATATGTATGTGTATATATGTATATTTATATGTGTATATATATTTATATATATATGTATATGTATATGTATATATATATACATGGATATATATTTATATATATATGTATATATATATATATATATGTATATATATATTTATATATATATGTATATATATATGTATATATATATTTATATATATATGTATATATGTATACATTTCTATATTTATATATATATTTCATATATATATATATATATATATATATATATATATATATATATATATATATATGAAAAGGGAAACAATAAAAGTATTTGTATATTCAGTAATGTTTCGTCTTTATTTCAAGAATTCATCGGGATGCTTCATTTGAAGAAATAAAATACAAGTACATTATAAGAAAATATTTCGTGTGTTTGTTTAAAAAAGCGTACTTGTATTTTATTTCTTCAAATCAATTATCCCGAAGAACTCTTGAAATAAAGGCGAAACGTTGAAGAATATATAAATAATATCGGTGTTTCTTTTTCATTTTCCAGCACGTTGGAATATTGTTTCCATATTTTCATTCATATAAATATATATATATATATATATATATATATATATATATATATATAAAGAGAGAGATTAGATAGATAGATAGATAGATATGAGATATATATATATATATTATATAATATTTATATTAATACAATTGCGTGACAATCTCTCGTCTATTTGTGTATGTATGTCATTATTTCTCGCATAATTGTGATCATCATATTCCGTACCACGTCCGTTTTACATGCTGGCATGTGCTGAACAGCTTTTAGAAATTGACTTCTTAACGAACCAATCTCTGCTCAGGTGTTTATTTATCCTTCTTTACTCTCAAGTCCAACCTTTCCCCTTTCTTCACTTTTTTTTTTGGCTTTCGCATCCATGTAAACTGACATGCTATTCCAATTGTTCTACATCTACTAACCCAAGTCCTCTCACCCATTCTTTCAACGTGGATGTATAATAAAGGTCTACTATTCTGTACTTATCTCCCTATACTGTCCAGAGTTAATTTTTCTCTTAGCTCATAAGATCTAAGTCTGCCTGTAAGACTCATATCACACATTTATTGCATCATCTCATGTCAGTGCTTTCCATGCAACGCATGTCCTCAACCTTTACTAGCCAGGTTCCACTTCCATATATAATCACACTGCGTAAAGATGCCTGATAGATAATTCTTTGGTCAACAGTGGTAACGCTTTATTGTGGTGTAATAACAGAAGTTTTCTGAACTTACTCTATTGTGGTGTAATAGCCGAAGTTTTCTGAACTTACTCTATTGTTGTGTAATAGTCGAAGTTTTCTGAACTTACTCTATTGTGGTGTAATAGCCGAAGTTTTCTGAACTTACTCTATTGTTGTGTAATAGTCGAAGTTTTCTGAACTTACTCTATTGTTGTGTAATAGCCGAAGTTTTCTGAACTTACTCTATTGTTGTGTAATAGTCGAAGTTTTCTGAACTTACTCTATTGTGGTGTAATAGCCGAAGTTTTCTGAACTTACTCTATTGTGGTGTAATAACAGAAGTTTTCTGAACTTACTCTATTCTGGTGTAATAGCCGAAGTTTTCTGAACTTACTCTATTCTGGTGTAATAGCCGAAGTTTTCTGAACTTACTCTATTGTGGTGTAATAGCCGAAGTTTTCTGAACTTACTCTATTGTGGTGTAATAGCCGAAGTTTTCTGAACTTACTCTATTGTGGTGTAATAACAGAAGTTTTCTGAACTTACTCTATTCTGGTGTAATAGCCGAAGTTTTCTGAACTTACTCTATTGTGGTGTAATAACAGAAGTTTTCTGAACTTACTCTATTCTGGTGTAATAGCCGAAGTTTTCTGAACTTACTCTATTGTGGTGTAATAGCCGAAGTTTTCTGAACTTACTCTATTGTGGTGTAATAACAGAAGTTTTCTGAACTTACTCTATTGAGGTGTAATAACAGAAGTTTTCTGAACTTACTCTATTCTGGTGTAATAACAGAAGTTTTCTGAACTTACTCTATTCTGGTGTAATAGCCGAAGTTTTCTGAACTTACTCTATTCTGGTGTAATAGCCGAAGTTTTCTGAACTTACTCTATTGTGGTGTAATAACAGAAGTTTTCTGAACTTACTCTATTGTGGTGTAATAACAGAAGTTTTCTGAACTTACTCTATTGTGGTGTAATAACAGAAGTTTTCTGAACTTACTCTATTGTGGTGTAATAGCCGAAGTTTTCTGAACTTACTCTATTGTGGTGTAATAGCCGAAGTTTTCTGAACTTACTCTATTGTGGTGTAATAACAGAAGTTTTCTGAACTTACTCTATTCTGGTGTAATAGCCGAAGTTTTCTGAACTTACTCTATTGTGGTGTAATAGCCGAAGTTTTCTGAACTTACTCTATTGTGGTGTAATAACAGAAGTTTTCTGAACTTACTCTATTCTGGTGTAATAACAGAAGTTTTCTGAACTTACTCTATTGTGGTGTAATAGCCGAAGTTTTCTGAACTTACTCTATTGTGGTGTAATAACAGAAGTTTTCTGAACTTACTCTATTCTGGTGTAATAGCCGAAGTTTTCTGAACTTACTCTATTGTGGTGTAATAGCCGAAGTTTTCTGAACTTACTCTATTGTGGTGTAATAGCCGAAGTTTTCTGAACTTACTCTATTGTGGTGTAATAACAGAAGTTTTCTGAACTTACTCTATTCTGGTGTAATAACAGAAGTTTTCTGAACTTACTCTATTGTGGTGTAATAGCCGAAGTTTTCTGAACTTACTCTATTCTGGTGTAATAGCCGAAGTTTTCTGAACTTACTCTATTGTGGTGTAATAACAGAAGTTTTCTGAACTTACTCTATTCTGGTGTAATAGCCGAAGTTTTCTGAACTTACTCTATTCTGGTGTAATAGCCGAAGTTTTCTGAACTTACTCTATTGTGGTGTAATAGCCGAAGTTTTCTGAACTTACTCTATTGTGGTGTAATAACAGAAGTTTTCTGAACTTACTCTATTGTGGTGTAATAACAGAAGTTTTCTGAACTTACTCTATTCTGGTGTAATAACAGAAGTTTTCTGAACTTACTCTATTCTGGTGTAATAGCCGAAGTTTTCTGAACTTACTCTATTCTGGTGTAATAGCCGAAGTTTTCTGAACTTACTCTATTGTGGTGTAATAGCCGAAGTTTTCTGAACTTACTCTATTGTGGTGTAATAACAGAAGTTTTCTGAACTTACTCTATTCTGGTGTAATAACAGAAGTTTTCTGAACTTACTCTATTCTGGTGTAATAGCAGAAGTTTTCTGAACTTACTCTATTCTGGTGTAATAGCCGAAGTTTTCTGAACTTACTCTATTGTGGTGTAATAACAGAAGTTTTCTGAACTTACTCTATTGTGGTGTAATAGCCGAAGTTTTCTGAACTTACTCTATTGTGGTGTAATAGCCGATATTTTCTGAACTTACTCTATTGTGGTGTAATAACAGAAGTTTTCTGAACTTACTCTATTCTGGTGTAATAGCCGAAGTTTTCTGAACTTACTCTATTCTGGTGTAATAGCCGAAGTTTTCTGAACTTACTCTATTGTGGTGTAATAGCCGATATTTTCTGAACTTACTCTATTGTGGTGTAATAGCCGAAGTTTTCTGAACTTACTCTATTGTGGTGTAATAGCCGAAGTTTTCTGAACTTACTCTATTCTGGTGTAATAGCCGAAGTTTTCTGAACTTACTCTATTCTGGTGTAATAGCCGAAGTTTTCTGAACTTACTCTATTGTGGTGTAATAGCCGAAGTTTTCTGAACTTACTCTATTGTGATGTAATAGCCGAAGTTTTCTGAACTTACTCTATTGTGGTGTAATAACAGAAGTTTTCTGAACTTACTCTATTCTGGTGTAATAGCCGAAGTTTTCTGAACTTACTCTATTGTGGTGTAATAACAGAAGTTTTCTGAACTTACTCTATTCTGGTGTAATAGCCGAAGTTTTCTGAACTTACTCTATTGTGGTGTAATAGCCGAAGTTTTCTGAACTTACTCTATTGTGGTGTAATAGCCGAAGTTTTCTGAACTTACTCTATTGTGGTGTAATAACAGAAGTTTTCTGAACTTACTCTATTGTGGTGTAATAACAGAAGTTTTCTGAACTTACTCTATTCTGGTGTAATAACAGAAGTTTTCTGAACTTACTCTATTCTGGTGTAATAGCCGAAGTTTTCTGAACTTACTCTATTCTGGTGTAATAGCCGAAGTTTTCTGAACTTACTCTTTTCTGGTGTAATAGCCGAAGTTTTCTGAACTTACTCTATTGTGGTGTAATAGCCGAAGTTTTCTGAACTTACTCTATTGTGGTGTAATAACAGAAGTTTTCTGAACTTACTCTATTCTGGTGTAATAACAGAAGTTTTCTGAACTTACTCTATTCTGGTGTAATAGCCGAAGTTTTCTGAACTTACTCTATTCTGGTGTAATAGCCGAAGTTTTCTGAACTTACTCTATTGTGGTGTAATAGCCGATATTTTCTGAACTTACTCTATTGTGGTGTAATAGCCGAAGTTTTCTGAACTTACTCTATTGTGGTGTAATAGCCGAAGTTTTCTGAACTTACTCTATTCTGGTGTAATAGCCGAAGTTTTCTGAACTTACTCTATTCTGGTGTAATAGCCGAAGTTTTCTGAACTTACTCTATTGTGGTGTAATAGCCGAAGTTTTCTGAACTTACTCTATTGTGATGTAATAGCCGAAGTTTTCTGAACTTACTCTATTGTGGTGTAATAACAGAAGTTTTCTGAACTTACTCTATTCTGGTGTAATAGCCGAAGTTTTCTGAACTTACTCTATTGTGGTGTAATAACAGAAGTTTTCTGAACTTACTCTATTCTGGTGTAATAGCCGAAGTTTTCTGAACTTACTCTATTGTGGTGTAATAGCCGAAGTTTTCTGAACTTACTCTATTGTGGTGTAATAGCCGAAGTTTTCTGAACTTACTCTATTGTGGTGTAATAACAGAAGTTTTCTGAACTTACTCTATTGTGGTGTAATAACAGAAGTTTTCTGAACTTACTCTATTCTGGTGTAATAACAGAAGTTTTCTGAACTTACTCTATTCTGGTGTAATAGCCGAAGTTTTCTGAACTTACTCTATTCTGGTGTAATAGCCGAAGTTTTCTGAACTTACTCTTTTCTGGTGTAATAGCCGAAGTTTTCTGAACTTACTCTATTGTGGTGTAATAGCCGAAGTTTTCTGAACTTACTCTATTGTGGTGTAATAACAGAAGTTTTCTGAACTTACTCTATTCTGGTGTAATAACAGAAGTTTTCTGAACTTACTCTATTGTGGTGTAATAGCCGAAGTTTTCTGAACTTACTCTATTGTGGTGTAATAACAGAAGTTTTCTGAACTTACTCTATTGTGGTGTAATAACAGAAGTTTTCTGAACTTACTCTATTGTGGTGTAATAGCCGAAGTTTTCTGAACTTACTCTATTGTGGTGTAATAACAGAAGTTTTCTGAACTTACTCTATTGTGGTGTAATAGCCGAAGTTTTCTGAACTTACTCTATTGTGGTGTAATAACAGAAGTTTTCTGAACTTACTCTATTGTGGTGTAATAACAGAAGTTTTCTGAACTTACTCTATTGTGGTGTAATAACAGAAGTTTTCTGAACTTACTCTATTGTGGTGTAATAACAGAAGTTTTCTGAACTTACTCTATTGTGGTGTAATAGCCGAAGTTTTCTGAACTTACTCTATTGTGGTGTAATAACAGAAGTTTTCTGAACTTACTCTATTCTGGTGTAATAACAGAAGTTTTCTGAACTTACTCTATTGAGGTGTAATAACAGAAGTTTTCTGAACTTACTCTATTCTGGTGTAATAACAGAAGTTTTCTGAACTTACTCTATTCTGGTGTAATAGCCGAAGTTTTCTGAACTTACTCTATTCTGGTGTAATAGCCGAAGTTTTCTGAACTTACTCTATTGTGGTGTAATAACAGAAGTTTTCTGAACTTACTCTATTGTGGTGTAATAACAGAAGTTTTCTGAACTTACTCTATTGTGGTGTAATAACAGAAGTTTTCTGAACTTACTCTATTGTGGTGTAATAGCCGAAGTTTTCTGAACTTACTCTATTGTGGTGTAATAGCCGAAGTTTTCTGAACTTACTCTATTGTGGTGTAATAACAGAAGTTTTCTGAACTTACTCTATTCTGGTGTAATAGCCGAAGTTTTCTGAACTTACTCTATTGTGGTGTAATAGCCGAAGTTTTCTGAACTTACTCTATTGTGGTGTAATAACAGAAGTTTTCTGAACTTACTCTATTCTGGTGTAATAACAGAAGTTTTCTGAACTTACTCTATTGTGGTGTAATAACAGAAGTTTTCTGAACTTACTCTATTGTGGTGTAATAACAGAAGTTTTCTGAACTTACTCTATTCTGGTGTAATAGCCGAAGTTTTCTGAACTTACTCTATTGTGGTGTAATAGCCGAAGTTTTCTGAACTTACTCTATTGTGGTGTAATAGCCGAAGTTTTCTGAACTTACTCTATTGTGGTGTAATAACAGAAGTTTTCTGAACTTACTCTATTCTGGTGTAATAACAGAAGTTTTCTGAACTTACTCTATTGTGGTGTAATAGCCGAAGTTTTCTGAACTTACTCTATTCTGGTGTAATAGCCGAAGTTTTCTGAACTTACTCTATTGTGGTGTAATAACAGAAGTTTTCTGAACTTACTCTATTCTGGTGTAATAGCCGAAGTTTTCTGAACTTACTCTATTCTGGTGTAATAGCCGAAGTTTTCTGAACTTACTCTATTGTGGTGTAATAGCCGAAGTTTTCTGAACTTACTCTATTGTGGTGTAATAACAGAAGTTTTCTGAACTTACTCTATTGTGGTGTAATAACAGAAGTTTTCTGAACTTACTCTATTCTGGTGTAATAACAGAAGTTTTCTGAACTTACTCTATTCTGGTGTAATAGCCGAAGTTTTCTGAACTTACTCTATTCTGGTGTAATAGCCGAAGTTTTCTGAACTTACTCTATTGTGGTGTAATAGCCGAAGTTTTCTGAACTTACTCTATTGTGGTGTAATAACAGAAGTTTTCTGAACTTACTCTATTCTGGTGTAATAACAGAAGTTTTCTGAACTTACTCTATTCTGGTGTAATAGCAGAAGTTTTCTGAACTTACTCTATTCTGGTGTAATAGCCGAAGTTTTCTGAACTTACTCTATTCTGGTGTAATAGCCGAAGTTTTCTGAACTTACTCTATTGTGGTGTAATAGCCGAAGTTTTCTGAACTTACTCTATTGTGGTGTAATAGCCGAAGTTTTCTGAACTTACTCTATTCTGGTGTAATAGCCGAAGTTTTCTGAACTTACTCTATTCTGGTGTAATAGCCGAAGTTTTCTGAACTTACTCTATTGTGGTGTAATAGCCGAAGTTTTCTG
This sequence comes from Sepiola atlantica, assembly GCA_963556195.1. Classification (NCBI taxonomy): domain Eukaryota; kingdom Metazoa; phylum Mollusca; class Cephalopoda; order Sepiida; family Sepiolidae; genus Sepiola; species Sepiola atlantica. The sequence goes on from OY744535.1 coordinate 54,205,513, forward strand.
AACTTACTCTATTGTGATGTAATAGCCGAAGTTTTCTGAACTTACTCTATTGTGGTGTAATAACAGAAGTTTTCTGAACTTACTCTATTCTGGTGTAATAGCCGAAGTTTTCTGAACTTACTCTATTGTGGTGTAATAACAGAAGTTTTCTGAACTTACTCTATTCTGGTGTAATAGCCGAAGTTTTCTGAACTTACTCTATTGTGGTGTAATAGCCGAAGTTTTCTGAACTTACTCTATTGTGGTGTAATAGCCGAAGTTTTCTGAACTTACTCTATTGTGGTGTAATAACAGAAGTTTTCTGAACTTACTCTATTGTGGTGTAATAACAGAAGTTTTCTGAACTTACTCTATTCTGGTGTAATAACAGAAGTTTTCTGAACTTACTCTATTCTGGTGTAATAGCCGAAGTTTTCTGAACTTACTCTATTCTGGTGTAATAGCCGAAGTTTTCTGAACTTACTCTATTCTGGTGTAATAGCCGAAGTTTTCTGAACTTACTCTATTGTGGTGTAATAGCCGAAGTTTTCTGAACTTACTCTATTGTGGTGTAATAACAGAAGTTTTCTGAACTTACTCTATTCTGGTGTAATAACAGAAGTTTTCTGAACTTACTCTATTCTGGTGTAATAACAGAAGTTTTCTGAACTTACTCTATTGTGGTGTAATAACAGAAGTTTTCTGAACTTACTCTATTGTGGTGTAATAGCCGAAGTTTTCTGAACTTACTCTATTGTGGTGTAATAACAGAAGTTTTCTGAACTTACTCTATTGTGGTGTAATAACAGAAGTTTTCTGAACTTACTCTATTCTGGTGTAATAACAGAAGTTTTCTGAACTTACTCTATTGTGGTGTAATAACAGAAGTTTTCTGAACTTACTCTATTCTGGTGTAATAGCCGAAGTTTTCTGAACTTACTCTATTCTGGTGTAATAGCCGAAGTTTTCTGAACTTACTCTATTGTGGTGTAATAACAGAAGTTTTCTGAACTTACTCTATTGTGGTGTAATAACAGAAGTTTTCTGAACTTACTCTATTGTGGTGTAATAACAGAAGTTTTCTGAACTTACTCTATTGTGGTGTAATAACAGAAGTTTTCTGAACTTACTCTATTGTGGTGTAATAGCCGAAGTTTTCTGAACTTACTCTATTGTGGTGTAATAACAGAAGTTTTCTGAACTTACTCTATTCTGGTGTAATAACAGAAGTTTTCTGAACTTACTCTATTGTGGTGTAATAGCCGAAGTTTTCTGAACTTACTCTATTGTGGTGTAATAACAGAAGTTTTCTGAACTTACTCTATTCTGGTGTAATAGCCGAAATTTTCTGAACTTACTCTATTGTGGTGTAATAGCCGAAGTTTTCTGAACTTACTCTATTGTGGTGTAATAGCCGAAGTTTTCTGAACTTACTCTATTGTGGTGTAATAACAGAAGTTTTCTGAACTTACTCTATTGTGGTGTAATAACAGAAGTTTTCTGAACTTACTCTATTCTGGTGTAATAACAGAAGTTTTCTGAACTTACTCTATTCTGGTGTAATAGCCGAAGTTTTCTGAACTTACTCTATTCTGGTGTAATAGCCGAAGTTTTCTGAACTTACTCTATTCTGGTGTAATAGCCGAAGTTTTCTGAACTTACTCTATTGTGGTGTAATAGCCGAAGTTTTCTGAACTTACTCTATTGTGGTGTAATAACAGAAGTTTTCTGAACTTACTCTATTCTGGTGTAATAACAGAAGTTTTCTGAACTTACTCTATTGTGGTGTAATAGCCGAAGTTTTCTGAACTTACTCTATTGTGGTGTAATAACAGAAGTTTTCTGAACTTACTCTATTGTGGTGTAATAACAGAAGTTTTCTGAACTTACTCTATTGTGGTGTAATAACAGAAGTTTTCTGAACTTACTCTATTCTGGTGTAATAGCCGAAGTTTTCTGAACTTACTCTATGCTGGTGTAATAGCCGAAGTTTTCTGAACTTACTCTATTGTGGTGTAATAGCCGAAGTTTTCTGAACTTACTCTATTGTGGTGTAATAACAGAAGTTTTCTGAACTTACTCTATTCTGGTGTAATAACAGAAGTTTTCTGAACTTACTCTATTCTGGTGTAATAACAGAAGTTTTCTGAACTTACTCTATTCTGGTGTAATAGCCGAAGTTTTCTGAACTTACTCTATTCTGGTGTAATAGCCGAAGTTTTCTGAACTTACTCTATTGTGGTGTAATAGCCGAAGTTTTCTGAACTTACTCTATTGTGGTGTAATAACAGAAGTTTTCTGAACTTACTCTATTCTGGTGTAATAACAGAAGTTTTCTGAACTTACTCTATTGTGGTGTAATAGCCGAAGTTTTCTGAACTTACTCTATTGTGGTGTAATAGCCGAAGTTTTCTTAACTTACTCTATTGTGGTGTAATAACAGAAGTTTTCTGAACTTACTCTATTCTGGTGTAATAACAGAAGTTTTCTGAACTTACTCTATTCTGGTGTAATAGCCGAAGTTTTCTGAACTTACTCTATTCTGGTGTAATAGCCGAAGTTTTCTGAACTTACTCTATTCTGGTGTAATAGCCGAAGTTTTCTGAACTTACTCTATTGTGGTGTAATAGCCGAAGTTTTCTGAACTTACTCTATTGTGGCTTAATAACAGAAGTTTTCTGAACTTACTCTATTCTGGTGTAATAACAGAAGTTTTCTGAACTTACTCTATTCTGGTGTAATAGCCGAAGTTTTCTGAACTTACTCTATTCTGGTGTAATAGCCGAAGTTTTCTGAACTTACTCTATTGTGGTGTAATAACAGAAGTTTTCTGAACTTACTCTATTCTGGTGTAATAGCCGAAGTTTTCTGAACTTACTCTATTGTGGTGTAATAGCCGATATTTTCTGAACTTACTCTATTGTGGTGTAATAACAGAAGTTTTCTGAACTTACTCTATTGTGGTGTAATAGCCGAAGTTTTCTGAACTTACTCTATTGTGGTGTAATAGCCGAAGTTTTCTGAACTTACTCTATTCTGGTGTAATAGCCGAAGTTTTCTGAACTTACTCTATTCTGGTGTAATAGCCGAAGTTTTCTGAACTTACTCTATTGTGGTGTAATAACAGAAGTTTTCTGAACTTACTCTATTGTGGTGTAATAACAGAAGTTTTCTGAACTTACTCTATTCTGGTGTAATAGCCGAAGTTTTCTGAACTTACTCTATTGTGGTGTAATAGCCGAAGTTTTCTGAACTTACTCTATTGTGGTGTAATAGCCGAAGTTTTCTGAACTTACTCTATTGTGGTGTAATAGCCGAAGTTTTCTGAACTTACTCTATTGTGGTGTAATAGCCGAAGTTTTCTGAACTTACTCTATTGTGGTGTAATAGCCGAAGTTTTCTGAACTTACTCTATTGTGGTGTAATAGCCGAAGTTTTCTGAACTTACTCTATTCTGGTGTAATAGCCGAAGTTTTCTGAACTTACTCTATTGTGGTGTAATAGCCGAAGTTTTCTGAACTTACTCTATTGTGGTGTAATAACAGAAGTTTTCTGAACTTACTCTATTCTGGTGTAATAACAGAAGTTTTCTGAACTTACTCTATTCTGGTGTAATAACAGAAGTTTTCTGAACTTACTCTATTGTGGTGTAATAACAGAAGTTTTCTGAACTTACTCTATTCTGGTGTAATAGCCGAAGTTTTCTGAACTTACTCTATTCTGGTGTAATAGCCGAAGTTTTCTGAACTTACTCTATTGTGGTGTAATAACAGAAGTTTTCTGAACTTACTCTATTGTGGTGTAATAACAGAAGTTTTCTGAACTTACTCTATTCTGGTGTAATAACAGAAGTTTTCTGAACTTACTCTATTCTGGTGTAATAGCCGAAGTTTTCTGAACTTACTCTATTCTGGTGTAATAGCCGAAGTTTTCTGAACTTACTCTATTGTGGTGTAATAGCCGAAGTTTTCTGAACTTACTCTATTGTGGTGTAATAACAGAAGTTTTCTGAACTTACTCTATTGTGGTGTAATAACAGAAGTTTTCTGAACTTACTCTATTCTGGTGTAATAACAGAAGTTTTCTGAACTTACTCTATTCTGGTGTAATAACAGAAGTTTTCTGAACTTACTCTATTCTGGTGTAATAGCCGAAGTTTTCTGAACTTACTCTATTCTGGTGTAATAGCCGAAGTTTTCTGAACTTACTCTATTGTGGTGTAATAACAGAAGTTTTCTGAACTTACTCTATTGTGGTGTAATAACAGAAGTTTTCTGAACTTACTCTATTCTGGTGTAATAACAGAAGTTTTCTGAACTTACTCTATTCTGGTGTAATAGCCGAAGTTTTCTGAACTTACTCTATTCTGGTGTAATAGCCGAAGTTTTCTGAACTTACTCTATTGTGGTGTAATAGCCGAAGTTTTCTGAACTTACTCTATTGTGGTGTAATAACAGAAGTTTTCTGAACTTACTCTATTCTGGTGTAATAACAGAAGTTTTCTGAACTTACTCTATTCTGGTGTAATAGCCGAAGTTTTCTGAACTTACTCTATTCTGGTGTAATAGCCGAAGTTTTCTGAACTTACTCTATTGTGGTGTAATAACAGAAGTTTTCTGAACTTACTCTATTGTGGTGTAATAGCCGAAGTTTTCTGAACTTACTCTATTGTGGTGTAATAGCCGATATTTTCTGAACTTACTCTATTGTGGTGTAATAACAGAAGTTTTCTGAACTTACTCTATTGTGGTGTAATAGCCGAAGTTTTCTGAACTTACTCTATTGTGGTGTAATAACAGAAGTTTTCTGAACTTACTCTATTCTGGTGTAATAGCCGAAGTTTTCTGAACTTACTCTATTGTGGTGTAATAGCCGATATTTTCTGAACTTACTCTATTGTGGTGTAATAGCCGAAGTTTTCTGAACTTACTCTATTGTGGTGTAATAGCCGAAGTTTTCTGAACTTACTCTATTCTGGTGTAATAGCCGAAGTTTTCTGAACTTACTCTATTCTGGTGTAATAGCCGAAGTTTTCTGAACTTACTCTATTGTGGTGTAATAGCCGAAGTTTTCTGAACTTACTCTATTGTGATGTAATAGCCGAAGTTTTCTGAACTTACTCTATTGTGGTGTAATAACAGAAGTTTTCTGAACTTACTCTATTCTGGTGTAATAGCCGAAGTTTTCTGAACTTACTCTATTGTGGTGTAATAACAGAAGTTTTCTGAACTTACTCTATTCTGGTGTAATAGCCGAAGTTTTCTGAACTTACTCTATTGTGGTGTAATAGCCGAAGTTTTCTGAACTTACTCTATTGTGGTGTAATAGCCGAAGTTTTCTGAACTTACTCTATTGTGGTGTAATAACAGAAGTTTTCTGAACTTACTCTATTCTGGTGTAATAACAGAAGTTTTCTGAACTTACTCTATTGTGGTGTAATAGCCGAAGTTTTCTGAACTTACTCTATTCTGGTGTAATAGCCGAAGTTTTCTGAACTTACTCTATTGTGGTGTAATAACAGAAGTTTTCTGAACTTACTCTATTCTGGTGTAATAGCCGAAGTTTTCTGAACTTACTCTATTCTGGTGTAATAGCCGAAGTTTTCTGAACTTACTCTATTGTGGTGTAATAGCCGAAGTTTTCTGAACTTACTCTATTGTGGTGTAATAACAGAAGTTTTCTGAACTTACTCTATTCTGGTGTAATAACAGAAGTTTTCTGAACTTACTCTATTCTGGTGTAATAACAGAAGTTTTCTGAACTTACTCTATTCTGGTGTAATAGCCGAAGTTTTCTGAACTTACTCTATTCTGGTGTAATAGCCGAAGTTTTCTGAACTTACTCTATTGTGGTGTAATAGCCGAAGTTTTCTGAACTTACTCTATTGTGGTGTAATAACAGAAGTTTTCTGAACTTACTCTATTCTGGTGTAATAACAGAAGTTTTCTGAACTTACTCTATTCTGGTGTAATAGCCGAAGTTTTCTGAACTTACTCTATTCTGGTGTAATAGCCGAAGTTTTCTGAACTTACTCTATTGTGGTGTAATAACAGAAGTTTTCTGAACTTACTCTATTCTGGTGTAATAGCCGAAGTTTTCTGAACTTACTCTATTGTGGTGTAATAGCCGATATTTTCTGAACTTACTCTATTGTGGTGTAATAGCCGAAGTTTTCTGAACTTACTCTATTGTGGTGTAATAGCCGAAGTTTTCTGAACTTACTCTATTCTGGTGTAATAGCCGAAGTTTTCTGAACTTACTCTATTCTGGTGTAATAGCCGAAGTTTTCTGAACTTACTCTATTGTGGTGTAATAGCCGAAGTTTTCTGAACTTACTCTATTGTGATGTAATAGCCGAAGTTTTCTGAACTTACTCTATTGTGGTGTAATAACAGAAGTTTTCTGAACTTACTCTATTCTGGTGTAATAGCCGAAGTTTTCTGAACTTACTCTATTGTGGTGTAATAGCCGAAGTTTTCTGAACTTACTCTATTGTGGTGTAATAGCCGAAGTTTTCTGAACTTACTCTATTGTGGTGTAATAGCCGAAGTTTTCTGAACTTACTCTATTGTGGTGTAATAGCCGAAGTTTTCTGAACTTACTCTATTGTGGTGTAATAGCCGAAGTTTTCTGAACTTACTCTATTGTGGTGTAATAGCCGAAGTTTTCTGAACTTACTCTATTGTGGTGTAATAGCCGAAGTTTTCTGAACTTACTCTATTGTGGTGTAATAGCCGAAGTTTTCTGAACTTACTCTATTGTGGTGTAATAGCCGAAGTTTTCTGAACTTACTCTATTGTGGTGTAATAGCCGAAGTTTTCTGAACTTACTCTATTGTGGTGTAATAGCCGAAGTTTTCTGAACTTACTCTATTGTGATGTAATAGCCGAAGTTTTCTGAACTTACTCTATTGTGATGTAATAGCCGAAGTTTTCTGAACTTACTCTATTGTGATGTAATAGCCGAAGTTTTCTGAACTTACTCTATTGTGATGTAATAGCCGAAGTTTTCTGAACTTACTCTATTGTGATGTAATAGCCGAAGTTTTCTGAACTTACTCTATTGTGGTGTAATAGCCGAAGTTTTCTGAACTAACTCTATTGTGGTGTAATAGCCGAAGTTTTCTGAACTTACTCTATTGTGGTGTAATAGCCGAAGTTTTCTGAACTTACTCTATTGTGGTGTAATAGCCGAAGTTTTCTGAACTTACTCTATTGTGGTGTAATAGCCGAAGTTTTCTGAACTTACTCTATTGTGATGTAATAGCCGAAGTTTTCTGAACTTACTCTATTGTGATGTAATAGCCGAAGTTTTCTGAACTTACTCTATTGTGATGTAATAGCCGAAGTTTTCTGAACTTACTCTATTGTGGTGTAATAGCCGAAGTTTTCTGAACTAACTCTATCTACTTCTAATTCTTGCCATCACATTAGCGCATGCTCCTCCCTGTGCTCCAATTGTATCATCAAGGTAACCAAACTACTAAAGTAGCTCAATTACTTCGCCATCCAAATATATTTTTGCCACATCTGAGTTGTCATCCATCTCCATTGTTTTACACATTTTTGTGCACAAACGGGTTATCTTCTCTTAACTTAATAATACGTAATTCACACATTATTATATTTACTATCAACAGATTACTTATTTAAAGCGGAAATACAATAGCGTAAATTGCTAAAACGAACTTTTTAGAAATATTATTTAAAAACAAATAATTTAATTACGAAATTAAATCACCCAGAATGATGTTCGGTTTCTTTCCAAACAAGTCAGCCATTTAAATCTTCTGTTAATAGTTGAAAATAGAGATTAATTATTTTGTGACTCTTCTACAATTTCAAGGGGATTTTGAAGTATTCGACATATCGAATGGGAATTCACATCTGGCTTTAAAATTCTTAGCAAATATTAATGCATTATTAGAAGATTGAATGCTTTGGAAGCCATGCACATCGAATAATTTTATAAATAGACATTAATACAACAGTTATACTTAAAAAAATTGGTAATATTTTATACCAATTTGGATGAATTAATACTGTTATGACCAGACGAATACCGTCATAACATTTAACATTCAAAATCATAATTTTTAAGTATGCTTAGGTTTTTAAAAGTAGTTAATACCAAATACGTATATAACAAATTCTACATATTTTTTTCCTGTAGAGTCACCACTTATAAAGGCAAAAAGACCACTCTAGGATAATGGTTAATGAGATTATCAGGTGGGCAGTAAGATAACACCGCGATGAATGGTAACGATGGTTGAAATTTAGCAGAGTTTGATTATTTAAGAAGACGGCTATACAAGAATTTGTTTACATTGGACATGAAAACGTCTGTGTAGTCAGCTGGGAAGCAGCTCCGCAGTATTGCGTTCCAAAGACGTGTAGTTCACGGAAAGAAACTCTGTTCATGGAAGCTCCGTTTAGTTTTACGTACACAGATGGAGAAAGGGAAATTATTGACAGTGGTTGTAGCTAAACGGGGTTTTTTGTTATGAATATTTAACAGAGGGGGGGGGGGATCATAGATTGGAGCTTCGTTGAGCACCTACCATGAAAATAACGACAGAGCAGAGAAAGGTTAGCAACATTTCTTCGGTGAGAAAGTGACTGTAGGGAAGAGAAGAGGGCATCTCCCACTAGATTTCGAAGTTGGTTTCAGGAGTGAGATACCTTCTTGCGCGGTAGATTGATTCAACCATTTTTCCAGCGACCTTGGCAACGGATTTCATGTAAGTCTTCAATTTAACGTCTTGAGTTCTCAGAAGCTAATCAAAGCAGGGCCTTTCTCAAGCCGAATTTGATAGACTCGTGTGTCCACTCTTTTACTTTGAAGCAATAAGACATAGAAACTTCCGATTTTGTTGGAATTAGGATCTACGTATGCAGATTGTCGTCAGGGGTGGGGAACTATTTATTAACAATACAAATTATTCTCAAGGCGAGACGAATAGAAAACGTACATTCGTATGAATCAACATAGTACAACTGTGTTGGTCGACTCGATTCCGTTGTTGGTATTGGTTACCCCACTTCTTTCTAGACTCGGGCACTTACATGAGGGACAACGTGAAGGGTACCAATATTCATAGTGTCTCTTGTGCTATCGAACCGACGGGATTTTATATGACGCTCCAGGTTGTCAGTCCACGTCGGTATCCATTTCACCAGAGGCACGAATTAATGAAGACGATAGTTTTTATTATGAATTTGATCTCCTACGAGATGATGATGATGATGATGATGACGATGCGAAGATAATGACGATGATGACGATGATGCGATGATGATGATGATGATGATGATGATGATGATGATGATGATGATGATGATGCTGATGATGATGATGACGATGATGCGACGACTATGATAGTTATGCTGATGACGATGATGCTACAATGATGACGATGATGCGACGACTATGATAGTTATGCTGCTGCTGCTGCTGCTGCTGCTGCTGCTGATGATGATGATGATGATGATGATGATGATGATGATGATGATGATGATGATGATACCACGACTATGATAGTTATGCTGATGTTGATGATGCGACGACTATGATAGTTATGCTGATGATGCGACGACTATGATAGTTATGCTGACGATGATGCGACGACTATGATAGTTATGCTGCTGCTGCTGCTGCTGCTGCTGCTGCTGATGATGATGATGATGATGATGATGATGATGATGATGATGATGATGATGATGATGATGATGATGATGCGACGACTATGATAGTTATGCTGATGCTGATGATGCGACGACTATGATAGTTATGCTGATGATGCGACGACTATGATAGTTATGCTGATGATGATGCGACGACTATGATAGTTATGCTGCTGATGACGATGCGACGATGATGATAGTTATGATGACGACGACGACGACGACGACGATGATGATGATGATGATGATGATGATGATGATGATGATGATGATGATGATGATGATGATGATGATGATGATGATGATGATGATGATGATTAAAAAACGTCTTTATTGAATAATATTCTGATACAAAAATATACAAATGTAAACGGGAGTAAAAGATACGCTTCCGCCCAACTCCCTAATAAAATAATTTTCACAATAGCAAGAAGTAAAGAAAAGGAAAAGAAAATATATAAAATGCAAGAAAAATACAAAAGACAACAATAACATAACAAAAAGTATGAATCAATATATTCCAACATCTGGAAATGGTGCACTCCCCAACATATACAATAATTCACACTTAAGTGACGCATGCATATACACATACATACACACATACATAATATAAACATATACACATATATATTTTATATACAATTTAAAAGAGCAAATACCGGAAATAAATACAATTGTGATTAAGGATAAATTATAAGATTTTAAAAAATAACAAGTACATATAGAAGGAATTGGAATGAACTGATAGCGAACTGACACCGACAAGACAAGAAATTACTTTAATAATTATTATAAAAATATAAATTACTGTAAATCTGTGTAAGAGTTAGAAAATGTGAATAAATAAGATCAATTTTATTGTTTGTGTTTCGACATATCAACTAGTTTTGAATTATTTCATGTTAAATCTTGGCATTTTGTTGAAATATGCATTTCAAACTTTTACGATTTTAGATAAGGAGACAACAAAATTCGATTTTGGAAGAATTCATTTTAAAATACGTAAAGTCGGATTATTTTTTGCACAGGGACATGAGATTAATTACATATCACAAACTTTGCTAGTTGGGCGATCTTATTATTTTACAATGTGTGTTAAATTTGATTACGTACATGCAGACATAAAGTGTATTATATAGACGGTGGTTATGTTAACTAGTTATTCCTGATGTACGTGTATATGTGCATACAAACTGATGTAGTTTCCTTTATTTAAAAGAGATTCTATTTATTTATAACAGCAATTTCGACCCCTAACAACATCTCAGAAAAAGACCAGACTACAGCTGTGGACCAGACGACTAGAGAATGACTCCCCTACTTCTAAGGCTCTCTCTCCCGGTTCAGAGACACCCTGGTTCCATTAGAAAACAGTTAACTGCCTGGAAATGGGGCGATCAAAAGTTGTTATGAGTAGATGGGGCTACAAAATTGAACCAACAATCTGTGAATGTGAAGAAAAGTACTATATGCGACAACACTGCATTCTCTGTCCCCTACTGCCTAACCAGTGCAGCTTGAAAGATCTTGCGGAGTACAACAATAATGCAAAGAACTGTGTAAAAAAGTGGGAAACTGTCGTATGACCACATGCTTCAAAGACACGCAAAGAAGAAGAATAACATATTCTATTTAGCGCATTAATTGAACCTTCACATGACCTACCACTTTGGGTCAGAGTTTACTCAAGGTTAACTATGGGTGATTTCCTAATAAAGGTGCAACCACTGGATGTCTTAATTTGAGAAAATAACTGACGAAAACGCCATAGAATAACGTGCATGTATCAGATCGATATTCTTCTATAAACAGAAGAAAATGATTTTCAATTATTCATAAGTACGACCTACTGATCCAAATATCTTTTAGATTAAATTAATAGATAATGCAATAAAGAGCAAAATATACATTTTTTTTGTTTTATACTGATATTTTACTCATACAAAGTGTGACAGAGAGGACGGACATTCTTGAGATGGGGTATGTTTCCTTCGTTGCTTCTTTTCGTCTTTATTTATATTATTTATTTATTTACCTCATCCTCTTGCTCTTCGTTTTTTAGTTACTACTCCCTCTATTGCCTTTCTCCCACAACCACCCGTCCTATTCGCCTTCTTCCCACAATCTAACACAGTTACTGTACAAACAACCAAGCCAGAACAATTATAGTGCTTATCAGTATTATTAAATTATCAGTATAATAAAGATATTAGATAGTCGATATCATTTTCCTTTATAACAACGTGTTGGTTTGACAGACAATGTATCTCCATTATAGTAAGGTTATTAGTCATTCCAATAGCAATAACGTATGATTGAGTTAACAGCTTTGAATACTTTAGAAATGTTCACATGTCGCAATGGATAAAAGTGTTGAGTAACACACAGTTCCAAGTAAAATAATCTTCTGGAGGTTGATTGTTCAATCCTCACTACTGGTGATGCTATCTAAGAATAAAATAAAAAACTGACAGAACGAGAATAATCTACCCCGTGAATTAAATAAAAGGTTCAGTTTAAAATTCTGTATAGATTCCTCGAGTAAAACGGAAATGTTGTGAGAACGACATGCAAGATGATAAAAGTAGTCTGAGTAATACGAATATTAGTAACTTCGAATGCAGTAAAACATGAAGTAATGTTTCCCTGCATTCATATACCAGCTTAGATTTCCAGTCGCAATATATTCGCAGGGAAGCGTAAATATCAGTTGATTGATTGTCAGTAATTATTCGACGCTAAATAAACAACATGCAGAAAGCCTTTGGATTGTGATGTTCTACGATGAATAGCGTCTCGAAGCGACGGCCATTTTGAAGACTTGCTTTACTTACAGAAGACAATGATGTCAAAGTAAATTGCGAGCAATAATCCTTTTCTTAAAAGAGAACATATTACAAAAACCGGTTTCTAATCTAACACACGCACACGCATATATATATATATATATATATATATATATATATATATATATATATATATATATATATATATATATATATATATAGTGTAAGCTATGAAAATATATTCATGGCAATTAAGCTACACAGAGGCTCCCTCGTTTCATCCCCGGGGGAAATCTTCAGGCTAAAATGTATGGAGTTATTTTGCCGGGTGTTTTTATATACACGGCTAGCTAGTTAACCAATCAGATTCTTTGTTGTTCTCTGAGTCAAACGTTGGGCTTCCCACGAAAAAAGGTGTGGTTAGTGTTACTTCCTATATCCTGTTCTATTGTTCTGTTTTCTATAGATTTACCTATATCCTGTTTCCTTTGTTGTGTCAATATAATGGGTGAATTTATTTTAACACGTGGTTCCTTGTATTTCAATTTTAGGTTTTTTATTTTTAAATTATTAATGTTTTGTTTAGTTTAGTTTTTGTTTATTTGTTTATTTATTCATCGTTAGCCTAAGGTACATTTATTTCTGTGTAAGCAGCTTTTTGCTATCTCACTTCTACAGTTTAATAGATTTCGAGCGTCTTTAAAATTTAGGATTTCAAATTTGTCATTCGGACATAATCTAAACGGGTCGTCTAAATTTCTACATGTACTGGCCTGTCGTATTATTTTCCATTCAATTATTGGTGAGCATCCATTTTCTTTGAGCTCCCAATAGTGGGTTGCTAGTGCTGTTGTAATTCGACGTTCTCTGTTTTTAAATGTGCTTTTGTGGTCATAATATCTGTTTTTGAAATTAAGGGAGGTCATACCCACGTAGTCCTTCTTGTTATTTAGTCTTTCGCGGGAGCCTCTGTGTAGCTTAATTGCCATAAATATATTTTCATAGTTTACTACCTAGCTCTACTTACGTATCGAGCACTGTTGAAGTAAATACTGACAATTGATACATCAAAAATGATATCTCCTTATAAAATTGTATGTGGATACATGAAATACTTATATATATATATTTATATATATATATATATATATATATATATATATATATATATATATATATATATAAACATGTACACTCATGCAGCAGTGGAAAATTCCAGATAATGCTCATTTTCCAAACTCAAGACTATTCATACATCCTAACACAAGAAAAAATCTTCATATCCAAATTCAACCCACCATTAAATAAATCATAAGACAAATCACACCACAGACATATAAAAACAAGTACGAACACATGTATAAACAGGAACCCATCTGCACTCGGACACGTGTGCATTTGGACACCCTCACACATGGAACGAATACATACCCCATGTGAGTGTATTCATGCGTACATGCAGAAAATTATATGAATACATGTGTACATACACGCCTCTCCCTACCAATCTTTCCACCCACCTATCTCTCCACCCACCCGCACATTTCACCTATCTTTGCATGTATTTACATCCCTCTTTCTACCCTTATATGCACAAAACACCTATTTCCATCTTCCGATCGATCGTTCCACATACCAAACTTTTTATTTTACCTATTTCCATCTTTCGATCGATCCACATGCTAAACCTTTATTTTATTTCATTTTATTTTATTTTATTTTTCTTATTTTATTCTACCTTTCTTTTTATCTATCTTTCTATCAGTCTACATTTCCATATTTCTATCTATCTATCTCTCTATCTATCTTTCTATATATCTATCTATCTATCTATATCTCTTTCTATAATTCTATCTATATTTCTATCTACCCTCAATCTTCCTTCCCCCTTTCTTCCTCTTTCTCCCTCCCTACCTATCTATCTACTCACCCATCCTCTTTTCTCCTTATCTCTCTCTCTCTATCTATCTCTCCAAACCCAAGCAAACATCCTCACCCCCAACTACTCACACATCCACGTGTGAATCCACCAGGGGCACCGTCATTGATGACCGGGAAGGACCACACACATACATACCATACAGATTCGACCGGCAACATAAAAGCAATTAAAGTAATAAAACCTAATACACAAATGTACCTGAATGACCAAACACTTGCCAAACGGAATATATTTTTATCTCAACAAGATAACATTTTTTCTGTCAAATGGAACAAACATTTTTTTCTGTCAAATGGAACAGACACTTTTAAATGAAAGAAAAATTAAATGTTTTCTCAAATGAAACACGTTTATCAAATGAAATATACATCTGAAGAGAGCATAATGGATAAACGATAAATGCTCGAAACGCGTTATGAAATTATATTTAAAAAAAACTTAAAATGTTAAAATGATAAGATAATAAATAATTATTGAAAATGTTTTTACTAGCGTTGGTAACCACAATTCTTTAAATATACTTTTTTCTCTCGTTGGAACTGCACTGATGCTACACAACCCCCTTCTCTCTCTCTCTCTCTCTCTCTCTCTATATATATATATATATATATATATATATATATATATATATATATACATATGTGGTTAATAAATACGGCCAAATTATATATGTATGCTTATCTTCCGTCTTATACCCTCAAATTGCCTGATAAGGGTTTTAACTTCGAACTTGAATTGAGAGATGCATTTATCATAGTTGTTTATCACCTTCGTACTTTCGGTTCGTTCGCGAAGCACTATCGCGGGTTGTGTATCGGCTGACGACCGTAGGGTTCTTAATATTTTTGTAGAAAAGTTGAGATTAATAGAGAAGAACTATTGTTAAAACATATTTTCGTTGATTGAAAATTAATTTTATTGATAGCTGACTTTTAAAAATAGTTCTAGAGCTTTAAGGATTGGATAATTTTGTTAGTTTATAAATATTCTTATCAACTCGCAATGAGTTATAACATAAATCATCATCAGTGATCGCTCGCTGATGATAACCGGTGGGTTTCCCTGGAGTCTGTGTTACAAATATCCCCTAGATTTCAAGCACTCTTTGGATAACCATTGCAACAGCTGCTTACGATTGATTTCTCGTTGGTAACGACCATTGGTCTTCGCTAAGGTTTGGGTGGCAATATCCCGCCCCTAGTTGCGCAGTACACCTCACACTTTTTCAGTGGAGGTCTGCTTAGTGCTTTCCCTCCTCAATCTGTTAATCCTCCTTGACCTTTCACGACTATTTTGTCAGAATATTATTATTATTATTATTATTATTAGTAGTAGTAGTAGTAGTAGTAGTAGTAGTAGTAGTAGTAGTAGTATTTGAAATTTAGAACTCGTTTCCTGACGTATGTTGTTATTACAACCTTTCGTTTTACCCCCTGGCCTTCTTTAAGTGGCATCTGACGAATTTGGTAATAATCATGAAATTATGAACTCAACCTTATATTATGTATGTGTGCGTGTGTATATGTGTCTAGACAAAGAAAGGTAAAATCGAAAATACTCAGATAAAAGGTAACATGTGCAGACAGATATATATATATATATATATATATATATATATATATATATATATATCGACAAAGTGTACGAAAGCGAGAGTAATGTGCGATAGAGAGAAAGAGAGAGAGAGGGAAATTCATAGAGAGAGGGAGAGAGAGAGAGAGAGGGAGAGAGAGAGAACGAAGGATATACAAATATTGGCAGACAGATACATGTTTTGGGTGGAGCGAATATGTACAGGCTGGGACCCGTCCTTTGCCTTAACAGTTGTTACACATGTATAAGTTCCACACAATTCTGTGGTCAAGTTGATCTTTTATTTAAACAAAAATTAATTGTTTATATTTAGTCACACCAGTTCTCCCTCTTCCCTATCTCTCTCCCTCTCCCTCTCCCTCTCTTTGCATTGTACTAGTACATTTTCATATATAATATGAACTATGGCCGAAAATACACCCTACATTATTCCAGCTGTCACCATTATCGATAACTGCAACTATGAATTATACAAAGAGAGCAGGCAAACAAAACACGCATATACAAGAGACAATGGACAACCCTTGACAGCGCAGACACGCTACAGAAAACCTATTGTTGCCTAATATTTAACGTCATCTCTTGTGAATCGGCATTGCTTGAGTCGAGCGGCGAGGAGAATTCGAGATCCAATGCCGAAATATGCAGCGAAACATTGGTGTTTTTTTTTAGAGTTTTCCTTCTCCTATGTAAGTTGCACAACAAAGACTTCCGAGCTTAATCTACCGTACAAGACTGGGGAGGATATATGGATTCATATAGTATGCAATAAAACCTAGTATTCAAGAAATAGACACATATGAAGAAAAAACGTAAAAAAAGTTTCTGAATAGAAAACCATTTCATAAAGGAGTCTGGAATTAAAATGAATTACAGGAAGAGCAAGGATGTTAAATCAAATATGGTTGCTTTCCGATTTAAGAATCATCAGGTGAGGTCACTGAATTTCTAAAACAGTTTATCATTTGATTCACAGCTAAGAGGAAGTAACTAAGCTTATACAAAAAGCTATGCAATTTTTCTAAGGTAGTAAACATATCTTTAGTTTAAATTTTTAAGCCGTTAAAATATAAATAAACTAATTAGATAATCAGGGGATGAGTAGCTAAAGTTAAAATCTACATTACAAATTCTATATTTATTTTCATAGCTGCCTATGACAGGATTCGAACCCTTGTTCACTGGGACAGTAACCAAGTCCGCTAAGCAGTAAGACACGAAGAGCCTGTCTGAAGTTACGTGATGATGTATCGCTTCATGGATTTATGACGTAACATTTGTTGTTGATTATTGTTTGCGGTAAATTGCTGTACTGTTATTCGTACTTTCTGTCTCCTGAGCATTTTAGAGTTTGCTCCCTTTGATACGCATTAGATAAGATCTCTTCCATTAGATACGCATATTTTATTGACGTAAACACACACACACACACATACACACACACACACACACACACACATATATATATATATGGGTAGATATCTATCTATCTATCTATATATATATATATATATGTGTGTGTGTGTGTGTGTGTGTGTATGTGTGTGCGTACATATGTTTGTCATTATATGTGCGTATGGATTCTATAGATATAAATAATAGTTTATATCAATTCAGCAGTTATTTAATTAGGATTAAAATTATATAAAAGATATTAAATTTTGAGAACGCCAAAAACTGTATATGCTTTTTTTCTTTAAAATAAACATTTATTTACCATAAATTATTCATGCTGCAAGCTTTCGATTTAAAAAAAAACATTTTCAAGCAATATGTTTTCATAAATCATTGGTTTTCCCCCTTTGGAAATGTAGAAATCTCTCGTGAATGTCTGTTGAAGTGTTGACTGGACGATTTGAAAGTGCTCCACGTGGGGCACTATAATCTTTCAAATTGTCCAGTCAACACCTCAACGGACATTCACGAGAGATTTCTACACATCCATGTGGACGAACTCAATGATTTATAAAATAAAATATTGCTTGAAAATGTATTTTAAAACTGAAAGCTTGCAGCCTTAATACTTTAAGGTAAATAAATGTTTATTTTAAAGAAAAAAAAGATATATCGTTCTTAGCTTTTTCAAAATTTAATATTAAAATAAGAAACGATACCTATAAAAAAGTGCCAATATTTCTTATATATTAAAGATATTGTTTTAAAAATTCTGCATTTTATAAATCTAGAAATAAAGCTAATTCTTTGAAGTCTTGAGTTATTTTCGGTTATTGTAAATGATGCATTAAACTTAATTATCGAAAGGCAAAATATACATCAACAATTATTAATAGTCATATATTATATTTATCGTTGTTACTCATACCGAAAAAAATTATTAAGTAAATACATACCATCCTTATTTTATTTTACTATTTTAATATAAACTTCATTTTAATTTTATTTCAATATTCCTAACATGCTATATTTAAAGGCGAAGATCTAATTTCAGGTTTTTAATTTAGAAAAAAAAGGTTAATCTTTACCCTAGCTAAGTTCACATAAAGAAATTCGATGATGTAGGGTCTGGTTACCAGCTATACTTATATTTTCAATTTGAAACGAGAACACAGAAACTGAAATAACGTGTGTTATGACGTAATCGGCGAAGTTAAGGAAAGTTGTAGAAGTGATAAATTGATTGGGAACGGGTTGGACATGACATATAAAATGTGTCCTTTAAATGATTAGTTAAACCGTCAATGGTAACTATTAGACAAGGGCCGTTTGCATATTTTAATAGATGTAAAGACAAATAGTATATAATATACATTTATTTTTAAATGCACGTCACGTGTTTATAAAACAAAGTATTTGAATTGTTTTCGATAAGTACAGATGGCGAGGCTAGCAAAAAATGCGACCCATTAAATCATTAATAAAATTCACAATCATTTCTACAATCACATCGTATTTGGTACAAATAAACTTGTGCCCATGCTTGACTTGTCCGCCAAATTTCAGTCTTGAATATCCAACAGTCTGTGTTTTATCACCGTCCAATTATATACCGGGACACTTTCTGTGATCGTTTTTTTTCAGTAAGAGGCTCATACTCTCGGATCCTAAGACTCAGATATTATCCCAAAAGTGATTCACAGGCTATTCATGAAATTAATAGGGCCATCATAGCCCAAATCAGAGAAGTTTCAAGGGAGAAGTGTGCCAGAGTTATTGATACGTAAACACCTAATATCTTGGTGTGCTTATTAAACGGCAATACGACAAACATTTTTGTAGATTCATGATTGAAACTTAAGTGACAAGTTAATTATAGAGTGAAGTTTGTTTTTACCGGTTGGTGTCTGTTCCGATGGATACTGCACTCCATAGACCGGTATGGTCTGGGCCTTCGGGTCTTGATTTACGCCGGTCTATTGGTTGTCTGTCCTGTGCAGTTCTAGGAGGTGCACCCTCCCAGGCTTTGCCTTCTCACCTTTTGAGAAGGGGTTAGTTTATTGCTAATCGCCTGAGGCGCTCCTACCGGGGAATGCCGACGGGGCTGCACAGGCAATTTTTAATGGCCAGAGCGCTCAAATTCTCGAGCGCTGGTTTTTCAATTCCCACTTTTCCGACCTTGTGTCACATCTTACCTTTTGGGAGGAAGATCAATGAAACCAAATATGGTTGTATTGCAGAAATGAGTTTGCATTTTAGTAACCATTCCATCCGGGTTTTTTTTTCAGGTTATACTATAGAAGAAGGGGATGGCCCGGTGACTAAGTGGTTAACGACGAGGACTGAAGACCTGGGTGTTCCGGCTTCGAATCCAGTTCGTTCCACAGAAACACTTTAATCAAACCCCACACGTGACCTTGTGTCTAACCTCGTGGAGAGGATGTAAATAAAATACTATAGAAGAAAGTTATTCCGTCTCACAAGACGATATAAAAAAATGTTAAATTCTAAATCTGTAACCAAAGTTGTTTTCACAATAAAATTCTATTTATTTTTTTAACCAAAATGAATTCGTGTGTGTCTTGATGTTTTTCAGTTAGCTCCTTGTTCACATCGTGTGGAACGTCAATTTCCGTTTCATGTTGTTGTTAATTATCCTGACCCTTTTTGTCAGGTGAAAATAGTAATTCAGGAATACGTTTTATTTAAAAAATAAACATATTATCGTGTAAGAACATTTTCGTGTAACTCTTGACCTATTGTCTTGGAGCAAAGTGAAGTATCTGTTTGAATACTACATTCTTTTAGCAAAAAAATAAATCCTCATAGCTTGAGGTAAATTTAATTTTTATCCCAATCCAGAGTGTACTTTTTTGTAGAGATTATTTTGCCCCACATTAAAAACCGACCTTGTATCATGTGGAAGCGAGTGAATAAGGACTCTTATAGTGTTTTCGCATATGTTGTTTTTTTTTGTCGTAGTAAGTGACATTCCCAGAATTTCGAACAGAATCCTTTTATTTAAACTATTTGGATAGACTGTTCTCATTCTGTGTGCATCACAAATACAGTGCAGACATCCGTTAACTATGTTATGTAGATGATATGTGTGTAACTGTGTATTTTTATGTTTCGATTCTACGTAAACAATCAATAACAATTACGTCACCGAGCACTTTTTAAAACAGATTAAATTGTTTTCAATTAATCCTTTTTAATAATGTCATTCGTCATGAAAATATCACTTAAAAGGGTTGATATGCTGCTAAATAGACATACCAAAAGAGTGACCATATGTATTAGCGTATCATGCGACCCATCAAATGTCCATAAATATATCTAAAAATCATTATTTTATATTATTTTATGTATTAATAACATTCATAAAACGGTAAAATTAAACAGAATGTATAGAAAATTAAATAGAAAAGTGGAACAAATGCACATATATATATATATATATTATAGATGATTGGTGGTGTATGAAGCATAAAAAACGATGTTGTTGTTTTTTTTTTAGATTGTTTCTATTTTGATATTTCGACCAGTCCTCTGGTCTTTGTCAAAAAATGAAGAAAACTTCGGATTATTGGCAAACTGTAATCTCAAACTGTGCGGCGTTCGTTTTTTTTGTCATGACGCGTGAGATGGTCCACGCCTAACGTTTCCTCGGGTTAGTAAAGAGAACCGTTGTCTTTTTGAAAACAAACGAACTTATATGTGTTCGCTGTTTAGGGGAAAAATATATACGCGTTCTTCATTTGATCAATGCAATAAAATGGAATTTAAATGGCACTAAATGTGTGAAGGAGGGGTGATATGAATAATTGAATTGAACGTGAGTTAATATATAGTATAGTCAGTAAGATAATTCTAATGAATAAATAAATACTAATAAGACATAAATAATTAAATTGATAAGAATAAAAAAAATAAATGAAATATTGTCGGAAAAAATGAATAAATAAATAGAACGACGTAGGGAACTAACAATAATGCGGTAAAGAGTAAGGATAAAAAGTATTAATATATATATATATATATATATATATATATATATATATATATATATATATATATATATATATATATATATATGTGTGTGTGTGTGTGTGTGTGTGTGTGTGTGTATATATTTCTATTTACATAAATTTATGCAACTTACATAAAGTGTCTCTTAATAAAAGAAACGAAATATTAGTCTAATTAAACAATGCGCTTTTTATTTCAATCTCTCTCCTATATTTCCGGTGGTTTCACTCTGCCTTTAATTTTACTATATATAATATATTTTATGTATAACGCGAGTTCCATTTTCGATATGCGAGTTTACGGAACGAAACTTTTAAATTTATATTCTATTTCTGGTATCTCTGTCTGTCTTCCTGTCCGGGGATACAACTCTATACGAAGCTCTAAACAAAGATCTAACGATAACATTTTACGCTGAATACAATTATGGTATTCATTCCGCATGAGAGTGTTTCATAATAATAGCGCGATATGTGCATTCGCGTTATGGTGTTTATCTTCCTCCCACAGCGGTAACATGTGACACAAGGTCGGAAAGTGGGATTTGAAAAGCCAGCGCCCTAGAGAATGAAGAGCATTCGCATCATAATCATGAATGAATAACAAAAATGACATTTTATTTTATATTATTTTAATAATTTATAAAGTGAAAATATAAAGTTATCAAAATTAAAACAATAAGTCCTGGCTGACGAAACGGTAGCAAGCTACTCCCGTGGATTTGATAGAGGGTTGGATTAGAAATCCTGTACAGATTCCCGAGTTCAACATAAAGATTCAAGAGTTCGACAAGATGCACCTGAATAAGGCCGGAGATTACATCGGCCGAAACGTTGTGAGAATAACATAAAGGGTGAGAATAGTAGTCGGAGTAATACAAATAATACAATAAGAATGGGATTCAGGGTTGGGAGGAAGACTACATAGTCCTAATTGATTCCCGAATTAAGTCAAAATGTAAGCATTTAAGTCCCAAGAAGTCGCGTAATACTTGTATGTAGGATACGTCTTATACAATCAGTCCGACAGTTACTTTGTTGCTGTCGAGCTAAGGTATTGTTCTGTTCAGTCTCAGGTGGTCCCCCTCCCAGGCTTTACCCTCTCTTTGTGAAGAGCTTAGTTTATTGTTAATCGTTTAAGGCGTATCTACTAGGGAATGCCGACGGGGCTGCTAACGCATTTTTGTTTTTCAAAACCAACCTGACCTTGTGTCTAACCTCCTGGAGAAGAGGTAAATAATATACTCGCGTTTGTATTATGCGCCTTTCTGAGACGTGAATTTGACATATACGGTCTATTAATTGATATGCGCGTGTGACGTCTGAGTTCAAGAAATAATGTGTACGTGTCCGTGACTCTATATAAACGGTTATGCCTCTATAAGTAATGGCAATTACTTAATCGAATCGAATACCGCAAATAAAAACCCAAAGTCGCACGTGTGCGTCTGTTTGCGAAAGAGGGCGAGAACGAGGCAGCGTTTGAATGTATAGTTAAGAAATGCACACGAAAATAGTGATACAACTAATGGAGATGATTTTAGGATCAATGAACGAGAGAATGTAAAAAAAAGTATGGACATATGTGAGAATTGGTGAAGAGAACAATGATTAGGAAATATACTTTTAGGGATTAACTGTCATGGCGATAAAGCTGGAAACAGGTAGACGTGTACGTGGAAAATGGGATTCAATGTAGAATGGGAGTCAATCTTTAAAGAAGAGGAAAAGGAAGAAGAAAATTAAAATAATATAAAAACGATCGGAATGATAACAGAAGATAAAGCAAACAAAGGTATGAAAAGAGAAAGAAAAAAAGAATACACTTTAATGAATAGTGGAAAAAGGAAAAGCGAAAACGAAGAAATACTAGGACGTAAGAAGAAAACGGGGAAAAGGTTAAGAATAATAGAGAACATTAAAAAGAAGATTACGACGACTAAGAAGAAGAAGAAAGAAAAAGAAGAAGCGTACAATAAAAATGTAAAGGAAAAAAAGAAGAAAAAAGAAATAGAAGTAGAAAAAGTAGAAGAAGAAAATAAAGAAGAAGAAGAAGAAGAAGAAGAAGAACATAAAGAATAAGAATAAGAAAATAAAGAAGAAGAAGAAGAAGAAGTAGAAGTAGAAGAAGAAGAAAATAAAGAAGAAGAAGAAAAAGAAAAGGAAGTAGAAGAAGTAGAAGAAGAAAAAGTAGAAAATAAAGAAGAAGAAAATAAAAAAGAAGAAAAAGAAGAAGAAAATAAAGAAGAAGAAAATGAAGAAGAAGAAAATGAAGAAGAAGAAGAAGAAAATAAAGAAGAAGAAGAAGAAGAAGATAGAAAAAATATGCAAGCAATAAAAAGTAGAAAACGAAGGAAAAAATAAAAAATGAGAATAAAAGTAGGAGACGGGGAGAAGAAAGACAAAAAGATCGACGAAAACAGGGGAGAAAACGACTCAATATAAGAAGAGGAAAAATAAGAGGAGGAAGACGAGGAAAAAACGTATACATATATATATATATATATATATATATATATATATATATATATATATATATATATATATGTATACGTATATATATATATATATATATATATATATATATATATATATATATATATATATATATATATATATATATATATATAGTGTGTCAGGTTGTATATAAAAAGAAATCAAATAAAGTGTACGATCACATAAGAGATCTAATCTAATTTATTTAGATACTGTATGTTGACGCCATTCCCTATCGAGACATGACTACAATCATTTCAGCTTGCCGATGATTCCACTGGGTACAGAGATTTACTAAAGATGTCTAAATATGCCCTTTTGGATGAAACCGCGGTACATTGCTGAAATATGTAATATACAGTATCTAAACAAATTATATATATATATATATATATATATATATATATATATATATATATATATATATATATATATATATATATATATATAAACAGAGCGAGAATGAGAGTATCCTTTTTCTCCCCTTCGTGTCTCATTCCTCTATGTACGAATGAGTCATGTCTGAGATAAGAGATAACATTAAACTGATTAAATCCCGCGCCGACTAAACATCCGACGAGTCAATGAGAGAGTCACGTGACGTATGATTTCAGGAGTAAAAATAAAAATGTGCCCATGCTTTTTTCTTTAATACTGAAATACAAAAATCAGACAGTTTTGTCCACAGACTTTCCCACAACCCGCACCGCTTTTTCCCCCTTGTCTCCCTTTTCTGATTATCGATACTTCACAATCTTGCAGAACGACATAAGCAAAAAGAAATAATAGCGACGACAGAGAAAATCGATGAAATGCTAAGAGTTATCTTTCCACTTGTACAAACGAAGTTTTAAAAAGACTTACTGTTATTTTTGTAGGTATTCGAGATAGCTAAGGTGTAATATATATATATATATATATATATATATATATATATCCAAGCAAGCGTTGTTGAACGTTACGGAACTTTCTCGTTTGTAAATATTCTTTGTGAGGTTCTATTTCCCCGATTGTTCTTAATATGGCCATTTTTTTCGAGCGCTTTCGACTTTATTAGTCGTTAACAGGATTAGGTTTTTTTAAATAATAAGACTTGAGTTTATGTTTATATATATATATATATATATATATATATATATATATATATATATATTCTAGCAAAACCTACTTTCCCTTCTGGGCAACAATTAATCGGTGCGAGTGTATAGTTAACTAATATATTTTTAACACTAAACCTAAGTCCGACTGGCAAAGTCGTAAACCCACAGGTAAAAGATTGAAACCCCTAAATAAATGACGCACAGAATAACGCACACTTTTCGTTTAATATATATGAAACTGATACATCTCTATCAATTCTAAAATATTTTTCCTTTTTTCCGTTTTCTACTGTGTGCACACGTAATCGCCTGAAAAAAACAACAGAATATAATTTTTTGCGGTGGGGGGGGGGGGGTAGCGGAGTGTGTTAATCGGCAAATTTACCCATATTTTATTTTTTAAATCTGATATTATTCAACTGTATGTTCCTTTCTTATTTTAATTTTCAGCCATTGAGTTTAGTTGTGTTTACTTTTCTCGTGAAAATTAAATAAATAGCTTCTTTAAGATTATCTAAATAAATGAATTCTTATTTTTCATGTATACATAAATAATATTAGAGGTTTTAGTATTATTGTAGATTAACACACCAGCCCCCCCCCCTCTTTACTAAAACAAAATGAGAATCTGCTTTTTTAGGCGATTACGTGTGGATACCCTGAAAATCCTGGCGGCAATAGAAAACAATAACACAATTATTTCACAATTTAGAGTGGGGCATCAGTGTCGCATATAAATTTAACGTAAAATGATCCCCCATATCCGGGCTATTCTAGGGTTTCATGACAGTTAACTTTTTTTTTTTTTTGTAATTGGGGATAAATTCTGTGGGTTACTATTTGGGGAGGGGGAGCAGACGTTCACTCTTTTAGGCGATTAAGTGTGGTTTTACGACATTGCCAGTCGGACTTATGGTTAGTGTTACAAATAAATTAGTCAACTGTCCTAATAAGTTAAAATGGCCCTAAAAAGTAGAATCACATTTTTAAGGGAGGAGTATTTAGCTGATCGGGGTAAATCTGCAAATTTACCAATATTTGTCGTTAAGATTATTGAAGTCCTTGAGTAAAAACATTGTTTTAACTATACCTCCTCCTACAAGTTATTAGTGTTTTGATATTAATATACTTTGAATAAATGGCAACAACTTTCGCATTTATTCATTTAGAAAACAGATAAAAACTGAATTAAGTTTAAAAAAGATATAAATCTATTTTTTTTATTTAAAAAGCTGAGAAGGTAGGGGACTTTTCTTTTTTTATTATAGCTAATATAATTATATTCAATGTCGTCGTCGTCTTCAAAAACAACAATAAATTTAGTTTTAAATATAAAGTATATATCTAAAGAAAAACTTTGTTTTTCATTGCGTTCAATGCAGAGTTTATATATTTTTTTAATTATTCTACGTAATCTAAGTTGTTGTTTTGTGTAAACATACGCATGCTTAAACGTGACCGGAAGTTATCATTCAAATTTCAAAATAATCATTTTGAATGTTAAATGTTTTTCGTAAAACCTTTGGAATAAATATTACTACTACAAATAATAATAAGATTAATATGAACAACACTTTTGAATATAAGGAAACTGTAGAACGAAAATAAAAATGAATTGTGCAGAATATTGATTTATTATAGAGTGGTTATTACATTATTATTAAAATAAAGTATCGAGATGAGTGTGTGTTCACAGTGTTCCGTTGGGTATATATAATGCATTTGATAATGCTTAAATGTAGAATTGAATACAATAAGCGTAACATTTATTGATGTAAATATAGATAGGATAAATGGAAAACTATTTCGCATTTATTCATTTATATATATATGTATATATGTATATGTATAATAATACATACATATATATATGCATATTTTTATATATATGTATATTTATATATGTATATATACATATATATATATATATATCTACATATATATATGTATATATATATATATATACATATATATATGTATATATATATCTACATATATATATATATCTACATATATATATATATATATATATATGTGTGTGTGTGTGTGTGTGTGTGTGTGTGTGTGTGTGTGTGTGTGACAGTGTCGGGCAGCACCGGTATGAGTTGACCGTTAGCCTACGAAGGTCGATAGTAAAATTATTGCTCTAGTATGAATAGACAGAAAGACACCTAAAAATCTCTGGACGGAATTGAACAGCTGGGATGAGAAAATGAAAACCGAATTATTATTGTTATGGGGTTATCAAAATATAGAGAACAAAAAGAATTAACTCAGCGATAGTTAGAATTACGGTCAAGTATTACATATTGAATCGAGTCAATTGGTGTTTAGTGGGTCGTCCGAGATAGACGCTAGTTAATTACCCTGCTGGGAAGTCTTGATATCACTTAGCTATATCCGAAATCAGAAATAAACGGTCATAAATGAATTTGGCAGCTGTGTCAAAATCACCTTTAGAAGCTCTTGATAAACGCAATAAACTTTATTTCTCAAGATAAATCGAAGACCACCGTGACCCGCCCCCCCCCCCGCGGGGTAGAGGCGAAGTATGTCTCGATAAAAAGCAAGCGAGAACAGTTAACAAAGACAGTTGAGTTTAGTCACAGTCAGAGAAAGAGAGAGAGAGAGAGAGAGAGAGAGAGAAAGAGAGAGAGAGCTAGTGAGAGGCCGTCGGCCGCTGACGCCCAATAGTTGGCGAGGTCGTCAGTTACGAGAGTATCGGACGAAAGAACTCGCTTTGTACTTCACCACCGAACACGATATAGCAGAGTGTTTATGTACTTTTCCACTCCCGAACGTAGAACAGATTTTCGCTGACAACAATCAAGACGCCCAGAATTATTATTATACATAGTAAAAGAACTCTGAGAGCACAGCCAGATCGCAGAATTTAGTCAATCGACTATAAGATCTATGCAAGCTCGTTAGAACGGCCACCCATCAGCAGAAGACCAGAGAAGAAGCGCACCGCCGAACAAGAGGGTAAGTGGCTCATTTGTTCAGTTCTGTAGTCCGTCAGTGTATAGATTGTTGTCTAACTTTGCACGGAGTTGGGTAGTTCTGTTCTGAGGGTGGTAGCCATATAACTAGAAGAATGGGATCGGAAGAAGACATAGTGGGAACTTTAGCAGAGATGGAGATAGAGAGGGACGAGAGTGAAGAAAGGTTCAGGAGTATAAAGAAAACGGTCGGGAGTAGAGCGGCGAATGGCAGAGAAACGCACAGAGTACGTGTTTCGCATTGTTGCAGGAAAGTCGTTGACGATTTACATTAAACGACGCTAGATGGTACCACAGAACGAAATCGCATTACGTTAAGCATTTTAAAATACTACCACTGGTTCCATATGAAACCGACGTCGTAACCCCACCTCACCAACAATACTAAGTTTTTTTTTATATCCTGTAACCCATATCACCGTACGAGAAATACAATAGTAATCTATTCAGGGATACTTTTGCCCATTGCACCTTCTGTCAACTCACAACAAAATACTTTACAAAGTCCATATTACAAATAATACACAACGATCCATAATCAGTTTTGCAATGATGTTCTACAATATACATAACAAAACGACCCCTACATTTTTATTATTTTCAACTTAAACTTAATAAACATTGTGCGCTATTGTTCACTGACCTGTTTGTCGTTTACGTATAACGAAACAGTCGTGTAGAGTGATTAACTCTTATTAAGTAAATTACAAAACCGTGTAAAACTATTTTATTACAAGTGTGCAATATTTACATATTTCCAAAAAAGGTGAAATCAAGAAGAAAAGGGAAACGGTCTATCTTCATCGCATTAGTAGTTATTTGTGCGCTACTCAACAGCCGAACACGCGACAAAGTACCAGTTCTAATCGATATGTTGCAATAGAAACTGGGTAGAGCGTATTCGCCTCGACGCTTCAACAGGACATGCTGTCTCCATGTCTCCACAATAAAATCTACTTGATCTCTACCATCTATATTGATTACTCTTCTCTAGAAATATTGCAACGATACAACTATATTAATTTATATATTTCCTTCTCTTAGGCTTGAGAGTCTACCCTACTATTTTACCTGTAAATGGGATAGAGATAGATGGATTCATAATTTTACGCAATTAATGAAAGGTGTGAAATAGCTTCGACAGCACTCATACAGAGCCAGCCTAATCCACGGTCTGTAGCAGTAACAATTCCGCTACTGACAATTGTCCACTTTCTTTTTGTCTTTCTTTCTTTCTGTCTCTTTCTCTATATCTCTGTCTAGCGGTATGTCTGTATGTATGTGTGTCTGTCTGTCGCCCCTTATATATAGCATATATTTATATAAACTCAATTACATGATTCATTTACGTTCTACAGAATTCAACATAACAACAGATTATGTACGATCGTTTCAATGACTATGTATTTTTATTACTATCAGATCACATCGTCAGCAAAGGGAATTAACACGAAATTAAAAGCATATATACAGCCTCGATTGAACAGCAAATTAATATATATATATATATATATATATATATATATATATATATTTATATATATATGTGTGTGTGTGTGTGTGTGTGTGTAAAGGATGTCTCAGCCCAGTCCGACACTTTATGAATAGTACACGATATACCAGCTTGTGCTGAGAAGCGTCGTGAAGACCTGGGTGTACAAGGAAGCAGACAAACGCCCCTTCGTTTTCAAGCAGGACTCCGTTCTTGGCGTGGCTGTTCAACAATTTTCCTCACCACTGGCCACCGGACTTGTGGTCGCCATCCTAACTAGTCTGCTACTCCCTTTACTATTTCTTCCGGGGCGTGACCGAGGCCAAGACCAACAAGCACGCCCACAACACATCGAATCTCTCGAGGGCTGCCATCGTGGAGGCTTTCACCGCTACAAACAAGGACATGCTCGCCAAAGCGTGTGACTTATTTCGCGCCCGCCTTGAGATGGTCGTTTCCGGTTGCTGCGGTTACATTGGAAAATAATGTAGTATGTAACTCTAACGGTTGTTAAATAAACTGTCGAGCCTCTGTATACACAAATTTCGTTTTTATTGTCTATTTCGTTTTTTATTTGTCAACTGTAAAATTTTACTACCGCACCCTGTACATATATATATATATATATATATATATATATATATATATATATATATATATATATATATATATATATATATATATATACACATATATATATATATATACATTTAAAAAGAATACGCGGAAATCTCTCTAAGGCCCTTTCGACTATCATCTCGTCAGGAGAAAATCGATAGTTTTAATTAATAATAACGTCGAAAGAAAGAGCAAATCAGGAAATTGAGTGTGCCAAAATTTCGACGTTATTATTAATTAAAACTATCGATTTTCTCCTGACGAGATGATAGTCGAAAGGGCCTTAGAGAGATTTCCGCGTATTCTTTTTAAATGTATCTATAAATTTTGTACCTCAAAACATTTATATATATATATATATATATATATATATATATATATATATATATATATATATATATATACGTGTGTGTGTGTCCCTTTTCTGTTTATTTATTCCCTTTTTTGTAGTCATAGGAAGCTCACCAGACCTACCCCCAGAAACGGCAGCTGCCGTGGTGATTCACTTTATATTAGCCACGCCATACCTCGTTACCCACTCCGTGAGCCACCCAAATGCCTTTATTGCTTACCGTCGTGTATTAACAATCTTAGAATTGCCTTACTTATAGCAAAGAAAAGCCCGTGCACGTGCCGCACGATATGAGCAACAGAAAGAATCCTCTTATTTACCCCTTCCTCACTGTTCCCCACCTCAAAAAAAAAAAAACAAAGCAAATTTTAATCTACTGCCCTAGGTAAAGAGATAAGGCGACACCTCGCCCGCTCCTGATTAAACGTATCCCCGAACCACAACCAAAGAAGTTCTAAGAAAACTTCACGCCGGGACATCAGAGACACGTTTCTTATTTTCCTTTTCTGTCTTTTCCCCCGTTTTCTTCCCCCCCCATCTCAATTAACCTTTTATTATACATTTGTAATGTTATTTTTGATGTGAAAACATCTTTCTTTATCTTTTGACGTTTTTATACCTAAAGAAAATATATAATATACAAACACGTTATATGAAGTGAATAAAAACTTTTTCAAATAAAATGTTATAATAACGTATATACGGTATAATATATATATATATATATATATATATATATATATATATATATATATATATATATATATATATAATAGGTGCGTTCGATTTCGGGTTTGAATGGATATATAATGATTCCTTGAGAGATACCAATTGTTTTTATATACAATCTTTTCTCTCATTTCTCTTTCTCTCTCTTTCTCTCTCCCCCTCTCTCTCTCTCTATCTCGGGATATATTTATACATATTTATATATATAATGTATTATTTCATGTATATACTCTTATGATATAATACGGTGATATAATATATTGTATACAGACTTTCAGAATTTACTTCAACAGTGCTCAATATGTTAGCAGAGCTTAGTAGCAATACAAAAAATATCAATGGCAATTAAGCAACACATAACCGTACATGTTTAATATATATATATATATATATATATATATGTGTGTGTGTGTGTGTGTCTGTCTGTTATATATGTATATATTTTTCATATTTCGTATATATATATACATATATATTTTATATATATGCATATTTCATATATACATACATATTTCATATGTATATATATATATATATATATATACGAGGCCTCTCTAAAAGGTATCCGACCTCTTTTTTTCCGTGCGAATTAGAGACGATACGGCGGCGCTACTCTACACAGTGAAGAAATACATGCGCATGTGTGAATTTTGTCACCGCCTTCCTGCACGTTAGTTAACTTAGATGCAACACAACGTGCTTGTCGGGTAACCGATTCTCTGAAGATGACTGAACGTGCTGAGCAAAGGTACTGCATCAAATTTGGTCAAAAACTTGAGGATTCTCATGGCAAAACAATTCATAAGATTAAGCAAGTGTTTCGAGTGGATGCGATGGGTGCAACTCAAATTAAGGAGTGTTTCAACCGATTAAAAAAAGGCTGCAAATCAACGGAGAGTGATC
The DNA here is from genome assembly GCA_963556195.1 of Sepiola atlantica. Taxonomy (NCBI): domain Eukaryota; kingdom Metazoa; phylum Mollusca; class Cephalopoda; order Sepiida; family Sepiolidae; genus Sepiola; species Sepiola atlantica. The sequence continues at coordinate 54,237,620 of OY744535.1, forward strand.
AACGTTCTGCCAGGCCCAAAACCGCTCGGAGTGCAGCTGTTTTTGATAGGGTTCGAAATTTGATGATGGAAGATCGTCGTTCAACCGTGCGGGAGATCGCCCAAGAGTTTGGAGTGAGTAAAGATTCCGCACATACAATTTTGCGTGATGATTTGAACATCTACAGAGTGGCTGCGAAATGTGTGTCCAAGTTGTTGTCGCAGGAACAAAAGGACTTCCGTTTTCAAGTTGCACAGGACCTTCTGGAAACCGCCAACACTGATCCTGGGTTTCTGAATATCGTGATAACTGGAGATGTCATGGGTGGACGGGTACGACTTAAAAATAAGGACAGTCGTCGCAATGAAAGCATCCCGACTCTCCAAGACAAAAAAGCGCGACAGGTGCGAAGCAAAATCAAGATGATGCTGACTGTCTATTTTGGTATCCGTGGAATTGTGCATCACGAATACGCACCAGTTGCACAAAAAGTTACAAAAAAGTACTATCAAGGTGTTTTCCAGCGTCTTTGTGACGCAGTTCGGTGCAAAAGACCAAACATGCGGAAGGCGAAAAACTGGCAACTACATCACGACAACACCTTGCACAATAATCCCAACTGATCCAACATTTCTTGGCCAAACATGGAATTCTCAGTTAAATATTTTTAAATTAATAAAACGAATATGTCTCTTTCTATTTATTTATTTATTTAAAATTGTAGTAATTTACTTTTTTTAAAACAATATTTTCTGTCTTATTGCCGTAAAAATAATTGTCAGCGAAATTTTCTTCATATCAATAAAATAATGTTACATTTTTAAATGTACATACTTATTTAATATTAGATGGAATGACATAATTTAATTTCGGAACAATTCATTTTAAAATAGGTGAAGTCGGATTTTTCTTTAACTTAGAGACATTGGATTAATAACCAATAAACAGTAACACGAATTCCATGCACTTTAGCTTGACGATTCCCTACAAGGATGAAACGCAGAAGCATATGTGTAGCTTAATTGCTATAAATATATTTTCATAACTTACAATATATATATATATATATATATATATATATATATATATATATATATATATATATATATATATATATATATATATATATATATATGTTATTAATAATTATATCAATTGTTTTGTATACAGGGACATTTGTAAACAGACTTTCAACGTCGAGTGATGCAGTAGTTTTATTATCTGTTTTGGGGGTATGCAGTATGTGTAAGAGCTCATATAGTGTAAAATCCACACATGAGCTCTTACACATACTGCATACCCCAAAAACAGATAATAAAATTACTGCATCACTCGACGTTGAAAGTCTGTTTACAAATGTCCTTGTATATATATATATATATATATATATATATATATATATATATATATATATATATATATATATATATATATATATAAGAGAGAGATATTGTAAATCATTGATATTCATCTCATGTGGCATGAACATTTAATTTTTAATAAAGTGTTTCACACCTGCCCTGTTCTTTGCTGGCAGGTGATTTGCCAGGACGGTGGGGGTGGGGGGTGGGGGGATTGCAATGAGTGCTATTCCATCAAGTGTCGACTCGCCGCCGCACAGGTGATAAGCGAACGCCTGCACACGAACAATGGACACTCCACGCTGCTATCTTGCACCAGTGAAACAAAGACGAAACAATGAAATGAATGAATAAATAAATAAATAAATAAAAAGAATTAAGCGCTTTGCAACGAAAGTCATGAAAAGTAATTCAATCTGATACGGGGCACTTACAAAAGAAGACTATTCGGAGATATAACATCGCAATAAATACAATGCACAGATAGAGCGTCGCTAGCATTTGTTGTTCTAGAGATTACTATCACTATGATACTACTACTACTTCCATTACTACTACTAGTACTATTATTATCTCTCTCTCTATCTATCTATCTATCTATCTATCTATCTGTCTATATCTCTCTCTCTCTCTATATCTCTCTCTCTCTCTCTCTCTCTCTCTCTCTATATATATATATATATATATATATATATATATATATATATATAAACACGCAAACATTAATAGAATAAAACTCTACAAATTTCACATATTTTGTTTTTATTAAATGAAATATTCTTTATAATGCAGCATTTCGAACAGATGGTGCCTGATTGGCTGAGTTGATAACTTTATTGTAGTAGTAGTAGTTGTAGTAGTAGTAGGAGGAGGAGTGGGAGTAGGAGGGGAAGTAATAGTAGTAGTAGTAGTAGTAGTAGTAGTAGTAGTAGTAGTAGCCACTTTCTATGCTTGAAAGTCTCTTAGGGCCAGTGATTATCCCGCCCTTGCAGCGTTTAGTGGAACAGATAGTTTGAACATGACACTAGTCTGTCGTCGGTTATATACCTCAGCAATCTTTCGTGATAATTAATTTGAAAGAAGGAGAAAATGTTTCTTGAATGAATAAAATTGATAATCGAAATTGCCGGAATTGGCCGAAGTTATGGTAACTTCATAGTTAAATGCTAACGTTAATCTCTCTTCAGTAACAGAAATGTGAACTGGACATTTAAAAAAAAATTATAAGTTTTTAATGGAATTTTAAAAAATGTGTGATCAGTATACGTAGCATGTTTTATAGTTTTCAACGAATAGAAATAAGTGTTCGTTTTGCAATTGCTATTGAAATGTTTAACAACATTCGCCGTTTTGCTACAGTTCCAACTGCTTCCACGTAAGTGGATTGTTTGTTCAAGCATCTGGTATTGCCAAAATGGTCACCCATCTAAGTAATGACCAGCCTCAACGTCATTTAATTTCGGTGATCGGACGGGAACCGATGTTTCCATGCGATGTTACCCGTAAATTGACAGCGTTACGGCCTATGGAATCAAATATGCCGAATGAAATTCATATCGGATCTATTGTTGTCTTTTACGCATTAATAATAATAATACACGGCATAATCACGTTGACACACGGGTTCCCAGTAGATCACCAGGGTTAAGCGACGTTGTGTCTGACGAGTACAAGATGAGTGATCAGTTGAAAATAGTAGGCGCTGTATGTCATCTCCCCTAAACGGGGTATATATGCTGGCTGGGGACAGCATGTTAGTTTGTATTCCCCATAATCTTCCATTTTCAGTGGAAGACGGAATTCCCGACGCTGGGCGAATACAGCAAAAAAGTTGTATTACTGGTTGTTCGAATGGTAGGTAAAGTATGAGCCCGGTATCATCTCCCAGTTATGTGTAAACTAGTAATTTTTACGCACTTAATCATATGAAATTCATCGTTCCTAATCAGGACCGGCGGGACAGTTATAAAAGTGGGCGGGCTCTCTTAAAAAGTGAGGGCCTGGTTAAACACATGCATATATAACTTCATTATTGATGACCGTAAATTGGGGGGGGGGGAAGTCAAAAAGTGTGTGGGGGAGGGGAGCTTGAGCCCCCCCCTGTCCGCCCCGGTGCCGCAGTCCATGCTAATATCTATTGCTATTGGCATTAAATAATAAAAAGTTTATATTTTATCTAATAATACATTGTCTTTACTTTCTCAGCAGACATATATATATATATATATATATATATATACATATATATGTATATATGTATATATATGTATATATATATATCCATGTATATATATATATATATATATATATATATATATCTATGTATATATATATATATATATATATATATATATATATATATATATATATATATATATATATAGAGAGAGAGAGAGAGAGAGAGAGAGAGAGAGAGGGGGGAGAGAGAGCGAGAATAATAATAATAATAATAATCATAATAATCATAATAATCATAATCATTATCATGATGATGATGATGATGATGATGATGAGTAGTAGTAGTAGCAGTAGTTGTTTTGGCTATAGTAGTAATGGCATTAGTTATATCATATTTTTCAATGATCTAATCTAATCTAAATGCATGGCAGTTTCGATTGGATTTTAAATGAGAACGCGTATCTTTAATAAAGCTGGACTCTTCTTAGAATTCAGATTTCAAAAATAGTGCTGTAGTCTAGATTAATCGCGGTCATTATTTCCATCTCCAATTCTCCCAGACGCTGTTTATCAAGTTCTGTAGGACGGTTCACAGGAAAATCGAGTTATTTGGTAGCGTTCCCAGCACAAAGTATTATTTTTGTTATATCATCATGTTAATATACAGGCTCATACGCAGACATACACTCAATCTCACGCATATATATATATATATATATATATATATATATATATATATATATATATATATAGTATTGTTTTTTGTTGCATAAAATAAATGTAATTTTCCATTATTGAACTGGGAACTCATTGAAATATTCGTAAAGACTTTGTTTCGATAACAAAACAATAACAATTTTCTTTGTGTACGAGACAATCTGTTGTGTTACTTCTGGCCTAGGTGCGTATGTCATTGCTGTAAACTGGTATCATTTGCAAAACAATAGACGAATAGATTTTATACATTCTAAAGTGAAATATATATATATATATATATATATATATATATATATATATATATATATATATATATATATATATATATATATATATTACATCAATTAAAACCTTAGTTATTCAGGGAACAAGCTTTCATATACTCATCAAAAACACTTTTTATTTGCATACAATTGTTTCTGCTCATCCAAAGAGCATAAGGTTTTCATGATATACAAAATATCATCGATTTTTCCTGCATAAAAGTGAACAAATATTTTCCCTGAAAAAATGGGGGGGGGAGAAAATCTATAAAAGATAAATGGATATTAGACGCATTTTAATTTTTCAGCCTTACAGCTTTACTTTTGTGCGCTAATAAAAAACGGAAGTGTCTGAATTTTCACAAAGAGCTTTCACCATTTTCGCATGAACTTAAATTAAATTAGATATTGCCCACATTTTGATCCCTTACATCTAGCAGCCATGTTCAAAAAAGCATAATTATCGGTCAGTTAGTGTAGGAGTGAATTCTGTACATACAAATATATTAACAGATACACCTAACTGTATATAGAGGTATATGATTAGATTATTTTCTGAAATACTAAATTCGAAAAGAAATTCTTTATTTAAATGTTTGGTTCGTCTGTTTTACGAGTAATACATTGTTTTTCTGTTTAATTAATGACGAAGCACAAAAAGTATTGAACACCTTCGATTGTAAACAATCAATTGAACACGAATTGTTATTTTATTCATAACTCTATAAGTTCCAAAACAATGTCTATATTAGTTCAGATTCATTTTAATCTATTATATAAGAGGCAGTTGTCTGTGTGTGTATATTTTTGTATGTCCAGCTCAAAGTCAAACTACAAAACCACAATCTTGGTATATTCTTGATCAGCGTTGCCCGGAATGAATAATATTAAAAATCAATGAAAGAATTAATTCTTTGGAGTTAAACTTACCATGGTTTAGTTACAAGGGGCTTGATTTTCAGTCATTTTATTCAGCCATCTTGTTTTTTTACTGAAGGGAAGTAACTCTGAATTTTTATCAACGAGTTAATTCTCTTATGCCGATCAATTCCTCGAGGAATCTATATACATATATAGAGATAGAAGTTTTAATAGAAATGTGTAACACTTTTCCCCCGGGCAACGCCGGGTAGATCTGCTAGTAATCAATAAAGGCAAGAGGAATAAAGTATAATCAGCTAATTTTGGGAGAAAACCGATTAGCTTTGGGAGATCGCCCGCTCAGCACCCGCGTTCTGACTAGGTGAAATGAAACTGGGAAAACTGGCGACTCACAAAGACCAATATCGACGTCGTCACTTACACCCCATTTAGGAATGTGCATTCTCCTTTTACATTAAAGTATTCTCCTTGGTGTACTATCGCCCATAGCTTAATAAGCAAAAATAAGCGAGGCATCTTATTCTTATGCTGTCAATCGTCACTTTATTAATTCCAGTTACAAGTTCCCTGCATCTTAGAGTGGATAAAAAAGCACAGCTTATTAGAAACTTCAGGAGAAACTATGCAATGAATCAAAATATTAGCAGTCGAGTGAAGTGCAAAGTCTCCGGAGTAGTTATCATGTATACTATTATATGTAGAGTGGACACATGGAATATATACCAAACTGAAGAGAAAGGCTTTCATGGCTACCTGAGAGATTCTGAATGTTGTCTGGCAGGTAACTGTCACGAACCAGGAAATACTGGAACGATCATATTTACCATGTATGATAGCTATATTAATCATACTTATCTCAGATGGATATGGCACATGGACGACTTCGAAAGTAACTACTGCTTATTCGACTGTGTTAAGGGGGTATAATAGAACGTCAAGAATCAGATTTAAAACAATAGAATGGAAAGTAACTCGAAATGAGGCATATCGACACCAGCGATTAGGAAAAGACAGAATCAGGTAGAAAAGTTGGATCATGGCTTCCAGAAAATATTCATTGACACGTTGAGGAATTGCATATGATGGAGAGTAAGAGGTAACATGAAATCCTGTTAATGAAATACAAAATGTTTTTTTAGGGGAGGGTATTTTGAGACTGACAAAGTTTAAACAAAACCTTGTTAGTATTTATATGTGCAATGGAGGAAGAACAATGACTACCTTGTTGTTTGACCAACTCGAATCTGTACTACGAACACCATATTGGAAGCAACTACCCAATCATATAAAACACAAGAGATTTCTACATTAACATCATTACCTATTTTATTATATTAGTGTGTTCGTGCAGTAAAACATGACGAATACGGGAAGTCAGCTCGAAAACATAGTCGCCGTCTTGTTTACAAACAATGTAAATATTTCAAATTATTTGATCATCGTGATGCTTAGTATGGACGGTAGATACACATATTAACATATGCACACATATTTTGCCACTACAAACGTTACATATATATTTACACGTTACTTACAAAAAACATATATTTGCGAAACAACACTAAACTCCTGCTTTCTCTATAAATGTTCCTTCTCAACCTTTTAAATAATTTTCATAATTACATTTATTTTTCGTCTTGTTTACATTAAAAACCATTCTAATACTCAGGTCTGCTGATGCTTGTATTCGTTTGAATATATACTGAATTACATCCCTTAGCGTAAGACGTAAAAGAAATATATACAAATTGAAACGAAAGAAATAATACGTATTAGAGATTAACTGTAGCGAAATTTTCTAAATAATTACAACAGTAAATTTGTTAGAAAATGAATATAAAAGAATTGAATAAATTGTATCTCTCCTGCCTGTCTAGTGATGTCTCTCTCTCTCTTTTCTAGTTTTCTCTTCCCCCCCTCTCTCTCTCTCTCTCTCTCTCTCTCTCTCTCCGATTACATATTTTAAGAGAAGAAAAGATCGAAAGTAACTCGGTCCCTAACCTCAACATCAGTCCCGAAGTATAGCGTGGGAAAACTCCCACGTGCAGACATTGTAGTGCTGAACACATGACAGACATTACACGTCAAGATAATTCTCATGTCAAGCGAATGTTCATTCAAGCAAACTAGGTTTTAATAAAAGATACCGCTAACAACAGCGCAAAGCAACCACGCCGAGAATTGTAAGCTAAACAAGTAAACTGTCTTGCTTTTTACTAATGTGGCAACACTTATAAAGGCAAAAATCCACTTGAGGATAAGGTTTAATGAGATGGAAAAATTGTCAGTTGAAATGAAGACTATTATGACAGTATTGAAACTTATGAATGGAATTACAAAATTTGGATTACTTAGAGCGGTTTATGAATAGTATTAGTTGATATTAAATGAAGACGACCATGTGTAGTCTGCAGGGAAGCAGTTCAGTGGTGATCTTTTTCACATATGAGAAATTCTTGAAAAAAAACACTATTCATGAAAATTCCGTTTGATGTTAGACGAAAAAAAATTGCAGTTGTAGGAAGATGAATTCTTGCTGTGAATGGTTTACACGAAGGAATCAGATTGAAGCTGGGTCGAGCACCTTTCATGAAAATGACGTTAGAATAGAAGAAAAACTTGCAAGCGTCTCATCTGTGAAAAATGGATCGTAGAGAATAGAAGAGATCAATGCTCACTAGATTGAGAAGTCAATTTGGACTGTTGGCCTCGCTACGATAATATAACTTGAATAAAGTCATTAACCATTCATCACATTAATATCATTTTTTAGCTTCTTTGTTAGATTTGAGGAGAACGCTCAAGTGTGTAATTGTAGACATCTCTGAAAAGAAAATGCAGTCTATATTCTAGAGAAGAAATAAGATTTTTATTACTCCAATAACCAATATTTGATTCATGCAAATAAGCATTCATCCTAACTGTTTGTAGATTTTGAGCAAAGTTTTAAAGTAAGGAATTTTCGACATTTATAAAATAATTATCATTTTTACTTTTTTTGAAGTTTTTTTCGGAACCCTCGGACAAACACCACAAGTGTTCTACCGAAAAGCATCCTCTGTCTTGATCATAGAATCTTATTGCAGAATTTCAGGAAAAATTAATGAATCGATTTTTAAAAAAATCAGACGAATAACGGACGATATAAATGACTGGTAGCAAAACCACTATAGTGACATCAACAATATAATATAAACAAATAAATACCTATATGAATACATACATATACGAATTCATACATACATTCCTTACACAGTTTATTAAATTAACACTTATTTATACAATAACGTCCCGTCACATATAAAGTAATTCCCTTATTCTTTAGATGTCGATGCTAAGCATCAAAGCTAAGTTATATAAAGTGTTTTAAAGAGCAACATTTATTTATTTACTTCTTCCTGATTTGATCCCGGCGGTCGATTCTCACGTCTTTTTTTTAATCTGCCACAGGACGTAGGGGTAAAATACAGAGTAGTATGTTTCTGATAACTCTTAGAAGGCTATCCTCCTAAACATTATCTCATTCCTCACAAAGGAGATTGGTTTATAACAGGTTACCTGAAGTACCTTTGCTGGAAAATACCGTTGAATACAGTCTAAGCTATTTTATAACCATCCAGAGTGCCCTATTTCCCACTATAAAAGAACCCAAAATCTAACTCGGCTGCACTGGGAATATACGTCTTTTTATAAATCTCAGCAAACAACTATTTTAAACAAAACCGATGACTCAGCCCCTTCCTCTTTCTGAAAACCTTTTACGTAACTCGTATTTCCCGCCAAAAGCTTTGAAATAACGAACAAAACGTGCACACGTGTAGGACGCATGACAATGAAATTGTTTCAAGCAGTGACCTCATTCATGATGTTACCAGTTGTGTTACGCACAGGTGCGCTCGCACGACGTTAGCCGCCAGTTATAATAAAGAAGCAGGCGTAGAGAGAGAGAGAAATAGAGAGAGAGAGAGAGAGAGAGAGAGAGAGGGGGGGCATACAGACAGACAAAGACAAAGATAGAGAGGGTAGAGATTCAGATGTCTATGGGTTATAAAATACCAAGCGAGAAATTATAATTAGTAATTGCCCATCACCGTAAGATTCATAAAAGTGCTGCTTTATATATAGTTTCCCTTGTCTCTCTCTCTCCCCTCTCTCTCCCCTTTCTCTCTATGATATCAATCTTACCCCCCCCCCCTCTCTCTCTCTCTCTCTCTCTCTATATATATATATATATATATATATATATATATATATATGTGTGTATTTATATGTATATATGTAAATATATATATATATGTATAAATATATATATATATATATGTGTATATATACAACTATGTATATGTATATGTATAAATATATATATATGTATATATATGTATGTATATATATGTATATATGTATATATATGTATATATGTATATATATATATATATATATATATATATATATATAAATATATATACTAATCCAGGTAGAGTGTAAATTCACAGGGTTTAGAGTTGTTTCATACTATAAACATTTTAATTATACAAAGATTATGTGGCTACACATTTGCAAAACATGTTTGGTCACGGCTATTGCCAGCCAGACCTTTTAAAAGCCTTAATGTTTTTTTTTACTTTCATTTCGTGGAACTCATGTCAAAAATAATACAGTTGTTTTGGTAGGTAGACAACTCATGTAAAATATGACTTTATTGTGAGGTGATTAATGCAAATTGTTTATATAACCAGTTGTCTAGGTTGGACGATATAAATTATAGCAAAGTGCGTTATAATATGCCAATAACACGGAAAAACAATAACAAATAAAAATTGGTAACCAGAAGCAAGTTTGATTTGTCCGCTTAAATGATATTTTGGTCTGAGTTTGTAAAAATCCGGCAAGATAACTTTATATATATATATATATATATATATATATATATATATATAATTTATTAGAAAAATATATGTTACATATTCAAGAATCGTACCGCGGTTTCATTCAGATGGGCTTACTTTTAGAATGTTTTCAAAAGTCTATGCCCATAGGGACTCATCAGCGTACTGAGACGAGAGCGAAACAAAACACATGAGAAATGACGTCGTTGTTTATCGGTCGTAAATAACGGTGCGTCACTGAAATGTCTCTTTGGAAAAAAAGTGTCTTAGTTGGTATTAATAGATTTTATCTCATTTATTATATATAGTTTTGTGTTATAAATAAGATTTTATTTTTTACAAAGAGTTTTATTTAATTATTTATTTGTCGTGAAGTATACGAAGTTTCTATTCTCCGCCATGGTTTTTGGCGTTATCTCCAGCGACTGGGAACGTTATGATTCTGTTTTTCTTTCAAAAGGGCTGCGAGCCAGCGCCGAAATCTATCAGGTCGTACTGAGGAACGTGACGAAACCCTGGATAAACGAGATCGCTGCCGGATGCCCCTACGTCTTACAGAAGTACTCCGTTAGATAACTTCTTACACTTGCCAGTGTTTTATATGTCTACAAAGCAACCATTCGCTGATGCATAAAGTATTGTTATCACATCTGGGTTGGTGCACCAGCCACTAGCTTCTCTTTCTTAGTCAGGGTTCAAAAAAGAATCTATAATCTATAAAGCTCCATGTTGTCTGCCAAACTCCAGCCCCTGCGCCATTGCCGCAACGTTGCATCCCTGGGCTTGTGTTACATGTACTTCAATGGAATGTGCTCTGCTGAACTTGCTGCCTTAATGCCCCTTCGATTTTGTAAATACCCCAGACCAACCTGACATTCAGTTAAATCCCACGCCTTAATTGTTGAGGTCTCCAGATGCCGGAAGGCTTTCTACTCCAATAGCTTATTTCCTTACGAATTATCTTCTTGCTCTCTGTTTCCTTGACTGTACCAACAAGCAGAAGTTTGGGGTTTGGTTGTTTCGCTTTACGGCATATGAACCCTTTCCTGGTTATTCAATGCCGAATCCGGTCATTTTGGTAAAGATTTTTTATATACTTCCAGTTCTTTATATCTTCAAATATTTATACATAATGTTTGGTTTGATTGTTTCGTCTTCCGGCATATACAGTTTTTTCGGGTGATTTGATGCCGAATAAATTCATTGTTATAAACGGTTTCATGCTTTAAGTTCATTATATCTTCAAATATTTATTCATGGTGTTTGCTTTGATCGTTTTCTAGAGCATTATTGTTATTTTTGTTTTGGGCTATGCAGAGCATGATTGAGTTTTACGAAAGGAAATACCAATAACATCAACGTTTGCTGCATTTTTATGTCAGGATTAAGCTATCTTAAGACAGCGTTATCTAGTAGCACCAGGACAGAAGTTTAAATGTAATGTTAACAAACATCTCGTTGCACAACTCTTTACGAAGGATGTTCTGATAGATATGGCTTCAAATGCACAGTAGCCCCTTACATCTCGATGACAATATGCCTTGTGTTTTAGGGTAAAAACAAAATAAAAACACCAATGAAAATGTATGTGGATGCAAGAAAGTGTATATTATGTAAGTATGTATAAGAATAGGTATGCGTATGTATATATTTATGTGTATATTATCAATAACGACAAATCGATTTGTGGTTTTATAGATGCTAGAAGCACTGCAGATATGATAGTTTCCATCAGGTAACACAAAACATTCAGTGAACAAAGAATAAGCCTTTTATCAGGTGATTGTTCAATTGACGAAATCTTGTAATACAATGAACAGGAATTCCTGTGATAGATATAAAAATGCGGTCAGCTTATGACAAATGTTCATATTATTTTAGATATTTTGAAATACTTTCATTAATTCATTTGTCCTTATTAAAAGTGCTTACTAAATGACGTTCTAAGGCAATATTGGAACTTATATTTCTGGGTGACATATGGTGTCGAAAATTCATTAAACGCTGATCGATTATAGCAATACTTATTATTTCCCACCTTCAGCAATGTGTGCTGAAACGCCGAAGCTCAATTTAGGAATACAAGTTAGCAATGTGTAATACGAGTAGGTATCTAGCGAAGAAAATATATTATATAGTACCCGTTTTCTTATAAAAAACAGAACGAGAAGTAGCGATACCTCATCGGACTTGCTAGGTCAACTTAACCAAATTACAATGTTTACCTTGCATATTTTGTTTAGTAAAGCTTCGTGTCAGGTTCGAGTTTGTTGGCCTTTTGGCTAAGATCAAAGTGTAGTATCTGTTCCGATGGATACAGCACCCCATAGACTCGTGTCGTCTTGGCCTTCGGGGCTTGATTTACGCCGGTCTATGGGTCTGTCCTGTGCAGTTCTAGGAGGTCCACCCTCCCAGGCTTTGCCTCCCATCTTTGGAGTAAATCAGTACTCTTAATACTTGAAGTTTTCGTCTATTATTTTCTCCGTTGACTCTTATACTTAAGTAAAAAATCGACTTTGAAAGTTCTTGATCTTATTTTCTCATCAAATCTTTCCTGGAGTTCACAAATTAAATTTATTGTCCTTTCTGCTTCTCGTAAAGTCGGTTATCTCTATCGCTTCCTCACACCTTCTCACAGCTCAAGCTATTCCATGTCTCTACAAATCTACTATCAGACCACGTATGCAGTATTGTTGTCATTTTAGGACTGATGAATTTCTGTCTCATTCGAGGGGTCTTAACAAAGTGCAGAAACGTAACTGCAATTCGATTTGCCCCACACTTTCTTCTTCTCTGAACCCTCTTGTTCACAGACGTGATGTTGCTAGTTTCAGTCTTTTCTATAAATATGATTATGGCATGTGTTCTTCACAATTTTCTTGTCTATTCTATGATTCCTTTGTTTCAGCTCATTTGACTTGCTGATCTAGTGGTCTTCATCAATTCGCTGTTTTGATACATCATTGTAATACAGCTACCTATTCAAGTATCTTCTTTTTCATGAAACTGCAAGCTTGTTGCACTCTTTTCCTGCTGACTGTTTTCCTCCTACCTATAGCCTTTGTATTTTCAAGACAAATGCCAATAGACATCTCATGTCTTTGCGATAATCATCTTTTGTTCTTGTTAGCTACTTACATCAAGTGGCTTCATGCCTTGTCTGGAGCGATTTCCATGAAAGCAAAAAAAACAAAGCACGCCTGCATAAAAAACGACTTAACTATTAGCTATAAATGTATTTATATGAAGTACTTTTCCGTTGTATATCTTTAATGATTTCGTCACTAAACATTTTCAAATTAAGTTGAAACAGAAAAAACATTACAGGCTTGGCTATGATGGATTGAAATAGCGCTAGAATTATTCCACTTGCTTCTGGTGTTCTAGGCCTCTTGTTTGTATTTTTTATTAAGGGTTATAGGTTAGGTATATTCTATAATATATATATTCTATGAATATAAATATTATGAATATAATATTATAAATATGATAGATAAAATAAATATATATAATACTGATAATACATATGATACAGATAAATAAATAGACAAGTTAAATGAATAAATAAAATAAAATAAATAAATAAAATAAATATATACATAAATAAATGATATAAATATATATAATATAAATATTATATATATATAAATATATACATATATAACCCATTATATATATATTATTATATATTATATTTATTATATATTATATATACATTATATACATTATATATTATATATACATTATATATATACATATATATATATACATATACATATATATATACATATACATATATACATACATATATATACATATATATATATATATACATATACCTATATATACATATATATATATACATTATATATACATCATGTATACATAATATATTATATATATAACCGATTATGTATATATAAAATATATATGATATAAATATATATAAATAAATATATAAATAAATAAATGAAATGAATAAATAAAACCAGTAAATATAATACAGATAATATAATATGTATATATAATATAATATATATAATATATAATATATATATAATACATATATAATAAATATATAATGACATAATAAATATTTATACAGATAATAATATATATATAATATATATAATATACAATAAATATAATAATATTATAAATATAAATATAAATATAAAATATTCTATATATATTAGGGATATAGGTTAGGGTTAGGGTTATAACATTTATTTTATTCTTTATTTCTGCAGATGTGTTACTTATCGAATAATGAGCTGTTCGTTTCTGAATTGAACGGCATCACATGTTCCACTTCCATTTGATATTATTATAATATTTTGTGTTTAATATATCTCGATATTCCATTCCTTCTATCACTTCTCATCTCATTGGATCTTCTTTGTCACCTGTTATAGCAATAGTGATTGGATTGACAGAAATAATATACGACAAAACATGATTGCGATTCTGGTGCTCTTTTGCAATCACAAAATATAAAAAAATGTCATTAATTTTTTTTAAATATGCCACTTTTTAGCTGCTATTCAGCATAATAACATTTACACACCGGTTCCCGTTGACACATTGAAGTTAAGCGACGTTGAGCCTGATCGGTACTAAATGGGTGACCATTTGCGAATATCAGGTGCTGGGTGTGCTCTCCGCTTATCTCGGCATTGTTTCCAGTCGTCATGGACGTCTTGTCACTGAAATCAAGAAGTGCCGATTTAGAATAGGTGTGGTTGGAATTGCGCAACACTTGCTTCTCAATGACACGCACAGCTTCCATTACACTAAACGGTGGACATGGAGATGAGATTCCAATAGTTGTATTTTCTTAGAATATCGGTGTATTCCGATACGAAATATGTAAACGTTTTGCTTTCTTTATGGTATTTACTTCCCTCTCAGAGCCGAAAAATGTGGCAAGAGCCCAGAAGATGGGGATAGAAAGTCAAGAGATACATAGGTAGTTCACTCCGGCCCTGTCGGTATTCTCCGCTAGCCGCACCTCAGGCGATTGGCGATATAACAACCCTTAATCAAAGAGAGAATGTAAATCCTGGGATGGTGTACACTCTAGGACTGCACGCAAATATACCTCCGTCCGACACAGCAGGGCAGCTATTTCTGAAGCAGCCCATCCCGTCGGAATGATTGTCGAGAACGTATCCTCGAATGGTATGATTTTTGTTTCATGTTTGCGTGATTGTACATAAGCACATCGAAATGAACCAATATTCAAAGAATGTCGAACTGTTAGAAAAGTCGTGCCACAGATTGTCTTATTCCAAAAATAGCGGTGTCATTACTAAGAACATTCAAAATGGAGGGGCATTCAAAGAGTTTATGAATGTTAGAATATCAAAGATCTGTCAATTTAAAAATGATTAAGATTCTTTTTTCATGAGATTTTAAAAGCACAGAACTGAGTAGCATCCTAAAAGATTCCACCAGGCAGAAGAATCTCCAACATGCATACCATGCTAGTCACTCTTCACCGTTGAACACATACTGATTGCCTGCAAAGATCTCCAACAAACCAGATAAGAATATTACCAAATAGACAATTTGAAGAATCTGTTTCACAAAGATGACGTAGATAATATATTCAATTTCCTGAATGTTTTACAGGAAAATTTTAAAAACAGAAAAATCTCTTTACCTATATCCCAAATATTACTTACCACTGTACATTTAAACACACACACGATCCAATTCTTCTGTAAATAACCAACGCATAGGAATCTATGATAAATAACCTTTTATGGTATAAAATGACCTTCTAGGATCGATATGCCATTAAAAAACAATCACTCAACCAACAAAGCATTCGAAGCCGAGAAGGAAAGGAAAGGGCATTTGATTACAGCGAGGATTTACTATGGAAAGGACACTTTATAGTTAATAGCTTGGAATTGAAATAAGTAGTTTTTGACACAAACCCCATTACGTTTCAGACACAACTAATGAAGCAATTTCAAATAATTTCAGCCTGACTTATTCCGATTTGACATCAAAATGATTATACCTACTGTGTATAAGTTGACTTCAAATACTAAGCAACATTGTTGTATCAATTATTATTTGACACGTTACACCGAGGAACATCGTTTACTGACTTGGCTTCACGGACGCCTATCCATCACCACTATCAAAGGAAACGCATTGCGCTTGCTCTCAGCCTGCCGAACAAGCAAGGCATCCGATGAAACTTCTTGATGCTTGCATGTATGTTTAGAAAGAGATATTTTATTAATTTATTATTATCAGCCTTTCCATTTTCCTACTAAATGTTTATTAATTAACTATTATTTAACATTTGTTGTTACATTCCTGAAATGTTATTTATGTTAGTAATTTTCCCTTTTTATATAATGTTATTTTAATTTGTAATATGTTTTAATTTCTGTTTAATAAACATATTGAATTAAAAAAAAATTATTAGTTGTTTTTGTTCATCTGTTTCTAATAAATGACACTATTGAATGATCTTGGATGAACTGAGTCATATAACGGTTGTTTTAATGTCATCTCGCTCGTGAATCAACTGTCATACGCAAGGGATGTGACCCCTAGGGATCGTGAGGAGATAGTTGAACTGCATCAGCGCAACATCGATTACCAATTAAGATGAAACCAGCTTCTTCCAGTTTTGTCATCAAAATAATTAGTATTTGTTCGACGGTAGCGCATAGTTAAAGCTATCACTGCGATAGAAATGGAGAATGACAGATGGGGGAGGGTATCTGGCATTCGTCATTATTAACACACCAAACGCTACGGTTCAGGTAAGGACGATGCACCCATCCACACGTGGAAAGCACTAGACGTTGTGAACTTAAAAAAGTTTTGTTTTTTTTTTGACGCAGACACTTGCCAATAAAGAAGCATCGTCTTTTGTGTATCATCCTTTCCTCTATTCTTCATCAGTATAAAGCCGAGGCGTTCAACACAAAACAGTGTATTTCTATCACAACTAACAAGATATGATATCGCAAGCAGATGTAACTAGCTCTTATATGTTTACTAGTAGAGCTATTCGTCGACATTGCATATGTGTTATTATTATATGAGTGTGCACTCGCCGTCTAAAATTGAAGGAATAAAAATTGACGAGTGTGTAGAATTTCAAACAAAGAAAAAAAAAAGTAACCAAATATCTGTTACGAAAAGGAAAAAAATATTTTTCTACTTACCTGCCTAATTCTTTTTTTGTTTTATAGTAATTAAATCGCTTTTATTTGGATATCTCATCGATGATTTTGAAGCCGTGTAAACTTGACTTATTCAAGATGGCGCTGGATTTTACTTTATGTGAAACCCCGATGTCGTAGATTTAACAACGGTAAAATTCTAAATCAAACAAACATAGCTAATAACTGTCACTAATCGGTCGAAAATAATATATTTAACCGACCTGTATATTTTTATTAGCTGTACTTTTTGTTTGTATCGAGGTTTCACATTGCGTAAAATCCGGTGTGATCTTGAATATATCGGATTTACAAGGCTCCAAAGTCATCAATAAAATATGCGCTTTAAAATACTATAAAACACAACAATAGGCAGGTAAGTAGAGAATAAACTTTCTTGCTTTTGGTAACAGTTATTTGTGTACAATTTTTCACCTCTTGCTTTGTCTATTAAAAATTCTACACAACAACCTAAAAATTATCCTGCGTTAGCGTTCGCACTAATATTCAAATTAATATTAATTAAGGTCTAAATCGTTGGATTTAAAAAAAGAAATAAGAAAGAAAGAATACGTCTTAGGAAAATATAAAAAGAGAAAACAAGAAAGAATAAAAACGTAGCAATCGTTATAGAAAAAAAAGAGAAAAAAAAAGTACGAAACAATCGTGTTCTATAAAACAGAATAGAGGATTAAAAAACAAACAATTATTTTACCCCAAACATAGCATATTGCAAATGAGACATTAGGAGTTGATGTGGTTAGGGCTAGATTTATAAGGGCATCCTAAGTGGGGAGTTGCGCAGCAAGATGTCTGTTTAGATTACGTTTAAATTTCTGCATCATTGTACATTCGAGGAAACAGGGAGAAAAAGATGAATTCCAAAGGCAAGTGGTAATAGGGAATCAGCTTTTTGAATAGAAACCTTTTTGACATCTTAGTTTTTTTTTCGAATTCTTTTTGTCGGACTTTCTATTTACTTTCTCCCTATGTCTAAAAGCATATTTTACTCGCTAACACTTGTGTTAAAAGACGGATTTATATATATATATATATATATATATAAATTAGGTTTTATAACAGAGTTGAAGTAAAACAAAATAGTAACACCGATAAATAAAAAAAATATGATTCCGACATTTGTTTGTTTTTTTGAACGAGAACAATCGCGTATAGTCCGTGGCATTAATTCTCCTTCTCTCTCTCTCTCTCTCTCTCTCTCTCTCTCTCTCTCTCTCTCTCTCTCTCTATATATATATATATATATATATATATATATATATATATATATATATATATATATATATATATGAAAAATACAGGATGAGGGTAATCCGACGTAATGGGAAATGAAAAAGGAAAAACCAAAAGATGTTTTTGTTTTTATGTATTCATCAACGTTTCGTCTTTATTTGTAAGACTTCCTCAGGTTGATAATTTTAAATCATCTTCATTTCTTCAAATCTTTTTCTAAATCTATGATACTACCTACACACCAAAGATACAGAGCTTTCCCCTCCCCTCTTCTTTCCTCAGCCCTTTAAAATCCATGCTATACCTCACCACAACAAAAACCTCGACACTCCCTCCCTTCTCTCTCCCACCCTAAGACAAATTCACTAACATTCCCACCCTCATCTTTTTCACTCACAGCCATCCACATTCATTTCACTCTCTGCCACCGACTTCTCTCAGCCCAGACCTTGTTCCTGCACTCCTAGTAGTGGCTACTACTTCTTCTCATCAACTCTTCATGTCAACCTAATATTTCTATGTACTTGAATGACATTTTTCTTAAAATTATCATCCTGAGGAAGTCTTACAAATAAAGACGAAACGTGTATGAATACATAAAAGAAACACATCTTTAGTTATTTCCTTTTTCATTTCATACATATATATATATATATATATATATATATATATATATATATCGTAAGTTATCACACGTGACGTCACAGCAACTCGTGATTTTTCATCTCAACGCTCCCTTTGTATATAACAATTTTCTATCTTAGACATCCAGTTTTGGCTTTCAGCATGGGAAGAAATTAATGTTTTCTGTTTTAATGAAGTATTTCTAGATCAAAATAGAAAATGGAAAAGACAGCTGATGTCCTGAACATTTTATCATTTTTAGTCAATTTTTTTTTTTTATGTTTATGAGATCGAAATCGTGATGAATTTTCATGCCATAAAGGAGACGACACACTTATATTTTTACCCGGTCTATGCATCACGCACGGCAGTTTGATTTTTAAATCTCTAGTCTAAAAACAATGTCAGTGTCTTTTTACATCCATATGTCAGATTACATTATTGAATATCTGTTTGCAATGTAGATCAACTTATCTTTAGGTAAATATTCCTAGCTTTTCCTCGCGTCAAATTCGGTGTATTCCTCTTACACGCAAACACACATACACACAGAGACTTTCTTATTACATACGCTTTCTCTCTCTCTCGCTCCCCTCTCGCTCTCTCTCTCTCTCTCTCTCTCTCTCTCTCTCTCGTTAACAGTATATCATTTGTGCTTATAAAAAGATGATATCAAAGATCTACCGTTATACTAATTCATTAAGATAATAAAGATATGCATACACAGGAACAAACACGCATTCACAAATACACATACACTTTCCTATATATATATATATATATATATATATATATATATATATATATATATATATATATATATATATATATATATATATATACTAGCAAAAATCACCCGCCCTCCGGGCAGCAATTACTGAAACAATAGTTGTCTTTACAGAAAAAAAGAAATAGTTTCCATTTGACATTTTAGTAATTTGGAGGAAAGCAACAAAAATATTTTTGTCGTAGTGTTATTTGATATATTGTAATGTTGTGAAATTAACTGTGCATGAACATATTCAAATTTTATTGATTAGAAAAAAGAAGTGTAATTGATATGATTTTTAAAATATTCAAAGTCGAGGAATTTTGTTCCAGTATAAAAAATGAAAATAATTTGCTATTAAAAACTGGTTACTTAATGATTCGTAAAAAAAAAATATATTTTGTAATTTAGAAAGATTAGAGGAGTTCTTTTTACTTTTCTATGACAAATGTTTAATTTATAATCATCATCATTATCATCAAGTTTTTCAGGGTATTCGCACGTAATCGCCTTAAAAGTAGAATTTCATTGTGAGTGTGTCAATCTACAATAATACCCAAACATTTAACATTTTTATTTACGCCTTAAAAATGAGATATTTCATTAGCCAATTTGAAATAAGTTATTTTTTAAATTTTCACGAGAAAGATAAACACAACTAAACAAATCGGCCGAAACGTTGTAAGAATAACACTCAAGATTAGAACAGTATTGATTTACTCCTCTCCAGGAGTTAGGCACAAGGCCAGTTTTTATCCTACTCCCACAAGTAAGATATGACCAAAGGTCGGGTCAGGAAAGTGGGGGTTGAAAAGCCAGCGCCCGAGAGGTGAGTACTCTGACCATTTAAAAATTGCCTGGGAAGCCCCGTCGGCATTCCCCGGTAGGGGCGCCTCAGACAGTAAGCAATAAACTTACTCCTCCCCAAAGAGGGGAGGTGAAGCCTGGGAGGGTGGACCTCCTAGAACTGCACAGGACAGACTCATTGACCGGCGTAAGTCAAGCCCCGAAGGACAAGACAATAACGTTCTATGGGGTGCAGTATCCATCGGAACAGATACTACACTTTGATCTTAGCCAAAAGAGAACAGTAGTCCGAATAATACAAATTAATTTAATAATGTTGTACTTTTAAAGACTAATTTAATAATTTGTAGAATTTGGTATATTCGGACTACTGTTCTCATCTTGGGAGTTTTTATCACAAGGTTTCGGCCGATGTAACCTCCGACCTTCTTCAGGTGTATCTTGTTGAACTCGGGAATATATCTGTCGAACTCGGGAATCTGGACGGAATTTCAAACGGAACCCTTTATTAAATCCACGGTGTAGCAGTAGACCTCTTCAAAATTGACCTTTTTCTTCAAACATATGGAAACTCATATTATTCCCATTCTCCAAGGTCTAAATTAGCTAAATATACCAGTTATTGTGATCTTCGACCTTGGCTATGCCTGTCTCAAGAGCCATGTAATTTAATTGTTGACGTTTTTCAAAAACGCTGCAAAATTTGGGATATATGTCCTTATTTTCATTGTAGCTTTCCAGAGGTTGATGCTATAGCATTGAAAGTGGTACCAAATGAAAGCTAATAAAATGTTCTTGCATATGGTAGTAAACACATGAACACCTGTGTTAATTTTAATTAATTTTAATGCACAAACATATATATTTTTTATGCTTGGAAAGGATGCCATCATATAATACATAACTTTATCTCAAAAATGTTACTCTTAATGCATGTATATAATTTATTATCACTAAGTATGTTTTATCTCTTCATTTTAGATTGTAAGTTAAAGCTGATTTGTTAAGATTTGTGAACTGCTGACAACATGGCATCTGGAAGACAACTATGCTGTCGAAAAGTGGTCAGCGATACAAGTGAACGGGATGAACCAACTGAAAAGAGAAGAAAGGTGGCAACTCCTGCCACAAGGTCATTCAGTGATGTGTATCTCATTGGGCAACCCAGCTCCAGTATCGGGGGCTTACAACTTCCTACTAATCGCCAGGTGTTCCAGTATTTCCTGCATTTGAGGAATGATAATCCCAACAGTGACAATAGGTCTTTAGCCCATGATACAGTGGATGTCGTTTTGCCATTCTGGAATATGGCAAGGATTAAAACACTAACTAGACCAAATGCAGTCAACCGTTTCATGATCCTCCATGAAAAGTACAGGAAAATTGTTAAAAACAAGGGAAGAAATAACAAACCAGAGGAAGAGAAACGAGCTAACTTTCTGAAGGACTTAGACAAGTTATTTGATATTGGAGCAAAGGATGTTGTGGAGGAGATAAGAAGCAACAGGCTGCTCACAAAGGAGACCAAGGAAGAGGACGTCAATTTCTACTTGGACCAACAGACAACTCGCCTGGCACACATGTCAGGTCATAATAAGGTGTTTGAGAAGAAGTCTAGAGAGAAAAGCTTCCGAGAAGAAAGAGAAGAAAGAGAAGAGAGAATGTTATCATCAGTGACTGCTGCAGCAGCAGAAGTTGGGAGAATTTCAAGTGATGAAGACCCAGAGAACAGTCAAGGCTCTGGTACTAGTGAGGGTTCAGAATACACTGAGACAACACCAAGCTGTTCATCAAAACCAAGTACGATAACCTTACACTTTCCGCACTCAGTTATGACCAGTGAAGAGATTTGTAGCACTGCAGATCGGTTGTCACTCTCTGACAACCAGACTACAGCCATGGTGTCTGCAGTGTTGAAGGCAGGAGGCGCAGATCTTGATGACTTTGTTATATCAGCCTCTACTACAAGACGAAATAGGATAAACACTCGTCATAACTTGTGCCAAAGTTACATGAATAACTTCAAGGAAAGTCCGCCAGATTACTGCACACTACACTGGGATTGAAAACTTCTACGGGATGTTCTTGGTGAAAGATACCCAATGGAAAGTCTTGCAGTGCTCGTCTCTGGTACTCCACAGTATGAAGAAGGGAAGCTGCTTGGTGTGCCCTTCATAGAAAGTTCCACAGGAATCCAACAGTGTAATGCTACATTGGAACTGATAGAAGCATGGGGCCTCACAGACAACATTGTAGGCTTGGTATTTGATACCACAGCAAGCAACAGTGGCATCAACAAGGGTGCAGCGAAGCTTATTGAAGAAAAACTAGGCAAAAAGGTATTCTACTTCGCTTGTCGCCATCACATATCAGAGGTAATAATTGGAAGTGTATGGGAGGCTGTGTTCAGCAAGGTCAAGAGTCCTGACAACCCAATGTTCAGCAATGTGAAAGAGAAGTGGGACAAGTTTGTTAAGGACTGCCCAAGAGTTCTGGGCCTAGTTGAACAAGACTTGAAACAGAAGAAGACAAGCACAATTGCAGTCTTAAGCAATTTCCTTGAGGAAGCAAGTCCGGGGGCAGATTACAGAGAGGTGGCAGAGCTGTGCCTGATCCTGCTTGGTGAGGAACCTCCTCGATGTATCCACTGGGCCAAGCCAGGTGCCATTCACCAAGCCCGCTGGATGGCCAGAAACATTTACTGTATGAAGATGCTCATGTTTTCCAAGGAACTAAAATACAACACGGACACTATCTTCAAGCTGGAGAGGATGAACAAGTTCCTGACCTTATTCTACACCAGCCACTGGGTGACCACCACATCTGCAGCTGATGCACCTATCCATGACCTCCAGCTTATGAAGAACATGCTGCAATACAAGCAGTATGACTATGAACTGGCAACCTCTGTTCTCAAGAAAATGAACCACCACCGCTGGTATCTGACCCAGGAACTAGTGCCATTCACCTTGTTCAGTTCACATGCCAGCAGGACCAAGTCTGCAAAAGAGAAGCTCGCAGTCAAGCTGTCAGAAACAGAGAAACCTGAGAGTTACAGGAAAGACAAGCTAGTGTTTCCTGTCATCAATGCAGCTACAGTTCTCACAGACCTGGTAGGGCCAGAGTCTCACTTTCTGTTTGATGCTCTTCAAGTGAAATGTGACTGGCTCACTACTCCTGCTGACACCTGGGAAGACAATGACAGCTACAGGAATGCACAGAAGTTTGTGAATTCAGTGAAAGTGACCAATGATGTGGCTGAGAGAGGTGTGAAACTAATGAGTGACTTTGCAACTCAGATCACAAGTGACCCAGAGCAAAGAAGCTGCTTACTACAAGTTGTGGAGTACCACAGGAAAAAATTTGACAGTTTCAAAAACGCCACATTGAACAAGTGATAATACATGTATTAGTAACATCCTATCTGACAGTTTCTTATGCAATATATGTGTCAGTGCATTGCTATCATACTACCAAACTGATTTTTTATAGTGTCCCAGCTGTTTGTGCATTAAAATTAGTTAAAATTTACACAGGTGTTCATGTGTTTTATTGTGCTTACTACCATATGCAAGAAAATTTTATTAGCTTTCATTTGGTACCACTTTCAATGCTATAGCATCAACCTCTGGAAAGCTACAATGAAAATAAGGACATAATATCCCATATTTTGCAGCGTTTTTGAAAAACGTCAACAATAAAATTACATGGCTCTTGAGGAACGCCTAGCCAAGGGCCAAGATCATAATAACTGGTATATTTAGCTAATTTAGACCTTGGAGAATGGGAATAATAGCAGTTTCCATATGTTTGAAGAAAAAGGTCAATTTTGAAGAGGTCTAGAGTAGCATGCTCTCGATCCATCTGCCATGACTGAGAAGAAGTCTACAGTAATTCGCATAAACACTACTTAAATGATTCTCTACTTATACTATACTTATACAGAAGGTATTGAATAATTTAACATCTGCGTACCTGTACACACTGTTTTTATGAGTGTATACTCGTAACACTTAGTTTATAAATTTTACCTATGAATACAAATTTAATAATGATGTACCTATGATGACAAACTTAATAATTTTCACTATCAGAAAGTCTGTTTCCCCGCAGATTTTTTGTTCAAAACCACTGTAAAAAGTAAGCCACCGTAGATTAGAATATATATATATATATATATATACATATATATATATATATATATATATATATATATATATATATATATATATATATTTGTGTTTTATCTAAATCTACCATAGCTTACAATTTTCCAGTTATATATATATATATATAACTGCATAGCTTCAGTCACTCTGCTCCAGGTTTGTAATCTCGCTAGGTCTAGTCACACGGGTTATCCGTAGACAGCGAAGCACGTGCCCATGGATAACTATATATATATATATATATATATATATATATATATATATATATATATAAGGAACGCCCTTTGCCGTGAACATGTTTTCTCATTACTCTGCATTGAACACTCTCAACATGTTTTCTCTAATTTCTACCTTTTATACTTTTAAAATTTTGACTCTGGTGATTTTCTTACTAACTTATCCATCGGTATTCCTCTGATGATAAGAATCCAATACTTTGAAAAGCCATGGTTTTAGGAAAAATAAATCCCCTGTTTTGAATAACAAAGTTGTAATAGATTTTGTTTTTTTTACAACTTTTATTCTCATCCTTTAACTTGCTTATATATATATATATATATATATATATATATATATATATATAGAGAGAGAGAGAGAGAGAGAGAGAGAGAGAGAGAGAGAGAAAGAGAGAGAGAGAGAGATCAAAATTATGCAATTCTGTGATTTACTGTTAGTTTCGAAGCAATGAAAAGCTAACACGTATTGCTAGAAGAATCAGAACATACTTGAAACATTCTAATAGTAAAAGAAACTCTCGTTACGTCAGAGCATTGTTGTTAAATGAAAACCGTTCGCCACCAATTGAAATCCCATACAAAATGTTTCCAAGTTTCCACAAAGCCAACACTAAAAAACAACAGTAGCAAAATGGGAATTGACCCAGTTTAACTAAGCTTTACATCATTCAGAAAAAAAAAATTGTCCGCAACTTCGAAAGCGGTTCATTCCGTATAAATACATAAAAACGGTTAAATGGGTGGAACCTAACAAGTCACTACAAGATTCAGAAAGAGGAACTAGGAACAAAATACCCAAAGTAAACTATGACGTTTGGAATTGGAAAATCATCACTTAATTCCATTTGGTATATTTTATTTATTTATACGTCTATTTCAAATGTTGGAATAAATATTTGAAGGTTTGAATATTGAGCTTATGTTTGGCTCTGAAATTTGATTCCTATCATTATAATCTAATCGATACAAAATAAATATTTTGTTATATGATCATATATATATATATATATATATATATATATATATATATATATATATATATATATATATATATATAGCTTTAATAACAAGCAGTACAAATAGCTATATGCACGATCCGAACGCCGTTTCGTAGATCACTCTATACTGCCTGGTACATAGCCGTCGATTTCGCTATTTACATTTAAAGTTCCTCTATATTTACTAACTAATTGGCTATGGCCGATGGATAAGATCCCCGACTACGAATCAGTGGCGATTTGTGTTCGAGGTTCGTGCCTACCGACCGTTGAGAATTAGTTCCTACACTAGAGATTGCGTTAGCATGAAACATCGATGTCTGTAGGTATTTAAATAATTAATATTTATTTATAAAAATATTATTGTATATATATATATATATATATATATATATATATATATATACAGAAAACAATAAAGATACACTATATATTTATATTGGATCCTAGCGTGATAAATAAATGCTCGATATACTAGATAGGGTAATCATATAAGCAAATGAATGATTAAAATAAAAATTACATAAAATACAATGCTTATTAATTTATCATGTATTCAAACAGGGAATATGTAAAACTGTGTTATTTTCCTTAATCTATCAATTTTCAAAAACAAACTCTTTTCATGAGGTGAAAAATCAGCAAAGATTATATTTCTGGTTAGCATACATTTGAAAATATAAAAAAGTTGTGAGCTAAACAAATGAACACATGATGTATTTCTACTCCAACTTAATTGAATATTTTTTTATCATTCATTTTCTTATATATATATATATATATATATATATATATATATATATATATATATATAATTAACTTGTTACAAATATCCAGGGGGTATGAATCCGAAGGAAGTTGAAACCGGGTTTATGAGAGTGCTCAATGAAAATTCAGAGCGAAATATATATTTTTTTATTTTATTCCATTAGTTGCGACAAAACAAGTTTCGTTTCATTGGTGCAAATAGCTACCAACTCATCGGGCTAAGCGATGGAATTCAAATATATATATATATATATATATACATATATATATATATATATATATATATATATATATATATATATATACATTTATGTGCGTGTGTATACCCATAGAGCGGGGTAACATGGGTAACCACCTACTGGTAGGTGTCCTTGTAGTACACTTTGTTCACTCGTTGGACATGAGTTGTATGAAATAGTATCGACAGAATAATTCTTTCACATGTCAAAGTTGACTGGCCGTTTCATACATCAATTGAAGACGCTGGAGAATTCAGGTTTGGCCGATATTCGGGGAATCAAGTGTCGAGCCGGGCGGATTTGGTAATTAGCAAAGACTTGTTGGTCGAATTCCAGGTTTTCGATCGACCGCGAATGACACCGACCTACGGTTTTTGGATGATTGGTTTTCGTCAGCGACGAATAATGACATCAGGTGGAGAGAGTAAATAAATTAGAAGACAATAAAAATCTATATATTATATCACAATGGAGATTATGCGTCTTTCTGTCTGTCCGCAGCCAAAAAGCTATCCACATCACAATTTCGTCCCTAAGTTGTTTCAAACGCATTTCAGATGACTTTATGTGCAAATGTGTTTATTCTCTGGCTTTTAGCTGAGATAAAAGTGTAGTATCTGTTCCGATGGATACTGCACCCCATAGAACGGTATTGTCTTGGCCTTCGGGGCTTGATTTACGCCGGTTTGTCCTGCGCCGTTCTAGGAATTCCACCCTCTCAGGCTTTCTCACCCTTTGAGAAGGGCTTAGTTTATTGCTAATCGCCTGAGGCGCCCCTACCGGGGAATGCCGACGGGGCTGCCCAAGCAATTTTTAATGGCCAGAGTGCTCACCTTCTCGATCGCTGGTTTATCAAATCCCACTTTCCCGACCTTGTGTCACATCTTACCGCTGTGGGAGGTAGATAAATAACGTGTTATGATGGACTTCCTGTCCTTGTAACGTTTCAACGTAAATACCCTCGATGCACACGACTAGCAGTAAAATCACACTATTACTGTGTTAAGGTCTCTTGATGCCGGAAAATATTTTACTCTATCAGCCTCTTTCCTCGGACTTGTAGCCTTTGGAATTTCCTCCCTGTTCCCTATCTTCTCGACATTCTTTAAATACAGTAATTGAACTGTAATGTCAACAAACATCTTCCTCCCCAACTCTCTACCCAAGTTGATCCCTATAAATCTGACCCGTATACCAGTAACCCCTTACGTTCCAATGACAGTATGCATTGTTTAGAGGGGGAACAAAAATAAAATAAAAATGTTGAATCATCAAGAACAAATGTCGCTTGTTATTTATACAGTTGTCCTATTACATTTTCCGGATTTCAAATTCAGTTCATATATGCAATAAAATCGTAGTTCGGAAAATTAATGCTATGCCATTAAAAAGCGTTATATTAAAATGTATTATGGATATACAAAAAAAACAATCATATAAAATATGCAATATAGAGTTAAATTAAAAATAAACTGTTTAAAAATATAGAGAAATATAGAATTTAAAAGGATTTCATGAAAGCTCTCGTATAAACATGTTGCTGTATTTAAAGAACATATGTGTTACACAACTAATAGGTAAATGATGTTACACACGCACACACACACGCTCTCTCTCTCTCTCTCTCTCTCTCTCTCTCTCTCTCTAACCCTCTTTCTCTCTCTTCACTGATGTATCTTTTAAAAAGGTTATATTAATAACATGTTTCCCCTATACTACGCGAGGTGAAACAAACCCATTGCATCTTAATACAAACCGATGAACTTGATATTTCAAATTTACGCATGAGCTCATCCAACAATCTCATACATATATATATATATATATATATATATATATATATATATATATATATATATATATATATATTATACTATATATACCATATATATACTTTTTATATATATATTACACTTTATATATACATATATATATTATACTATATATATATCATGTATATACTTTATATATATATATTACACTTTATATATATATATATATAGTATATATATATATTATACTATATATACTATATATATACTTTATACATATATTTATATTATATACTATATATAGTATATATATACTTTATATATGCATCATATATATACTATATATACTATATATTATATATATTATATATATATTATATATATATATTATATATACTATATATATTATATATAATATATATATAATATATAGACTATATATATTTTATATATATTATATATAATATAT
Organism: Sepiola atlantica; assembly: GCA_963556195.1. NCBI lineage: Eukaryota > Metazoa > Mollusca > Cephalopoda > Sepiida > Sepiolidae > Sepiola > Sepiola atlantica. Next base: position 54,267,187 of record OY744535.1, read on the forward strand.
ATATAATATATAGACTATATATATTTTATATATATAATATACATATATATATATTATATATTATATATAATATATATATATATATTATACATAATATATATAATATATATATTATATATATATATTATATATATATGATATATATATACTACAGGGTGGGCAAAAATAAGGGTCCTATTTTTAAAAATTCATAACTTTTTTATTTATTGATTTTTTTAATTTTTTTTTTTAGAATAAGTAAAGGACCCCTTCCGAAGCAAGCATGAGCCGTATTAGCCCTAAGGAACGTACCCTCATTTAGAAAACATTATTTTTTGCTTAAAAAACTCAAAACAGTGTAAAAAACAATACTTTAGTTTTTGTAAGTTTTAAGAAGTGTTTTTCGGCTAAAATTTGTTTTGTTTATTTCAAAAAATCTCGGAAGGGTCAGTCTACACACACATAAAGTTTGGTGAGTTTAACTTTTATTTTGTGGAAGTTATTCAAATTCAAGTTATTCAAATTTAAAGATAGGACCCTTATTTTGGCCCACCCTGTATATATCTTATATATAATATATATACTATATATATTATATATTATATATATACTATATATATATATTATATATATATAGTATATATATTCAACTCATTATTAGTTGTGTCACATCATCGTTTTGTTTCACGCCATATCAATCATATCTGATGAGAGCGGACCACTGCTTGAAACGCGTTATATAAAATTATAAAATGATAAAATAACAAAATAATAAATAAATGTTGAAAAAAACTTTTTACAAATGTTGGTAGCCTTACTCCTTTACATATATACGTTTCTCTCGTTGGAACGGCACTAATACTGCCCTACTCTCTTTTCCCTTTCTCTCTCTCTCTCTCTCTCTCTCTCTCTCTCTCTCTATATATATATATATATATATATATATATATATATAAGAAAGGAGATTTGATTCATCCAAAAAATAATTTTAAATGTAAACGAATGATAGAACGTTTCTATTTTGACAATGTTCATTCAGGTGTAGTCTCATGACAAGCAGAGATATAGCCAGTCCATTTCTGACTGATGGCCTGCTTTTTAGATGCTGACATGGCCGCAGTGAAGTCGAAAGAGGAAATGGCCAAAACAGTCACGCACTAAAGGATGAGCTATTTTCGTGAGCAGAAACCATTTGGCATCACTCCGATAAGCCTTTTTTTCTGATATCAACACATTCTGAAACTTCAACTCATTATTAGTTGTGTCTAATCGTCGTTTTGTTTTACGCCATATCAACCATTTCCTGGTAATTTAATGTTGAATCCAATTATTTGGATCATGTTTTTATTATCTTCATTTATTTATTTGTAGTGTTTGCTTTAACTGGATATTCGTGATCCCAATACGTGTCCTTGAACTTGATGCAAGTTCGTGTCCCTATTTACTTGCCTCCCTGTGACGGCAGAGTTGGACACCAGATCGGTATTCAATGTAGAAAAAAATAAAACTCCTTCATAAGGATCACTCTGGATTGGGACAAAAATAAAAATTGCATCGGTGTAGAAGGATGTCCATTGCACTGACCAAAGACAGAAAAAATGTAATGTGTTATCTAGACAGATACTATACTTAGCTTTTATTTGAAACGCCGATATTGTAATGTTTGTCACTGTCTAAATATATATATATATATATATATGATGGACTCTCCCGTCGATTTCGACGTATGAGTGCCCCACCAGGGGATGCCCGCGCGTGAATTTGTAATTGCAAGGGTTGCGCAATCACCAACAACCGCTCTCCTGAGTCGGCATTGCTTGATTCCAATGGCAAGTAGTAATACAAGACGACTGAAAACTATGCCGAGATAAGCAGCGAGCACATACAGCACCTGGTATTCCCAAATGGTCACCCATTTAGTACTGGCCAGGCTCAACGCCGCTTAACTATATATATATATATATATATATATATATATATACATGATATTTATGTAAATAAAAATCCAACGTAAAGAATACTAAAAAGTGTTTATATGTTCATCAACGTTTCTTCTTTATTTCAAAACTTTCTAAAGATGATTGATTTGAAGAAAAAAACATAAGAATCAATATTTAAAAAATACATGGTGCGTCTATAACGTGAGAAATATCTTGTTAATTTTATCGAACGAAACATAGACGTTACAATTCAAAATATGCAGTGCGTTTATGAAGTCGAATGACTGTTTTTTTTTTGTTTTCTTTAATATCGACGGCATGTACAAAGTTTTGGTAAGAAGGTGGTGTAAAAAAACTAGCCTTGATCTAAATTCACGTTCGGTTAGTATTAGTTTTCTGATTAAATGAGATAACTGTATAAGCCGTTAGGTTGTTTAATTGTGTCAGAATTTATAATGAGTGCTGATTCAAGAAACTTTCGGTAAGATTTATTTCAAATGAATTTAATGAGTCTATCTTGTTTAAAGTTAAAAGAATGATAATGTACTGCATGAGAGAATAGTGCATTTAGGGAATTGCTACTTTTTATATCTCTTTTATGTTCATCAAGACTTTTCTTAAGTTCGCGTTGAATTTCACCAACGTATATCTGAAATGACTTGATGGGTCTGTCGCAATTACATTTGGAAAATGGATTTTTGTCGCTCTGTCACGCTTCAATTTTGAATAGTATTTCCATCGCTTAACGTGCAGATGTAATAGGCACATTTAAAATTAGATGCGTCCTATCATCTCAATAATTAGGCCTGTCCGTTAGTCAGTCCGTCACGCTTTAGTTTATTCTTTTTGTTGTTCTGTCACGCCTACTTTTAAAGTAGAATTTTCATTGCTAAACGTAAAAATTAAATATACCTCTCTTAAGAATAACCGTTCTTTTAAACTGAATTAGTTCTGATGAGTTACTTGATTTTAGCACTTGAAGAGCACATACTACCGCACACTATTTAGAATATCATCCGCTTAGTAGTTTATTTTTTTAACATTATTCACCCCAAACAAGGCAGGCCGCCACTGTAGACGTAATGGGCTACCGAGAAAAAAGAAAAAGGGAGAAGGTTGAGGGGGTCATCCTAAATTGGGATCTGCGCAGCGAGATGTCTGTTTACATTAGTTTTAAATTTCTGCATGTCAGGACTGTCGGGGAAACATGGGGGCAGGGAGGGAGTTCCAGGGACCAGCAGCACGAGGAAAGAAGCTATTTGAGTAGAAGGCTCTCCGCATCTGGGGACCTCCACAGTGAATGAATGAGATTTAGTTGATCGTCGAGTTAGTCTAGTGAATTTACGTCGAGGCGGCACCAGAGCAGCCAATTCATCGGAGCATAATCCATTGAAGTATTTGTAAAACAAACATAAGGATGCTACATTGCGGCGATGGGACAGGGACTGGAGCTTGGTTGACAGTGAGGGACCTATTAGGTTGGCGACTCTTTTTTGGACCTTGTCAAGGAGGGAGAGATTAGTAGATGATGCACCAGCCCAGATGTGGCAACAATACTCCATGCATGGGCGGATGGTGGCTTTGTAGAGATACAGGATAATGCCAGGTGTGAGGAGTTTACTAGCACGGTAGAGGGAGCCAACCTTCCTTGCGGCAGCCTTGGAAATGTCTTTGCTCGATATTGTTCGACTGTAGATGTCTTTCGAGGTGAAGTGTTGATATCAGTGCCAAGTATAAAACGTACAGAAACGTTAAACATGTATCATCATTACTATTGGGATGTGATTGTTGTGTTTTGCAATTTTACGACATATCAGCAATTTTTAAAAATTATTTAATTCTAAACACATATACATTTGTACACCTACATAGTTTTTATATGGAGTATTCTATTCGGGCCATTCGCCATACAAAGAAGAATGGATCGAGTAGGTGATTGTATGTCAGACTGGGAGAAGGATCGTGCGTTATTTCCGGCGCTATTTACAACAAATGTTACGACCAATTAAAAACCATTTCTGTCACTTTGAAACACACAAGGTCTATAATAAGCCAAGCATGAGTAAACACAAAAAGAAAAGAGCATTATGACGGGTGCGTAAAGGCACTCAAATAAGACGGACGCGTATCATCTCGGCTCACAAAATCGCCTGCTGAGAAGGGTATGAGCGTAACGACGGTGCCACCGATAAGAAGTGCAAAATAAACGGAATACCTGGGGGTTTTTTGTCACAAACTGCCACGTCAAGCTGAAACACCGATTCTAGTTGGATTACTGAGGTTAAGCAACGTTAAGGCAGATTAGTAATTAGATGGGTGAATGTTTCGGAATATCGTATGTCGTAAGTTGCTATTTATTTTTGACATAGTTCACCCCAAACAAGGTAGGCCGCCACTGTAGACGTAAGGAGCTACTGAGAAAAAAGGGTGACGGTTTAGGGGGGGGGTCAACCTAAATTAGGAGCTGCGCAGCGAGATGTCTGTTTACATTAGTTTTAAATTTCTGCATGTCAGTAACGTCAGGAAATCAGGGAGCAGGGAGGGAGTTCCAGAGTCCAGCAGCACGAGGAAAGAAGCTTTTGGAGTAGAAAGCTCTTAGACATCAGTGTATGCATGGGATTTGGCAGATTGTCGAGTTGGTCTAGTGAATTTACGTCGTGGGGGTACCAGAACAGCAAGCTTATCAGAACACAATCCATTGATTTGCCCTATAGTTGGGAAGGGCTTTTCATACATTTGCCAATTGCGTAAACGAATTAAATAGATCAATTTTTAACTAGTTTAACATATGCCATAGTCTGATTTAGTATCCATTACACTACCTGTGAACCCCCTTACTACCAATGATTATTTTAACAGCGCAATTACAATGATAGAAACAAAAACTCTATCGCCAATTACCAGCACTTGTAACTTTACACCACTTCCTGTCTAGAAACACGCATGCGCATGTCGATTGTTTCAAACGGTATTTATCATCTAATAAGGTACTTATGTCGCTGGTCGCTCGGTTTGTATTTCCGGTACGTAATCTGATGTAGTTATTTTGATTGTTCTTTTCAACCTATAATTTTGTATATCGAATGTCTCTTTTTTGCAGTGTTTCGATGGAGAGTAATGTATATAAACTACGTGGGAAATATTTCAGAGAAAAAGTGTCGGCACTAGAATGAGATACAGAGATTATTTCAGTCTTCAAAATATGATGAATCCTTTTCAAAGGAAATCGGCGCGATGAGAAATGTATAATGAATCCAAGGTTGTGCTATAACTATTTATTTACCTCCCCAGGAGGTAAGGCACAAGACCAGTGTTATCTTACTCCCACAAGGTAAGATGTGACCCAAAGTCAGATCGGGAAAGTGGGACTTGAAAAGCCAGCGCCCGAGAAGGTGAGCACTCTGGCCTACATAAATCGCCTGGGCAGCCCCGTCGGCATTCCCCGGTAGGGGCGCCTCAGGCAGTAAGCAATAAACTTACTCCTCCCCAAAAAGAGGAGGCAAAGCCTGTGAGGGTGGACCTCCTAGAACTGCACAGGACAAACCCATAGAACGGCGTCATCAAGCCCTGAAGTCCAAGATAATACCGGTCTATAGGGTGTAGTATCCATCGGAACAGATACTACACTTTGATCTTTGCCAAAAGGCCAAGAAGTTACTTTATAACTAATTCTATTCATCTTACTCCCACAAGATAAGATGTGACACAAGGTCGGGAAAGTGGGAAAAAACCAGAGCTCGAGAATTTGAGAACTTTGGCTATTTAAAAATTGCCTGGACAGCCCCGTCGGCATTCCCAGGTAGGGGCGCCTCAGGCGATTAGCAATAAACATACCCCTTCTCAAAGGGTGAGAAGGCAAAGCCTGGGAGGATGCACCTCTTAGAACTGCAAGGACGGACAACTGATAGACCGGCGCAAATCCAGACCCGAAGGCCCGGACAACACCGGCTTATTGGGCGGGGCAAAAACCTCTGGTTGAACTAATCAAATATCTCTCGATCCAGAACTGATAAATTTTAGTGGCAAGGAGAAATCGAAGGCGACTGTAGTTAACTTTCTCCTAGAAACTTTGCACTACCAATGCTTTAGAGCCAATGTGTATTTATTTGTATAGTTTTACATATTAATATTTATATAAATAAACATATGTATTCCGACCAATCTGGAAAACGCCACCCGATAAAAACATGTGCCCTTTTCCAGCCCTGGGACAGAACCATTTCAAGTGATGAAGGGAATCGGAAAAGCAAAAAGCAAGTCGTACAAATACACCGTGCTCACCCCGCCGCCTGAAACGACTTTGGAAAAAATACTCCACAGTCTAATAAAATATCAACGATAGTTTTTTTCTTTAGATCATCAGAAATGATGAGTATAAATTACATATGAAAAATAAAATTACTAAAGTAATTCTATGATTTTACATAAATATTTTTGTAATATATCTAGATGAATAGCGAGTGCGTACATGGGCGAAGCACAATTCTGTTACCGTCGTTTTTGATGGAGGGTGTACACTAGTATACGTGTAATTACTAATTGGGTTATTTTGTTTAACGGCGTATCAACATTTACGGCCATGGCACGGTGGCTGAGTGGTTAACTACGCGGACGAAGCACCTGGGTGTGTAGGGTTCGAATCCAGTTCGTTCCACAAAAAAAAAACTTTCATCAAAACCCACTGGAGAGCAGGTAAATAAAAATACTTAAGTTTGAAGAGTCAGCCATAGAATACACTCCACTCGAGGTAATGTGGTAAAAGAGACATCGCTCATGGATTCTTCATAATTTTGTAAAAAAAAATTCTGTAAATCAATTTTCAAAACAAGAGTTTACCTTCTGTAAACTAATTAATAAAAGACAAGTGAATATGCTGTTTGAGCCATAACCGAGGGGGAATAAATAAGATTCATACTTTTCCCAAGTTGTATTCGTAATGTTCAACGGATTTGATGCCCGGTCTCTCATGGGGTATTAAATCTGCTAGTGTCAATCTAAATATTGTTGTATCCTTTTCAGCAAACAATTAACGACCCTCCCCTTTTCCAAGTGAGGTTTACTCAGCATAGTCTTCTAAATCAACAGAGCTTGGGTCAGCCAATTTAATTAAGCGACCTAATGTACCTGATCAGTGGGTTTTCTGATAAACAAGCGGCGAGCGTCTGCCAATCATTTTTTCTTAAGATTCGTGGACGACGATCTGTTGTTACTTGTACGCGGCAAGCCGTCCCTGCTAATTGTTGCTTTTTTATTTGTACTTTTACATTTAATATTAGAGTAACCTTATGAATTAGTATGTTTAAACAATCCATTATATGCACACATACAAACAGACACACAAACAAATCAAACAAACAGACATACACACACACACAGACACACACATAAACAGACACACACACAACCACACATATATCTCTTTCCCGCCCTATCACTTTCTCTCTCTCTCTTTCACTCTCTATCCTTTCTCTAACACTCTTTCTCTTTTATATATATATATATATATATATATATACACATATATATATATATATATATATATATATATATATATATATATATATATATATATATATATACATATTTATATATACATATATATATACATATACATACATATCTATATATATACATATATATACATATATATATATATATATATATATATATATATATATATATATATATATATATACGTATTCTCTCTCTCTCTCTCTCTCTCTCTCTATATATATATATATATATATATATATATATATATATATATATATAGAGAGAGAGAGAGAGAGAGAGAGAGAGAGAGAGGGAGAGAGAAAGAGAGAGAGAGAAAGAGATTAGCTTTGGGGCCATCGTTTTAGAAATCTGATTCGTATGTTTTCTCGCGTGTGAAAATCTTATTGGGGGGAGGGCTGGAGGGCGGGGTTATTTTTTCTTTTTTTCTGGTGTGATCACCTATTTCTGAAGTGAGTGTTTTGCCATAGCTACTTCAGTTTGCCGAATGTTTATCAGAAATCAACTTGGATTTTCACAATATTTTCTTCTGCAGAAATGTGCGTATGCCTGTTTGTGTGACTTGCATTATAAAATGCGCGCCCGTCCATGCGTAAATATTTAACCATAACTGCTGGAAAATACGTTTAAGTGTGTTATAATAGGAATTCATTTCCACTATATGTTCATGTATTTTACTTATGAAATGAACTTTACAAAATCATTGAGTTAAAGAAAGTGAATGATCTTTAGCGTTTATAATTTAAAATTAATGTTTTAAAATCTATTATTAGATTGAGCATTTTCGTGTGTCTGTCTATCTACGTGTACTTTGGTCTGTTATTGGCGCCAAAACTAAACAGTCGGTCGATTGCAGCCAATTATGGAACCTCTAAGTATTTTTTTGTTTTTATTATTATTATTATTATTAGTAGTAGTAGTAGTAGTAGTAGTAGTAGTAGTAGTAGTAGTAGTAGTAGTGAGAGAGGTGGCAAAGTAGGTGTAGTAGTAGTAAAATTGTTACCCGCCGTCTTTGACACACACAACATCCGAATAAAAACGAAAATCTACAAAGTTGCGACTATCAGTCTAATGATCTCTATCGAAGACAAACGCAATAGTTGACGCGTTAATGAATGATTTGGCCTTCACACGAAAACTTTCCAGATATTTTCCTTTGGCGGGATATTTAGAACGCTAATTTTCAAAACTTGTTTTGCTCAGCCAACGTTTTTCCGTCGCTAATTCTAAAAGCTGGCACCAACTAAAGATGCGTTTGTTAACCGAATGGTAGAAGGGAAGCATCGTCACCCTTCGATGTAAAATAACAACAAAAAAACGTACATTCCAGATAACGTGTAGGATGTAAAATTAGTCTTATCTATAGTATAAGTGAATAATGTTTGTCTGTTTGTTTGTCTCTCTGTCTGTTGATTACGTAACAGTGACTAAACTACTTGACGGAATTACACAACAGTTTGCACGTATAATGCACGAGGCACCGAGTGTGTCGTGTGCCGGTAAAACGTTACTACCACTGCTACTCCTATTTATCTACGTCCCAGAAAGTAGAATGTGACACAAGGTCGGAAAGTAGGAATTTGCACTCTAGAGGAAGAGTACGGAGTTTCTTTAAAAATTGCCTGGGCAGGGCGCCTCAGACAGTAAGCAATAAACTTACTCCTCCCCAAAGAGGGGAGGCAAAGCCTGGGAGGGGGTTAACCTCCCAGAACTGCACAGGACAGACCCATTGACTGGCGTAAATCAAGACCCGAAGGCCAAGACAATATCAGTATGGGGTGCCATATCCATCGGAACAGATACTACACTTTGATCTTGGCCAAAAGGGCAAGGTTATTTATGTACCTCCCACAAGGTAAGATGTGACACAAGGACGGGAAAGTGGAATTAGATAAGCCAGCGTTCGAGAGGTGAGCACTCTGGCCATTTAAACATTGCCTGGGAAGCCCCATCGGCATTCCCCGGTAGGGGCGCCTCAGACAGTAAGCAATAAACTTACTCCTACCCAAAGAGGGGAGACAAAGCCTGTGAGGGTGGACCTCCTAGAACTGCAGAGGACAGACCCATAGACCGGCGTAAATCAAGCCCCGAAGGCCAAGACAATACCAGTCTATGGGGTGCAGTATCCATCGGAACAGATACTACACTTTGATCTTTGCCAAAAGGCCAAGAAAGCGACCGAAACTACCACTGCTACTATTACCACCACTACTACTACTACTACTACTATTACTACCACTGCTACTGATGTTCTCTAAAACCATGGGAGATAATTGCATGAAATTTGCCGTGAAGCACCTTTGGCATGTTGAATGCGTCAGATGTGTTTAAATGTTTATCTGAAACCTGAAATCGATGTCAGATGGTGGCCCACATGTGACACTTTTAATTAAAATATGATTCACTCCTTTCCCAAAATAAGTATTCAATTTATTTATTTCAGATAGCTGTCTATATCTGAAATAAATAAATTAAATAACTATTTGAGGAAATGAGTGATGAATATTTTAACTATGAGCGCTACTTTTGACCCGCCGTGTAGTGCATATATGCACAGAGCTATCAAAGAAAATAAACGATCTGCTACAAAGATTCTGCTGTTGAATACTTCTTTGTGAATCATATAGGTCTGCGTCTGTGTAGCATTGTTGTCACGTCTCGTTGATGGCCACCATCTTGATTTTTACCACGCGTGGATGGATGGGTGGACCAGTTAGTTTTATTGACCAAACAAGCACGTTATTAGGTTCCGAAACTTTTTTTTATTATGTAGCATAGTGGAAGCGAATCTTCGCAACATAAACAGATGACCCGTGCGCGTGTCGTACGTTATCCCTGCACATGCCATGTCTCTTATCAGCAGTAGTAGTAGTAGTAGTAGTAGTAGTAGTAGTTGTAATAGTGGTCGTGGTGTGCACATTCCGGGTCTCGAAAAATGTTTGGCTCTTTTCTCATCGGAGGAAGGCTCGCAACAGCGTTCTTTGACGGGTCGTAATGCAGGGCAAAGTTAAAGACAAGGTCGATTTTGAATGTGAGGAAAATCCATCTGTGGCAGTCTGGATTAGAAAAAAGGTAAAAATGTCCTCAGTCTAGAAGGATTTCTCCTTCACTGATCGAAGACTAAGTGCGGCATCAGAACTGATACTATATTTTTCCTCATAACAAAAAGGCCAATGAAAACTCAACTGTTAACCGACGTCGATCGTTTTATTGAAAATGGCAAAAAGACAGATGGCCTAAACGGGTGAGTTTACATAGGCTGACTCACGTGATCCCTCTGAGGATGTGGTTTGCGTTTAACTTTTTTTTAGTCAATCCACACGACCCTTAAAGAAAACAGGAATTACAACACACCGACTAATCTATGAGTGTCTTATAGATTCCGATAAAACAAAGCGACCATGCAAGAAACATGTGCCTGTATACATGTATACCCGTAGATAATGGAAGTGTCCATGTACTTTTTATGCATCCGCTATTTACTTAAAATAAATAAATAGCGTGAGAGATATATATGCGATATTTCAAACAACGAAGCTACGCAAATGAAACACCGCGTATTCAATATTACTCCCAACAGTCTAGAGGCACATTTGCATGGCTGCATTCACTGACAAACAACCGAAATATGCACAAATTTATATGCAGGGAGATGATACCGAAAAGAACTATAGAATGTGTAATTTTTCTAATAGCCTAAAACGTGTTTTGCATGGAATATAGTGTCTACATAGATACGCAGTGCTGACTCGATTAACCCAAAACGTATTAACGTATTTTATACTTAAGCTCACTACATCAACGTTTGTTCTCCTAAGATTTTTTTCCTATATATTTTAATCATACAAAATACATGTTAAAATAGTGATCAGTTTTGTAATATTGTTATGTTTGAAAAACCTTCCATTGTAAGTGTTCTTAATAGCGGTAATTTGCAATTAGCTGACCAAGTGACCGATCGTTTACTACGTTTCTATCTATCACTTTCACCCTCTCCGAATCTACATTTTGCGGCTTCGTTGCTCTCATTTTATACATAGTCTATTACTCTCACTCTCGCTTACTTTCTCTCAATCGAGTTTTTAAAAGGTTATGAAGAAGGTTATGAAGAAAGGAAATAATATAACGAGTTGAATACTCCAGTATAAATAGAAGAAAATATTACCACACGCAGTAATATTATTTAAACTGTACTTAAAGAGAAATATATATTTATATGTATATTAAAATCTAGGGGTATAAAATTAGTGATGAGTAAATTATTCCCAAGTAGCATTAAGGTAAAATGTTCTTCCGTATAAATAAATTATTTTGTTCAAAAGTATCGCAAACAAAATAAACAGATAAATGACACACACACACACACACACACATATATATATATATATATATGTGTGTGTGTGTGTGTGTGGTGAAAATGTAAAAGAAAAAAAACAAATTTATGTATATATTATCAACGTTTCGTCTTTATTTCAAGGTGTGTTCAAGATGATTCATTTGAAGAGTTAACATGCAAGTAAAAAAATTGGTTTATTCAAATCAATCATCTTGAGAAAGTCTTGAAATAAAAACGAAACGTTGATGCACATGTAAATAATTTTGGATTTTTCTTTTTCATTTTCCATAACGTTGGAATATTATTTTCGTAATTTTCATCATATATATATATATATATATATATATATATATATATAGAGAGAGAGAGAGAGAGAGAGAGAGAGAGAGAGAGTGAGTGAGTGAGAGAGTGAGAGAGAGAGAAAGAGGGAGAGGGGGAGATAGACGAGGAGAGAGATAAATAGATAACGAACAGAAAAGAGCTAATTTAGGTTTGGGATTTTTCTGTGTATCTTTATCTGGGTTTGCAAACTAACTTTTTGATAATTCAAACAATTTATCCCAAGCTCAGTAGGTAACGCAACGGGTCATTTCTTTCATCATTCATATAAGAGACTAGCGGGGCTACCCGGCGTTGCTCGGGGTCATAAAAACATATAATTGAAGAAAAATCGCGTTTACTACATCTTTATATTCAAACTTCTATTTCTCCCCCTCTCTCTATAGCCGTCTCTTTATCTTTCTACTTTTCTTTTCCCTGGTCGCACCATTTCACCGCTACTTTCTCATTTTGCCTTTTGCGAAAGCTGTTTCTTCCTCACCATTTCTCTTACGTTGCCCAAGGCAAAAGTATGTCATATTTTTTTTTTAAAGTACCACCTATGTCTGCGCCTTCTATATAGGTACATATCTCGACCCCGGTGTACATGCTATATACGTACTTATCTCTGCCCCGGTTTTCATATCGTGGCCTTTGTGCGCATACTATATCCGTACCTATTGATGATATTAATTATGTTTTTTTTCTCAATATTATGATGCGCTACGAAAAGAGGGACGAAAACATACACTTTATGCAAATTAGTAATTAATTATTCGAGGTTATCAAACACTTTCAACTTGAATTTTAAAAAAGGTCAAAAAACAAATCAAAAAGGAAACGCGGATTTTGTTTTAATTGATTTTACAAAACGGTTAAAAATCTATCGAGATAATCAAACCATGGCGATGGTTAACAATTTCCAACAGAAAAAAAGGGATGAAAACAAAAAAAAGCAAATAGTCAACAAATAACTGTTACTAAATGAAAGAAAATTTAATCTTCTATTAATCTGCGTAAGTTTTAAGTTTTGGAACTGTTTATAAATGTTGGCCTTTTCTGATGTTCTATCGCTATCTCCAAGGCTGCGAAAAACAATATGTCTAAAACGTGCGACCACATGAGATCAGATTGTTCGGTATAGTGCAAAGATTTTAGAAATAAAGAAGAACTTAACACCAGATTCAGTAAGTAAGGAATACACACATCTGTTGAAAATTAAATATTTACCCAATTGCTGATAGTTATTAGTTGTATATATTTTTAATTTTCGATGTTTTACTTGTTAAACATACGAATCATCACATCAACTAAAGAAACGGCGCCATCTTGAATTTTGATTTTCAAAGCCTTGTAAGTAGCGATAGAAAATCAGATAAAACAAACACTTAACAACAGTTCCCAAAACTTAAAAACTACGTAGATCGATAGAAGATTTATTTTACTTTCGTTTGGTAACAATTATTTATTAACTATTTTTTTTTTCACACATTTATTATGTTGGAAAGTGGTTGCAATTATCCAAACTTTTCCTAAAATAAGAGAATAATTGTAAATTATTAAACTTAAATGATAATAATTCAAATTATGCTAAATTTCTCCATTTCAAAAATAATGTGTACGAGTCACTTTAACGGGATGTCCTTAGTTCGTTGATGCACAATTCATTTGAACGAGACGGAAACCGAAACAAAAATTCAATTTAATCTTATTGTAATGGAGATTATGTGTCTGTATAATTTAACAGAAAACAAATAAAAATTATGACGATTGAATTAATGAAATAATTAAACTAATACTGTGAAGCTGTTTCCCAGCTGACTACAACATAGTCGTTTTCAAGTCCAATCTAAACAAATTCTTATTGAGCTGTTCTCTTAAATAATACAATTTTGATCAAGTTCAACAATCGTTATAAATCATCACGGTGTTGTCTCACCGTCTATTTTTCATTTTATTAACTCTTAACCTCGAGTGGCTTTTAGGCCTCAATAAGTTGTAACTCATTATTAAACAAAAATAATTTGTGTTCTTGAGTGATGACAACCTCATGACTACAAATGGTAGGTATTTGTAATTGTAATGTGTCATGTGAAAGCGAGAATAAAACTATAGACAGTTTATTTACTGAGTGTGTGTCGAGTTTAAACGCTATTATTTCTTATAAAATAAGTGATAGAGACACTGAAGTCAATTCATGACAAAGAAAATCCCTAATAATTTAGAATTATTAAATTTAAATCCAAGAAAATACACAACATTCATTCATATGGTATTACTAAACGAATATTTAATATAATTAGATTCTTCCTAACTAAAAATAAGATCCAGGTTGCCCTTGATAGCCGTTCATCCAAACAACATGACATAAATGCTGGTGTACCCAAGGGATCGATCTTTAGACCTTTATGGTACTTGATTTTCATAAACGACCTCCCTTTAACATTGTGTCTGAGATGGGTATATTTTCTGACGACACAACGCTCTACTCTCGCCATGTGGGAAAAATGGACGCTCACATATCCGAGGCAATGGCCGAATTCTTAGAAAAGTACCTCCAGTCTGTAGTGGAATGAAGTCATAAATGAATGGTAACATTTAATGCTGCAAAGACAAAGCTTCTTTCCTTCAACAACTACAAGAAACCTTTTCAACCACCGATTGCCATGGCAAATAACACCCTACCTGAACGTCCAACGTTCAAGCTACCCGGCCTAACATTCACAGGTAACATGAATTGGAACACATACATTGTAGACATTGCCAAGGCTGCTGCAAAGAAAGTGGACTCCATCTATCGTGCTAGTAAACTCCTCACACCTGACATGATCCTGTATCTCTACAAAGCTACCATCCGCTCATGCATGGAGTATTGTTGCAACATCTGGGCTGGTGCACCATCCACTAGTCTCTCCCTCTTAGACAAGGTTAAAAAAGTGTCACTCATCTAATAGGTCCCTCACTATCCAACAAGCTCCAGCCCCTGTCCCATCGCCGCAATGTTGCATCAGTGTGCCTGTTTACAAGTTCTTCAATGGATTGTGCTCCGATGAACTAGCTGCTCTGGTGCTCCCTCGACGTAAATATACTAGACCAACACGACAATCCATTAATTGTGAAAGTCCCCCAGATGCCGTTGAGCCTTCTACTTCAATAGCTTATTCCTTCGTGCTGCCGGCTTCTGGAACTACCTCTTTGCTCACTGTTTCCCCGACTGTACCGACATGCAGAAATTTAAAAGTAATGTGAACAGACATCTCGCTGCACAGCTTCCAATTTAAGATGTCCCCCAAAACTGTCACTCTAATTCTCAGTAGCTACTTACGTTTACAATGGTGGCCTGTCTTGTTTGTGGTGAACTATGATTAAAGAAAGCTAATTTACTTCATTCTTACGAATGTAAAATGTGCTCAGTGGCTGAAGATCTACTCTACAAAGGGAGGTAAACTGTTTTGCTTGAGCGAAGTGCATGTAGAATATTCGCCAACACAAACATTTGACACACACACAAAACAGAAAGCAAAAATGATATAAAATTAAACTTTAAAGAAAACTAAACAGCTAAAGATGAACAAATAACTTTAATCTTACTACAATAGAGAGTAGGTGTCTGTCTGTGTAATTTCATCCAGCCGCAACCAATGAAAAGAAGAAATGATATGCAATCGAAATAAATGGAGTACTGCTGTCACATCGTGGGAGGTGCCTCCCAGAACACGCTCTCTTGCCTTGACAGAGTACAAAATCAACTTTACACCCCTTTTTATCACAGAAGAGACTTCGCTAGTCTTTCTCTACTCTATCGTTATTTTGATGAAAGATGCTCGACTGATATCCAATGTTTGTAAGACATTTAGAGCAAGAACTCGTTTCTACCCCAAGTAAAAAGAACGTGCTTTTATTCCTCCGTGTGCCTTACATAGAACGAAATTTCCATGAACGGAGTTTCTCTCAAACCCCTTCCCATCTGTGGAACATATTTCTACGGATCTGCTTCTCTGCATACTATAATATGGTCGTTTTCACATCCAATGTTAACAAACACTTGTTATAAACCGTCCCCATTAGTAATTAAACTTTGTCCATTCCATTTATAATTTTAAATCCTCTTATAATATTCTTCAGATTTAAACCGACAACCTTTATCCGTAGAATGGCTTTTGGCCTTGAGAAGTGATGATTTTATAGTAAAAAAAATATACTACATGTCGCTTCTTCTAAAATGTTGGCTACCTATTTTTCTACAACACAGTTTCTTGTTATTATATATTAGGCACGAATTTTTAAAATTATAAATCAAAAGTTTGAAAATGTTACTTTTGAAAAAGGGGATCATCTTACGTTAAACTTACAAAGCAAATGAAAGTAAACTCTAAAAATTGAACATATTTAAAATAAAAAAGTATAATCGCGTTCACTTTTCACACAGACATATTTAAATATTAAATGTATTATAATCTCTTTAAAATACATTTTTTAATAACATTTTTATAATTTTTTTAATTCGCAATAACTTTTCGCATTTTTACTTCTCTACAGACAAAAAGTGGATTTTTCATGGCTCTTGACAGCCAAAAGTCGTTGTTTTCATGAAGTTTTTTAAAAAAAAACAAATAACAACCACAACAACGGCGTACAGTCGTAGTTTGTAATTTTTCGCATTTTTACTTCTCTAAAGATAAAAAGTGGATCTTTTCGTGGTTCTGAACAGCCAAAAGTCGTTGATTTCATCATGTTTTTTTTAAACAAATAACTACAACCTCGGCGTGAAAATGTGTTTGGAGATTTGGCTCCAATTTAAAAACAAGCAAGTAAATATCTACCGGAGACTTTTCCACTTACAGTCGACTTTATAAATGTTAGTGTTTTTTATATGGAAATCGCCCCGGACAAAACATGAAGCCACTTGATTTAGGGAACTAAAACAAATATGATTTCAAAGTATAAAATTAGCAAACGATTAGTGTAAAGATAGATAGATTTCGACCCAGAAAACAGCAATTCCCCCCTTTGTCAGAAACATCGCTCATGAAATATAAGGACTAAAGGACAAAATAAGAGAAATGAGAGTTACGCTTTAAGCGCGCGACCTGTCCCTGTAAAATATTCTTGCTTCGGAAGCAGTCTAAAGTCTGCCAAATTCAAATTCTTATGAATGCGATGGATCCCTTTGACTGCCTCATATGTCCCAGGACATGCGTGTACCTAAGTCTAAGTAATCTACTGGCTACTTTTTATCTTATTGAGATTTAAAGTACGCCCCAGAGTTTTAATTACTTCATAAATTCGCCCCAGAGTTTTAATTACTTTATAAATGCGCCCCAAAGTTTTAATTACTTTATAAATGCGCCCCAGAGTTTTAATTACTTTATAAATGCACCCCAGAGTGTTAATTACTTTATAAATGCGCCTCAGAGTTTTAAATACTTTATAAATGCGCCCCAGAGTTTTAATTACTTTATAAATGCGCCTCAGAGTTTTAATTACTTTGTAAATGCACCCCAAAGTTTTAATTACTTTATAAATGCGCCCCAGAGTTTTAATTACTTTATAAATGCACCCCAGAGTTTTAATTTCTTTATAAATGCGCCTCAGTTTTAATTACTTTATAAATGCGCCTCAGAGTTTTAATTACTTCATAAATGCGCCTCAGAGTTTTAATTACTTCATAAATGCACCCCAGAGTTTTAATTACTTTATAAATGCGCCCTAGAGTTTTAATTACTTCATAAATGCCCCTCAGAGTTTTAATTACTTCATAAATGCCCCTCAGAGTTTTAATTACTTCATAAATGCGCCCCAGAGTTTTAATTACTTTATAAATGCGCCCCAAAGTTTTAATTACTTTATAAATGCGCCCTAGAGTTTTAATTACTTCATAAATGCCCCTCAGAGTTTTAATTACTTCATAAATGCGCCTCAGAGTTTAAACTATTGTATAAATGCGCCCCAGAGTTTTAAATACTTTATAAATGCGCCCCAAAGTTTTAATTACTTTATAAATGCACCCCAAAGTTTTAATTACTTTATAAATGCACCCCAAAGTTTTAATTACTTTATAAAGGCGCCCCAGAGATTTAATTACTTTGTAAATGCGCCCCAGAGTTTTAATTACTTTGTAAATGCGCCCCAAAGTTTTAATTACTTTATAAATGCACCCTAGAGTAAAAAAAAAAATGAAAACTGGTTTAAATTATGCTTATTTTGCGCGTAAGAAATACACCAAACTAATATGTTCACTAGTATGCATATTACTGAATAATGCACACAACCATTGTTATACCTTTTCTCTCAAATAGTTTTTTGCTTTTTTTATTTTTTATTTTTCCGCCTTTTTCTTTGGAGACATGACTAGATGCTTTTGTATTCATTCGTTACTTTTTTTTTCTTTTTACTAATTTAAGTATTCATTTCATCGTTAATAATTTAAATATTCGGTTTCTTCATTTTATCGACATATTGATCCCCATTTTAATACCGGTTTCTTTTTCCCCAATTTCCTCCCCAACCAAATATATCGCGTCATCTGTGCCATAAGCAACCTATCCCACAATCCCTAGTTACCTGTCAACATACATTTCCGTTTCCGCTTTTGTAGAAAAACGAAAATTGCTGTGTCATACTCGGATAGAAATGGTAACCGACTCCTTGTCTTTGTTGCTATTTTGACTTTTCGGTAGTATTATTAATTTGCTTTGTCTAGGAGTGGCTGCTCTCTCTCTCTCTCTAATATATATATATATATATATGAAATATTAGTTATTAAAAATAACAAGCAATTTGAACGCCATACAATGCATTTAAGTTTTATTAACTTTTTTTTTTTTTCAATTGAATTTTCGAAGATATACTTCTTCATCAGAATTAAATAAAGATATATGAAAATACCTTTCATTTTTTTTTTTTTTTCCTTTTAGATCTCATCTTGTTTTTATTTGGTGTTATCAGTTCGATGTAAATAAACGAATGAGAGTCTTTTTTTCCGGACGGCACGTGGCGGTGCAATTTGAATAATGTGGTTGTTGTCCTCGTTAGAAAGCATTGTTTATATAGGAAATATTAGTTATTAAAAATAACAAGCAATTTGAACGCCATACAATGCATTTAAGTTTTATTAACTTTTTTTTTTTTTCAATTGAATTTTCGAAGATATACTTCTTCATCAGAATTAAATAAAGATATATAAAAATACCTTTCATTTTTTTTTCCTCCTAGATCTCATCTTGTTTTTTTTTGGTGTTATCAGTTCGATGTAAATGAACGAATGAGAGTCTTTTTTTTCCGGACGGCACGTGGCGGTGCAATTTGAATAATGTGGTTGTTGTCCTCGTTAGAAAGCATTGTTTATATAGGAAATATTAGTTATTAAAAATAACAAGCAATTTGAACGCCATACAATGCATTTAAGTTTTATTAACTTTTTTTTTTTTTCAATTGAATTTTCGAAGATATACTTCTTCATCAGAATTAAATAAAGATATATAAAAATACCTTTCATTTTTTTTTTCCTTTTAGATCTCATCTTGTTTTTTTTTGGTGTTATCAGTTCGATGTAAATAAACGAATGAGAGTCTTTTTTTCCGGACGGCACGTGGCGGTGCAATTTGAATAATGTGGTTGTTGTCCTCGTTAGTTTCTGACGAGGACAACAACCACATTATTCAGAATTAAATAAAGATACATAAAAATACCTTAGGTATTTTTATATATCTTTATTTAATTATGATGAAGAAGTATATCTTCGAAAATTCAATTGAAAAAAAAAAGTTAATAAAACTTAAATGCATTGTATGGCGTTCAAATTGCTTGTTATTTTTAATAACTAATATTTCCTATATAAACAATGCTTTCTAACGAGGACAACAACCACATTATATATATATATATATATATATATATATATATATTATTTCAAGTATATAAACATATAATAGTATAAGATATTATGTATATATTTTGAGTGTTTACTGAAACAGTGCATTATATGTGGTATAGCTTAGTATTAGAATGAAAATATATTCATGGTAAGAGCACATAGCAGCGATCTATATTTCATTTTTGAAGGAAATTATCAAGCGGTAAAAATTTACCTATACGCGAACGTTTGTGTTTAATTATCGAAGGGAATCATCTCATACTTACAGACAGAGAGGGGAACTGAAGTCAGCGACCGATCGAAAACAGAATTTCAAAAGACTAGAGAAGAATTCTTTTCCAATTCGAACTCCTCTAAGTGACAAACGTACGAAGTAAATTTCAAATTTAATAACTATTTGTTTCAATAAATATATTTTTTATTGTTTACGGCAATTTACTTCTGACGGTATAACGACTTAGTCAGGACTAGAAACATTTAGCGTTTTTTTCCTTTTCTTTTCCTTTTTCATGCTATGGTGTTACTAGAAAATCTGTGTGGTCTTGTAAGAATAGAGGATTTTTGTATCTCCTATTCTTAATTTAACGACATGAAATTTAATTAAAGAAACAAACGAAACCTTTTTTACAACAACAAAATGGGTTTATTCGTATATTTGAGGTTACCTATACCGTTTGGTATAGGTAGAAAGAAACCTAGGAGAATGTCCGAAAGAAGAAGAAGTTAAAATATCTTCAGGCGAAGATAGCAAGCGTTGTGAGAGTCAAGTGGAGGAGGAGGCAGGAGAGAGACTGAGGCGATCCGCCCTATCGGGTGCCAGAGTACCCTCTAGAGATCGTCCGCATATTCTAAGGGAGCTCAAGTAGTCCCTTAGGGAACTAATGATATCAATGCGCCCTGCGAGCTGATTGGCCAAACCAGCTCACAGAGACACTAATACGCATTACAAAGTAAATCTATGACTGTTACAGTCTTACAACGGTGATTCTTTTTGTTAAATGTTTCAATCAGGAGAATCGCGCGTGAAATAGATTAGAGATCTTTTCCTTGATACAAGCGTTGGGTAATTTGAATTTGTAAATTCTAATGCATAGTGAAAAAAATCTAATATATATATATATATATATATATATATGTAGCCCCTAGAAAACTCTCTAGATGGGCACTGTAAGTGTAGTATTAACACAGCATGACGTTGCTAGCTATGCATCGTTCCTTTCATTAAGTTGAACGCTCTTATGACGTCAAGCCGCCGAAATAAGTTTTAAAATTATCACTGTTTATTTAGCTATCCAGTGATTCTAGGTGTCGGGATTTGAGTTGTAAAATACTCGTAGTCCGGGGTTTCGAATCACATGACCAGTAGTGAATAGTTATATCTCTATGCTGATGAGTCCCGATTAAAAAAGGACGAAACGTATACATACATAGATAATAAACAAAAACAAATATTATATATATATATATATATATATATATATATATATATATATATATATATATATATATAACTTTATGTAAATATTATTAAACTCCGTCGGGATTGCACAGGTACACGGACGCATTGCTGTATCTTTCTAATATACACAAGATTGTTGCTAAAAATAATAATTAACGTGAACAGAGACACTGTTAAAAAAGAAAAAACGAAAGAAACCAATAAAAATACATCATTTGTTATCCTAATTGTTGATTGATTTTAGTAAAAACTAATTAAGGAAACAACATTGCCATTGATTACTGTCCTGTTTCTGGTCATAGGGGGATGCTTAGAGTAATTTTATGCTTGGTCCCAATTCGGATTACCCATTTCTGGAGAGTTGGATATATCCCACATTTATAACCGAGCTCATAGCTAACATTTCCTTCGTTGGATGATAAGTAAACACGGAATAACAGAATAACGAACTAAAGGTCAAAACATATCATTTTTGAATAGCATCAAGAACCTAAAAAAGGGTAAATATTTATTATGTAAGTAGAGATGAAACGTTCACATTCTTAGAAATCAAATCAAATTTTGATTCCCGAAGTATTTCAATAAGTACATCATAAATGGTTAAGCTGGACATATAATCTATCGATGGAAAATGAGAGGACGTTGGAATCACGAAGTTGCAGGAACTTGAGAGAAGAAACCACATTAATGTGCGGTTTCCCATATTAATGTTAGGTTGATTGTTACTATCGATTTCATTTGATTACCAATAAGCAGAGGGGTTAACCCTATTATACTTAACCATTTCACTGGGTCTAAACCTTGCACTGCATTCATTAATAAACAATTAGAAAAAATGTTCTTGAAAAGCAGCAAACGTATTTAATCCTATTAAACATGGGATTTTAAAGGAGATAATCCTGGGGAAACTCACATATCACATTGCTTTACTACTGAACTATAAAATCCATGAGAATAAACCTTAGCACACAAAGGACATTCGTATACTATAAAGCTTCCATTAAAAACATTGTGACGTCATCATCATTATGACGTAATCCGTTGTAGGTATTTATCTACCTCCCACAGAGTAAAATGTGACACAAGGTCTGAAAGTGGGATTAGATAAGTCAGCACCCTAGAGGAAGAGCACTTATAACCCTCAAATAATGCCTGGGCAGCCCCGTCGACATTCCCCGTAGGGGCGCCTCAGGCAATTAGCAATAAACTAACCCCTTTTGAAAGGGTGAGAAGGCAAAGCCTGGGAGAGTGGGCCTTCTAGAACTGCACAGGATAAACCTACAGACCGGCGGAACTAAGCCAAGACGATACCGGTCTGTAGGGTGTAGTATCCATCGGAACAGATACTACACTCTTAGCCAAAAGGCCGATAAGTACTCCGTTGTAACAATGGGTGCTGAAATGTAGTACTTTTATATCCACTTAGACTATGAACATAAACTTTTAGAGAGATATAGGTATCGCCTTGAAAAACGAGAAGAACATATACAGTGATGTCAGAAGTTTATATTTTGTGACCAAAATTTTCTCTAATCTTTGACATCTGTTTAACTAATGCAAAATCAATCATGTCAGCATTTAGTAGTGAAATTTTTAGGAAAGTCACTAAAATTGGTACTGGTACAGTTTTTGAACAGGACAAAAATCGACTAGGTAAGGGTTCGCTTAGGGTTAGGTTTAGGTTAGTTTAGGGGTAGGTTAGGGTAAGTTTATGGTTAGTTTATGGTTAGGTTGGAGTTAGGGTAAAAAAATAAGTTCGGTTTTTGTCCGGTGTAAAAGCTGTATCAGTACCCTAAATATAAAAGAAACTTGATAATCCTTTTAAATATTATGGAAAAATATACGAGAGGAAAGGGAGTTTAAAGTGTGAACAAATATAATAGAGTATATGAACGTATGGTCCAAATATAAGTTATTTACTCATATTTTATATTATTATGCACGTGTTTATTTATACATATCTATTTATTGCATTTCACGTTATTGGATTACGTTTATTTTCGATTAAAAGTGTATAAAATAATAAATAAATAAATGAAAATTAAAACGAAAGAGTGGAATCATTCCTGTGCATTGAAATGGCATGCATATCGTGAATGACGTCATTTCTGTTTCCTGTTTCGTTCAGCTTATCTGTTCATCAACATCCAATTCGGCAGTCATTTTGTAGGGGTGACTTATTTCAGCACATAGAACAGGTTTTGAATATAGATTATATGTTATTTGCTGCCTTCGCTCAAAACTGTGGAGCACACAACCTATTTCCATAAATAAGTATTCGCATGTAGATATTCATCTAAGAATACTCCGAAAATGTTGGCTTATTTTACTAATAACGAGTCCGAGTGATTATATCACCTTAAACACCTTTTAAAACTTCTTTAGTTAACGGTTTCTAACGATATCATAAATATTGTTGATATAAAATACATTTTAGAGAAGCTTCGTGTTAAGTCATCAGTAATGTGCTTGTTTAATCGCACATCTCGAGTTTTTAATAACTGACAAGCCAAACCAGTAACACAACCTAGCTTTGATCGGAAACAAAGTTGAACCTTGAATGCAACACGCTACACAGTTAAATCGTGAAAAAACTGATGAACCCAAGCTTTGAGGAACTGATTACTGAGTGGGAATTCTTAGCCTCATACTTGCATATTTTAACAGGGCTATCACCTGTAAAGTAATCAAATATAACTGAGCGATTTTAATGGTGTTTATTCAACACCTACCCACAATAGGAGTATGGAAAAATGGTTGGATCATTCTACCACTCCAGAAAGTACCCGACTCCTGATGCAATCCTCTTCCTATATAAGAGTCAGATACGCCCTAAGTTAAAATACTGCTGCCACATCTTCTCTTCCCTATATACCCTTTTTCACAGACGAGACGTTGCTAGGCTCCCTTTACTCTATCGTTATCCAATCTTTGGTTCCTCCTGGTAAGATATTAGCAGAAAGAACTAGTTTTGCTACAACAATGAATAAATATTTTCTTTTCCCTCTCTATGTGTCCAGGGTCAGGCGAACTCTTCATGGGCAGAGCTTGTCTGCAACGACTGTAGAACACATTACCGCGGGATTGCTTTCCTGCTTGTTATAACTCGGTCGTCTTCAAATCTAGTGTCAACACATTCTTTTTATATAAGTAAAAATCAGATCATAGAATTACTCGATGTTAGCACTTCCATAGTGTTCCTCATCTTTCGATTTTCCAATCATTTCCGTCTCATAAAACTTTAACCTCAACTGGCTTTTGGTCTCAATAAGTGATGACGCAAAAGTAAAAAAAAAAAGAATTTTTCGTAGATTTGATCCCAAAATTGCATTTGGTGGTAATGCCTGAATTGGGAAGCTTTGCGCATTAATCACAGGTTTACTCTGACTCACATTTCTAGTACATTTAAAGGTCCCATTTATGGCGTAAATATAATCTATATCTTGCAGATTATTTTTTCGAAAAATAAGCAAAAAACAAATCAATCTGCAATC
The DNA here is from genome assembly GCA_963556195.1 of Sepiola atlantica. Lineage (NCBI taxonomy): Eukaryota > Metazoa > Mollusca > Cephalopoda > Sepiida > Sepiolidae > Sepiola > Sepiola atlantica. The sequence goes on from OY744535.1 coordinate 54,292,100, forward strand.
AATTCGAATACAAAACATAAGTGCACCTTCGGCATTAAACCACCTAAAAAGTATTGACATTCCATAAAACTGAAATACCAAAAAAAAACACCCTTATGAAACAAATACACTTGTTGACGAACAAGTCAAATAAATATGATGTATTTACTTACCTGAGACTAACATCGAAAGGTACTGAACAACATAGAATCCTTTGATGTATTTTACAACCTTTGTCGGCATTCTGATGCAGTTTTTGATTGGGGGCTATTTCTACGTAGATATTTATACACACATAAGTAGTGTTTATTTGATGTTTGTTTTTAGCTTGAATTCTTCTTCATACTTTTGTTGGGAACAAGCTTTTTTGTTAAATTTGTATTTTCATATATTTGGCTGCTAATATATACAAAAAAGAGGTGGTATATGTTTTATAAATCCGTCTGTGAAATCGGTAGTTCCAGAAGTTAGAGTATCACGCTGATTCTCATCGGCGATGTTATTGGTGAGTTGTTAAAGATGTACAAGATCTGTAAAAGATGAAAAAAAGTAAAGTTATTGATCAATGAGACGTGATTTTGTAACAATTAAACCAGAACGGATATTTTAAAGATACGTCCGTTTAATCTGCGCGTTTAGTGACGACAATTATATTTAAAACATGAAGGTGACAGATAAAACAAATATGGTATTTCAAAGTTTAGCGTCACAGACCGACGAAAATGTTATTTCAAACTTAACTTAACATATATGAATATACAGGGTGGGCAAGAAGTCAGTCCGGGATTTTTACCTTGAATAGATTCTTTATTTTGTATGGTACCTTAATAGAATCTGAACATAACATGATGAAGACAATTGATATTTCTTTGTAAAAAGAACAAAACGAAAGAAAAATATTAATGAAAAATAATATCTTTTAAATGGATTCTATTTTCAACTTCACAGATTAGTGCCTTTTTCAAAATATTATCCATGGCGAGTTACAAGATCACTCGATTACGATTTAATTCCCCAACTTCATTCCTAATGTCCTCGTTCAATTTCTGTAGAGTTCCAGGTGTGTTGATGCAAACTTTTTCTTTTGAGATACCAACGCAAGCAAAAGCTGGTCAAGTCTGGGGGGTGTCAAAGCCAGTTAACATTGCAAACTTTTTTATTTAATTTTTGTTTCAAAGAGATTTCTATTGTCTTCGTCATATTATGTGAAACTTCCATTAAGGTAGCATCCACAATAAATAATCTATTCAAGTTAAAAAATCTCTCAGTAATCCCTCATGGATTATTGGCCACCTTGTATTGTTAAGAACAAAACTATCTACTAATTTGATTGGCTATCCATACTCACGTGTTCAGGAAAGATCTGAAATCCCGCCTGTTTGCTTAAAGAATACAAAGTGTATTTTTTTAGTCGATATTTTGAAAAGTGATTTTTTTAACCACTTTTCAGACTATCGGCGGAAGAACATAAACATTTAGCTTGCTTTTGTCCCAAAGACAAAATTCTTACTGCTACCCTGATACCGCAGGGGTCAATAGCCGATCGAATTATGTTAGAGTGTTATTTGTAATAAAACATATTACGACCTGAAATACGTAATTGAGCACTCTGGTCATTTCTCCTCTCCAATCCACGAACACAACATAACATTATACTCTCTCTCTCTCTCTCTCTTTCTCTCTCTCTCTCTCTCTCTCTCTCTCTCTCTCTCTATATATATATATATATATATATATATATATATATATATATATGATAAAATAAAGTAACACGCAATCACAAATTATTGCAGTTCTAAAGCCTTCACCCAACAATCGGAGTATTGAAGTACCGGAAGAATGTGAGTTTACCAATGTTTATGGCATCGATGAAGTTTTATTGGCTATGGTACCCAAGCCCGTCTTGCTGTTAGGATTTCGTGTCCGCTGACTAAAAATGCGACCAATAAGCAAGTTGGTACTGTGAAGGAATCCCCTGACTTGTATTTCATCACACAGACAATTGGAAGGGAGTGTGGAACAATTGCTTCAGTTCACTCTCGGATAGATAATGCAGAGCAAATTGCTTTCCAATCGGATGTATATATATATAAACGAGTTTCTAGCAGAAACCAAGTATGTGACCTCAGCAAAAAAAGACTTTCATGAGACAAAAGTGTGTCAAAAGAGTTTTTTTTTATATGTGTGTGCGTAGCCGGCATAAACCATCCGGTGATGGGAAATAAAGAAAACCAAAGTGTGTCTATATAGGTTCTGTTCTTTATTATTCTAGTTGTATCTTACCGGGTACCCTGAAAGAACGGATAATGCAACACACACACACACACACACACACACACACATATATATATTATTATTATTTTATTATTATCATCATTTATTTATGTATATATTTGTGAAATTGTAAGCTGAATTATTTCTACACATGATTATTGGGGAAATGGTAGTTTGATCAGTACCATTGGAGAGCCATGAATATTATAAATGTCCTGTTTTTAAATCTCCGAAACAGTTACATGGTAAAAAGCTGATGATCCCCGTGTTAATATTAGACACTTACGTTAAGGTCTCCTGTTTTTGTTTCACTGTTAGATACTTAATCCCCTGTTTTTATTTTATTTACTTACTATTATATTTTTTTATTTATGAATTTTCCAACGAATGTTCAGTCTGCAATATTTCGGATTTAGTTAGTTTCTCTGGGAATTTAAACTGCATTTTCTTTCTTTGTTTTTCTTTTTTTTAAATAACGCAAAGCTTCTTTAGACTATATATATATATATATATATATATATATATATGAGTGAGTAGACATGAAATAAAACGTTCAGACAAAATGGAAAATAAGTTTATGGAATAGTAGATAAGAAATGCAACATTCATTTATAAAGCTCAGTTTAATGAGATGTGTTTGTGTCCTTATTTCTTGCTTAACGAATACCACACAATTCGTTGCCCACAATATGAATATTTCTATTTTCTACATGAACCCACACATATTTCTCTTCTCTTTCTATATATCATATATTTCGTATAACATTATCGAAGAATGTATAATTACGACATGACAAGAGTTTCACATGAAGTACAATATATGTATGAAAACGTAAAATGACAAGATATAAAATATGAAAACATACAATATAAGAATCGAAGCTTTTAATTATGTCAAATATAAGCTTTCGATGAAGCAGTCTACATAATACGTTTGTGGCGATAATTACAGCTCTTTTAGTAAGTATTCTGTGCCAAGATAGAGAATAAATGAAAGGTAGGACATCTCCCATGGTGCGCGAGTTCGCGTATCTCAAGGGAAGACGGAACAATATTTTTGCTTGTAACGAAAATCATGTCCGTTTTAAATGTTCAATAAAGCAATGAAATATAAACAGATGTATTTTCTCCTATATGTATTCATGTGTCATGTATTTTTTCATATGACCTCTTTCTGTCTGGCAACAGACTTTTAATGCTTTGCTCATAAAATTACCTCCCCTAAAGAGGAAAACAATAATTTAAGATTTCGTCTTCGTGTGAACTCTCGCGCCATCCTTCATCGTAACGGTAGACTTGACACTTCACAAAATACCAAAATTCTTAAAGAGCAGGTTGCGACCTTATTATGCCGCATAAACATCCTTTTAAATATTCCAAGGAAATTGAATATTTATTAAATCATTGATTAGTACCTATTGTTTTATTTTAAAATGATGTTACTGGTTTCATACCTAATGTTATTTACTGTATGTTCATTGTAATTTGCTGGGTGTTAATAAATATAGCTTCGAGTATTTTTTTATATTTTGAATTGGTTTTAGAATGTATTATTTTAGTAGAATTTGTCTTAAATTAGAAGAGGGGAGCAGTAATGGGTTTGTAAATGATAATATAAGATATTATGTATATAATTTTAATATTTACTACAACAGTGCGGATAACTTAGTCGTAGTATGAAATATATGTATGATAAGTAAGCTACGCAGAGGCATCCATGTTGATGATTTTCTGATTGAATAAAACATCAACATTCCTGTGTAGACTCTTTGTCATAGATATATTTGTTATACTACTATATATATATATATATATATATATATATATATATATATATATATATATGTGTGTGTGTGTGTGTGTGTGTGTGTATGCAAAAAAATCAACAAAAAACAGAAATTTACCGGTTGCGTTCGGATAAACGTACATTTTCAGAAATAGTCTAACGAAACCGGTAAATCTCCAGTTTTTTTAAAATTATTTTTTCATGGGCTTAATTTTTTTTTTCATGTCTTTTTCATACATTCTGTATCTACGGCATTTCATTTTATGATTTATCTTGTATTTTATCCTCATACATATGTTTGTAACTATGCCTACGCCTGGTATCTTTAATTTTCTGCCTGCCATCTCTGCGTCGTATTCATACGCACGTTCATTTCTCTTCTTATCCATGACCACAAAGCAGTTATTGAATCGAGGCCAACCCCGTGGAATGATGTATCAACGCAACTGGTTGGCAATTGTTCTTTTATTCTTTATTGAAAAGAAATCAGACAAACAATTTTGAAAGAATAAATCGAATGATGAGCCGCCGTATTAAATATGAATGAACATAAATGCGGAATGTCGGTTGGAGTTGAAAGGATTCCTCTCCATAATTCCGTTTTCTTTCTTGTTTTTAAACTCGTTTTCGATTTGGTTGGGAACCAAAACGGTTGTGCCAAAGAATAATTAGCAATTCTATATCCAAGTATTTCGTCCTTAGAATAGTTCGACCCGTGGGCGTGTTGATTGGAAAGGTGTTCACTTTAAGCGAACTATAGAATCAGAAAGCTGAGTTCAAATTGCGATTCGGACTCTAGAGCTTACCTCATTCGTTTTTACTTTACCTCACGCAAACCTATGCATATTGTCAGTAAAGCTGAAGAGGTTATTGTGATAGGGGCCAGGTTTATAGGGGGGAAACTGGATGGGGAGTTTGGCAGCAAGATGTTTGTTTACATAACATCACCAGCAAGTGTGTCTGTTTAACGACAGCTTCATATTCACTAAAAACAGCAGCTGTTTCAATTTCCTTGTTTCTCCACAAGGCAATGTTAAACATGTGGTAGATTTTCAATTGTTTTAAAGCCTATTATACGGGGGCTTTTTTATGGGATTTCCAAGCCCGCGGGAAACTCTCACATCAACTTGCTTCACTCTTTAACAGTTAAGGATATAGCAATGAAACGTGGAACACAGACACAGGGTATTTCTCGACAACCAAATTTTATTAAAAAAAACAACTTGCTGACGTCAGTATTTTATGACGTCATCAGCTGTATCAAGGTCTGTAAGATTTTAGTACTTTTACAGTGTTTAGCATTTTTTTTTAAATCTACTGAGGCTGTTGTAATGAAACTTTGCTAATGTATATTTACTTGATGGAAAACATAAAATGATATTTTCAACATTGTTATGATGACGTCATTAATTTTACCAAACTTAGTTTCATGTTTTACCGTGTCTCTTGCCTACAGCCACTTTCCCACGGAAGAAATGTTGTTAGTCTCTCTCTGCTCTATTTTTATATTGATTGTATGTAATCGACTAACTTCCAGTGTATGGTTCCCGCCTGGTCAAAAAATCCCCAACAAAAACTCGTCTAGCTACAATCACTGTCAATCATTTCCCTTTATTCCATGAGCGGAGTTTCTTTCCTCGTACTACCCGTATGTGAAACGCAATACCGCGGGGCTTCTTCCCAGCTGACTACAACATAGTCGCTTTTAAGTCGAATGTAAACAAATTCTTCTTGAGCTTGCCTCTTAAATAATCTTATTCTGAACAATTTCAAACATCGTTACAAATCATCACGGTGTTGTATCACCGTCCACCTTACACACTCAGTAAGCCTGATCCTCGAGTGGCCTTTGGGCCTTGATAAGTGGTGACTCTTCAGTAAAAAAACAAAAAAGAACTCTGTTCAAATCAGGCCTATTTTATAGTTACATATTTTTTAATCGATTATATCAGCTTAGAGCGTTCATGGTCAGATAAATCCATGCTGATTTTTTGGCAACTAATGTACAATTTTGAAAAATATGCGACCAGTACAGTGTGTAAGGAGATCGGAGAATGTCGCCATTTGTAAGTTGAAGGTCATAAGAAAGAGATGTTGAGTAGATGGCCATTATAAGGACAAATTCCACTTTTACATTTTAAATCAATCTTGTTGATACAATGTTCCACTAACAAATTTCCAGGGACCAGGAAAGAGTTACGTAGCCAGAAATACAAATACATGCTAAGTAGGCGTGCGCGTGTACATTCGTGCAATTGGGTGGGTCTGGAGTCCACTTGTCTCGTGCACGTTAAGTCTTTGTTTGGGACGATAGAGGAAGACAGCGAATATCTGGACATAGCGTTACTCTGAAACCACGTATAAGAATCTTGTGTTGGGCCACACGTTTCTTGCCAGGGATGACTTCTACATTCGATGTACGTTGTAAAGTAGCTGTGTTTTAATCGTTCGCCTAGTCCTTTATCGCTCGAGTGTAGCGTAATGGCAGATACATGATTAGATGAATCTGAAATGTGGAATCTGACCAAACCCGACACGTTAGATAGGAGGATTTGGATGAAGAAACTACATTTTTCCGACATAGATGCCATACAAAAGAACGAATCAGTTACGCTGGTACAGTCATGTGGAGAATACGACCTCCTGGATGAACTGTTGCAGAAACATGGATGTATGAAATTGCAGGAAAAGTGGCCGGTTAAAAAAGACTTGGAAGTAAGTTATTTCACAAGACCGTACAAAGTGGAGTTTTCAGAGAGTGCACCTGCGTTACCGTGAGGACTGGAGAGTGAGCTTGCGACATATCAAAAAATGTTTGATTCCTTTACAAGGGACAAGTGGCATTAAATGAATAAGGGAAAGAGGGGGAAAGAGAGAGAGAGAGTATAACAATATAAAAAGACCGAACAGACTGCCGAAACAACCGCCGGCCTACGCTACACGACAAAGGCATCATATTTTAATTAAAGAGTTATTATATCGTTTAAATAGTTATACTTTAGGGATAACAGAGACAATCGTAATCCCCAAAGATGTACGAGTAAACAATGTGAATAATAATAATAATAATAATAATAATAATAATAATAATAATAATAATAATAATAATAATAATAATAATAATAATAATAATAATTTCAAATGAAAGGAATGCAATTTTTCTCATTAATAATCTTTAGAAATCCTGACTATTATCCCGGCTTAAAGGACTCGAGCTGATTCCAGTTTAATCGTAGAGCTTTTAATAACATTGTCGTGCGTTTATAAGCCCCTTTTACTAATCTTCTAGGCTATGCACCGGTTTACATATATATATATATATATATATATATATATATATATATTAAAACATAAAAATATATTTATCGCATGTAAGCTAATTAAGCTACACAGAGGCGTCCGTGTTTCATCCCCACAGGAAATAATCAGAATAAGTGCACTGATATTGTTACAATGTGTTTTAATAAATACATGTGTCGCTTTGTCTAGCTAACTAACCAATCAGATTCGTTGTTATTTCTTTCCCAACAGGTTAATGTTTTTATTAGCCGATGGTTGAGCTTCTCTCAAACAAAGGCCCTGCTGACCTTTACTTGCCCGTTTATGTTATTTTGTTTCGGTGAGGCGTATCTCTTTTGTAAATGTGTTTAGTTGACAGTGGACGTCATGTTAGCACGTGCGTGTGATTGGTATACTTCTTTTTCTATTTATTATACATTGCTACTTTAGGTGGTTATATATATATATATATATATATATATATATATATATATATATATATATATATGTATATATATATATATATATATATTACTATTTCATGTATCCACATAAAATATTATAAGGAGGTATAACTTTTTATGTATCAATTTTTAGTATTTACTTAAACAGTGCGCGGTATGTAAGCTTGGTAGTAAGCTATGAAAATATATTCATTGCAATTAAGCTACACACAGGCTCCCGCGTTTCATCCCCGGGGGGAATCTTCAGAATTTAAGCCTGAAGAGTCCCCCCGGGTATGAAACGCGGGAACCTCTGTGAAGCTTTATTGCCATAAATATATTTTCATAGCTTACTATATATATATACATATATATATATATATATATATACATATACATGTATATATATACATATATATATATACATATATATATATACATATATATACATATACATGTATATATTCATATATATATATATATATATATACATATACATGTATATATATATATATATATATATATATATATATATATATATATATATATATATATATATATATATATTAGGACGAGTGGTTATAGCACTTGTCTTTGGGCTGGACGACCCGGTTCGATCCCACTCACGGCATGCGAATTTTCGGGTCTGAAAACTCCCTCTGTCCACCCAGCAGACTAAAATTCAGGGAAGGTTCAAGGCAGTGGAAGGAGAGGGATGGGCTCCGCCTTCTATATGCTGTGCCCTAGACACGGTGATTCTTAAAAAATTACCGCCGCTACGGCCATGGGCAGTGTGCGATGTCGGCAACGACACTCGTGCGCGTCCAGGCTATGCGACCTTTATCTTTACCTTTTACATATATACACACACATAAATACATATGTATATACATATATATATATATATATATATATATATATATATATATATATATATGTGTGTGTGTGTGTGTGTGTGTGTGGGTGTGTGTATTATACCTATAATAAATAAAAAACAGAAACATTTGCCTCTAATTCAATCAAAGAAATTTGCTGCGACATGTGACAATATTATACTATACCTTTTTAGAAACAATATTCTTTATATTCGACTTCAACTGTGTAAACCTACTAGTTATTATTGCCATAGACATGTTGGAGATGTGTGTAAACTTATTAGTAGACAATAATAACTAATAACTTTAGGAATAGGAGTTGAATATCAATATATTCTCTCATAAACGAGATTGTCATATTTTTAATTTCGTAGTTAGCCTGACGAATGGCTTCGATGAAATGAAACACAAACGTGTCTGTGTAATTCACTTGCCGTAAGTTTTATATCATATTTTTAACATTTGAATTTATTTTCGACAGTATACTATGTACTAAGCTGATTTTATATTGATGCTTATATATGCGTTGGTAATATCATTAAATAACTGATTCATAAATTCCATATTCATATATTTGGAAATTAAAATATGTTTAATCATTTTAATTCATGAAATATCTAACACGTAAATGTTATTCCACCTTTACATTAGAAATGCTTATAATTATGTTGGTACTTATTTTCTTTTAAATAACAAAATTAAATAAATAACATATTAAAATTTAAATTAATTTCATTGAATCGATAACGGTAACGTAGAATTGGTTGTTGCGAATCCAAACATATTTTCAAGGATTTGGAAATGCTTCTCAAAATGTTACTGACTGTTAATATTTTAAAATGCCTCTCAAAATGTTACTGACTGTTAATATTTTAAAATGTATCTCAATTGCTAGAAAAAAACGGTTTTATTTCGCTGGGTTACAGATGAATTGTTAAGCAAATAATTTTTTTATTCAATTTTCGGATCTTCTGTAATAAAAAGCCGAAAAAAAAGTATTTCTTGTCTTTTAGTGTAGGAGAGGTAAATAAGAAGCAGGTAACTCTTCTCATCAGCTCTAGCTTTCAAACAATATTTTTCCATAAAATACAATTTTTTTTGTTCTATTAATCCAAATTAACGCAATTTACTTAATAATAAATGCACAACAAGGGTTAGGGTTAGGGTTCGGGTTAGGGTTTGGGTTAGGGTTATGGGTTAGGGTTAGGGTTAGGGTTCGTGTTAGGGTTAGGTGCATGTTTCTGCACCAGAAATTAATCTGTGTGCTTGTAGAAAATCTATTTGTTTTGCACTGTCTGAGGTAAAATAAATAATATCTTCGAACTTGAAAGAGTTAAGATCCATTTTCCTAATTTCAGAGAAAATCGTGTTTAAAAACCGTAGTAAGAGTTACCTGCCCCTTATTTACCTCTCCTACACTAAAAGCCAAAAAAAACTTTTTTTCGGCTTTTTATTACATAAGCACCCAATTTTCTTTTGAATTTCCCACCGTTTTTGCTACTGTTTATCTCGTGAAAAATTAGAATATATGAATTGCACCATTCTGTACTTACTTTTAAAATCTCGCCATTTATTTGGTTTGACAAGATGTAAGCAAGTAAATACAGAAAATCAATATTTTTTTTCGTATGTAATCGTTTGTATTGAGGGCAATATCGTTGTTTTATTTCAGAATCTGAAAATTGTGAATCATTTTTTTTTTAATATTTAACAAAACTAAATATGCTCAAGAATTATCAATTGAATCAGCTTGTTTAACAATGAAAATGCTATTCAGACAAACGTGACAGGCCGACGGTCAGAGTTAAAGACGGATAGAGTAAATTATAAAGGACGCATCTAAAATGATATTTGAAGATTAAACGTGACAGACTGATGAACGGATATAACTTCTTAAAGAGATGCGCTAATTGCAATGTGAACATTAATCATGACAGTCTAACGGACAGAATATATTTTATAGATTCGAGGAATCATCTCTAACATTCAATTAAAACTTAAATGCGACAGACTAACGAACCGAAAACAAAAGACGTGACAGACTAACGGACAGTTTTTTATAAAGAGTCGGGGATGCATTTCTAAAATATAATTAAAACTTAAGCGTGACAGACTGACAAACCGAAGAAGAGACGAATTGGGAATTTTATAGAGATCAGTGGATGTATATATGATTGCTATTTGAACCTTTAGAGTGAAAACTGGCGAGATTTGAGAATGCATCTCTAAGATGTTATAAAAAACTTTGCGTGACCGACTGACGAACTGAACACTGTACACATTGATTAACAAGGTATTTTATAGAGATTTGTTGACACATCTCAAATGCTATTTCGAATTTAAGCCTGACAGAGCAACCAACGGAAAGAGCTTCTTAAAGAAATACATGAACGCCTTTAAAATTCTATTTCATACTTAAATCTGACAGACCAATAGATGGACAGAAAATCGTAGATATTCTTGACAATTTATTTACCTGCCCAGGAGGTTAGGCACAAGGCCAGTTTTATCTTACTCTCACAAGGTGAGATGTGACCCAAGGTTGGGTCGGGAAAGTGGGACTTGAAAAGCCCGCGCCCGAGAAGGTGACCACTCTGGCCATTAAAAATTGCCTGGGCAGCCCCATCGGCATTCCCCGGTAAGGGCGCTTCAGGCAGTAAGCAATAAACTTACTCCTCCCCAAAGAGGGGAGGCAAAGCCTGGGAGGGTGAACTTCCTACAACTGCACAGGACAGACCCATAGACCGGCGTAAATCAAGCCCCGAAGGCCAAGACGATACCAGTTTATGGGATGTAGTATCCATCGGAACATATACTACACTTTGATCCCGGTCAAAAGGCCGGAAATTGATACAAAGCAATCGTGTATGTTTAGCTGATATGCCGTAAAACAAACAATAAAAGTATTTTAACGCGGAAGTAAGATTTTATCCATCCAGAAAATACGTATTGTGCGAATATTCGCAAAAAAGTTGATAAACAAAAACTTACCAAAATCAAAGCAATTATAAAGATAATATATATATATATATATATATATATATATATATATATATATATATATATATATACACTTCATTCCAACAAGTTTGATAGACTCGATCGTGATATCCTTGTTGTTGTAATCCCTTCATAAAATACCGTGCGTCCATTAAAGTCTGTGATTTCCATTTTTTATAAATATCTAAAACGCAAAAGGTTCCTCCGCTCAGCGTTCGCCCGATTAAATGAAAGAAGCCAGCAGTGATAAACACGGACGGATACAAAGCAATTATTTCTGTTTGGTCAGGTAGCGACACGCACCGGTTTATAAAGTGTTTGTATTGTGTTGGATCTACCGCGGCTAAGTAGAAACGGCTCGAGTCTTGTCTCAGCAGCTCCCACTGATACAATGAAAGGCTGTGAACGGATGATGAGACACGAATAGTCACAGGAAAGGGGCCACCTTGACAAAGCATGGCTGAAAATGTATCAAATAGACTATTTTTTTTATCGCGGTGTTTTTATCACATGGTTCGCTCGTTTTTTTCGTACGATCTTCCGAAATAGGAGGTTCATCACTTCTCTTTCATACGGCCCCTTTCTTCACACAAATGAGGTTGCTAGTCTTTTTTAAAAAAAAAATTATGAAATTGCTCCAGACAAGGCAGGAAGCCACTTGATGTAAGCAGCTAAAAAAATACTACTATTTTTAGGTCAAAACCCAGCTTACGAGAAATGTTATATCGATAGATTCTAACACAGAAAACAGCAATTATTCCCCCTTTGTCAGAAACATCGCTCATGAAATGTGAAGACTAAAGGATAAACTCAGGGAAGCGAGAGTTCTCTACTCTGTCGTTATTTCAAAAGAAACTGCTCAACTGAGCCCCAATCTTTGGCTTGAATAACCGGTAATCCATTTTTGTGGTATTCGCCCAGAATTGGGCATTCTTCCTCCCACTTAAAGTGGAAGTTCATGGAAAATACACATGCCATCCCCAGTCAGTATGTATATCTCGGTTAGGAGAGATGACACAGCGCGCCTAGTATTTCTAAATGGTCACCCATCTGGTACTGACCAGGCTTAACGTCGCTTAACTTCGGTGATCTAACGAGAACCGGTGTGTTAACGTGTTTATGAGTGGTTACTCATCGTGAAAAATTCACACCAAGAACTGGTCTTCCTACCACAAAGTAAAAGCGGAAGTTCCGGGTCTAAGGCAAAGAAAGCTTACCGTCAGTGGAATATATTACCGCGGAACTGCCCCCCCCCCCCTATAAATGACAAAATAACGATCTTCAAATCCAAAATTAACAAATACTTGTTATAAACCACCCTTAGGTAATTAAACTTTGTTCATTCCACTGTTTGTTCATCATCTTTCGACTGACCATCTTTCAATCTCATTATTTCGGATCCTCGATTGGCCATTGGCTTTGATAGCTGGTCAACTTACAGTGAAACAAATGCTTTATATTCTTACCGGGAACAGTTATGGAATTAGTAAACACATCCTTTACGGGGGTGTATTGGGGTACATTATTCGACATTCAATTCTCTTAGATGTATAGCCTCATTGCAATTAACTCGCCTTGTTGCCTTTGCTCGGGATTGAACTCACAAAACACGAAATAGCGTGCGCACTTTAAGTAACCTTCTTGTTGCCTCTGACATATGCTTCCAGCACTAAAAATACGGACAAATATAAACGGTGGGTTGTCCGGAAAGTTGGAAACGTTTTGTCATAGGATGACAACAATATAAATTTATTCGTGTTAAAATAACGTTCACTTAATGTTCATAAAAGTAATTTTAAAAATTCGAAAATCTATGCAAATCATCAGTTTTGGTTTTTGGATTTTCCTTCAAAGATCACTTTCCGACTTTGAAGGTTTTCTAGAGTAACTTACTACAGGTTTACCCCCACCAGCAAAATGTCACCCATGGAATCGTTAATCAAATTTATAATTCTATCTGCAATCCAATCAGATTTGATACAAATAAACTTCAATCTATGTCTTACTTTTCAACCAAGTTTCAGTCATGAATGACAACAGTCTTTGTTTCAGCGTCATTCAATGATATGCACACCTGAATACAACGTGAACAATTGTAAAAAACTCTGACACACTTCTTTTTGCCCTCGTCATAATTCTATCTGTGATGACGCTCTTAAGTTCAGAAATAGTCTGATGGTTGTTTTGATAAATATTATCTTTAAGATAACCCCACAGATAAAAATCAGGGGGTTATGGTCCGGTTAGTGTGAAGCTCAATCAGGATCACATATTCCATGTTTGTATAGTAACCAAAGTGTCTGGCATATCATTGAACGGCCACAATTATTAATTAAGAATCTGAAAGAAGTGTGACAACTGCAATGCGGTCATAGCAGTATGACACCGAAATACTTCGGCGATGCCAATTAAAAAAAGAGACCTGATGCAGTATAACGTGTGCAGAATGTCAGTGAATAGTTTGTATTAATGCTGTTCTAAAATAAGGGGACAAGTAAATTACGTATATAGCTAAGAGAGAGATGGGTGGTTTCTTCAGTTAATTATAAATTACAGCTAATCGGAAAAATTAAAACATATTTTTTGAAAAACATAACTCAAACCTAAAACTAAAGTATATTTTAGCATGTGCTTTTTTGTTATTAAAGCGTATAAGAAAATGGCTTCATTAAAATTACATTAGTATTATTATAATAATAATAATAATCATGATAATAATAATAATAATAATAATAATAATCATAATAATAATAATAATAATAATAATGGTAATAATAATAATAATGGTAATAATAATAATAATAATAATAATAATAATAATAATAATAATAATAATAATAATAATAATAATAATAATAATAATACAAGTGTTATATTATGAGGGGCCATATATGCTTAAAGGCGTGTAGGTCCACTAGTGTTGATTGTGAGAGGGGTGAACTTTGTTCGAGTTAAGTGCAGGTCGAAATGACATCCATTTTGGGACAAATAGATTTGCACTCAGAATAAGTAATCCCAAGAAGTCATAACAACTGGTGAAACCTGGCCGACTTCAAAAGTTGAGGTTCAATAAAGGTCATGCCAGTTCTGGTTATGATTTGTATGACAGGACAAAGGACTGTGACGTCACTCCTTCTTCGTGAGAAACTAAGGGTTTTAAAATAGTTACGGGTTTGGAAGCGAGCCGGACGGTCGACCTCTTTATGGGTCCTCAAACGAAAAAGAGAAGGGCTTTGGAAGTGAGAGCGTCGGGTCGACGATGTAGTCGCTCGTTATATGGTCTGGATCTCTTCGAGCAGAAATTCCCGTGCATAGTCGCATCCCACAGCGAGAATAATGAATCAGAATCGAGCAAACGAATGAAAAGAACCGTTCCGCAACGAAGTCCAGAATAAAAGACTTGAATCTCTCTGAGGAAAAATCTTCTCCGCGTTTGTCTTCTGCCTGTATATAAAGTTGTATCCACAGATCAAAGATAACCAGCATCGATCACGGCCAGAGATACGCAATGGAAACCGACGCTACCGACGGCGATCACAACCAGGCGACGGAAAAAATGTAAGGTAACTT
Source organism: Sepiola atlantica (assembly GCA_963556195.1). Classification (NCBI taxonomy): domain Eukaryota; kingdom Metazoa; phylum Mollusca; class Cephalopoda; order Sepiida; family Sepiolidae; genus Sepiola; species Sepiola atlantica. The sequence goes on from OY744535.1 coordinate 54,307,306, forward strand.
TTATGTGTTGCACATGTTTGGGGTCCTAATCTGTTAAACTTCGACAGACTTAAAACTGAAAGAACTAAAACAGAAAGAAAACGAGAACAATGCTTAATTTGATATGAAAGGAAAGATGTTTTAACGAGAAAAGAATTTAAAATAAACTATGTTTAAAAAGAAAAATGTTTTAATATCGAGAAGTATTTAAGTAATGCGTAACAGGACTGACAGTTTAAAGGCTAAAAAGTGCCTTAAGGAAATGTGTTAAAAAAGTTTGAAAACGCTTCATAAACTTTCATATGATTTCGTATTGTTTTCGGTTTCGAGAAGATTAATTTCCAAGTGTTATGTAACACAAGTAGTAGTGATAATAATAATAATAATAATAATAATAATAATAATAATAATAATAATAATAATAATAATGATAATAATAATAATAATAATAATAATAATAATAATAATAATAATGATAATGATAATAATAATAATAATAATAATAATAATAATAATAATGATAATAATAATAATAATAATAATGATAATAATAATAATAATAATAATAATAATAATAATAATAATAATAATAATGATGATAATAATAATAATAATAATAATAATAATAATAATAATAATAATAATAATAGTAGTAGTAGTAGTAGTAGTAGGAGGAGGAGGAGGAGGAGGAGGAGGAGGAAAGAAGATATTTGAGTAAAAGGCTCTCCGGCATCTGGGGACCTCCACAGTGATTGTCGGGTTGGTCGAGTGTATTTACGTCGAGACGGCACCAGAGCAGCAAGTTCATTGCGGCGATCGGACAAGGGCTAGAGATTGGTGGATAATTAGGGACCTGTTATATTAGCGACTCTTTTAGTGCCTTGTTTAAGAAGGAGACACTAGTGGATGGTGCACCAGCCCAGATGTGGCAACAATACTCCATGCATGGGCGGATTGTGGCTTAGTAGAGATATAGAATACTATCAGGTCTGAGAAGTTTTCTAGCTCGATAGAGAGAGCCCACCATCTTAGCATATATCAAGGGAGGCGCGAGAGCGCTTTATCCCTTAATAGACTGCACGAATGGTCTATGCTGGAAATCTCATTTTTTGATCAATCATAACTCAAAAACCAATAAACCAAATTAGTTAAAACTTTGCACAAAATTTTTATTTGATAGGTTCTATAAGTGTGTAAAATTTCAGCATCATTAGTCAAGGCAACCCAGAGATCAAGAAAGTTCAATCATGAAATCATGTTATCTGTGTATACGTATGTGTCACCCTGTATCTCATCAACTATTTGATGGATTTAGCTGATTTTTTGGCAGAGATAGAGGTTTTAGGGTCTAGTTGATGGCATTTTAATTTCAGTTTACCATATACCTTAGTTTTCCAGAAAATTCCAAAAAACCTTTAAAATGACCATTGTATTGAGGCATAGCCTTTACAAAAGTAGTGACATTCTATGATAAATGCCAGTATACTGAAATCATATGTCCTTAATAAGGTTAAGATGAAAATTCATATACACTAAATGTACAAAAACAAGGAAATTCCCAAATTGTTACACTTTTATTGTCATTAAGGGTATGCGAGCACAACAGGGCTATGTATTTTACTGGTAGGAATTTTTCTTCAGCGCACCTCACACACTTCATCCACTCATGCATAGAGATTTATACTGTAGTGATGTGATAATGAAATAGTTTGGTTGATATGTAGTCATACCCTTAATGACAATAAAAGTGTAAACATTTGGGAATTTCCTTGCTTTTGTACATTTAGTGTATATGAATTTTCATCTTAACCCTATTAAGGGCATATGATTTCAGTATACTGGCATTTTTCATGCAATATATATATATATATATATATATATATATATATATATATATATATATATATATATATATATTTATATTGCGTTCACGGGTATGAGTACGGAGGTAAAGGAACAGATTCTCATATATATGCTGTTCACGAGTATGACTGCTTCATTAGCACAAAAAACCACAGGTCAATTTTTCACACAAAACAACCATTTAATTCACCGTGTGTCGTGCTTGTTCAACCGACAAAAATCATCGACCATAAAATGTTTAATATGTCGGAGAAGACACAGTAAACGATTATGAGTAAACTCCGATAACAAAAGACATCTGAATGCGTTTAATGAAATAGATGATTAACCAGTCTAGACCTGTCAGTTATGGATATCAAACAAGCAGGGTCTCGCGGAAATTCCACGGTTGCTTACTCACCCTGTTCATCTTTATTTTTATCGTAAAAGTATTTGCCAGCTAACTATTTTTTTAAAACAAGTAAAAGTAACGTTTTTACATTTTTATTATTATAACAATTTAACACTTTTTTAATAAAATAGTCGTTTTCTTAGCGCAAAAATAATCGTCAGCTAAATACCCTTTAAATAAATAAAACGAATATCACTCGATTTCGGAACAATTCATTTTGAAATGGGTAATATTTTAATTTTGTGCATTAGCGACACTATATAGCCCACGAATATGTTTTTAATCTTTGCTGATCGGGTAATCTCATTTTCATGCGTGTGGAAGTTATAAAAATACGTACAAACGAAAGTAGAAGCGGATTGTTATAAAGTAAAGCGTGCGTCTCTCCCATGTGATCATTACAATTATTAATCACAAATTCTGTTAGATTTAGGCGAAAGACTAATGAGTTGACTTTTAGATGTTTATTTAAAAATGCAATTTTTATCAACTAGAATTATGGGCCCTACATGACCAATTCTAGTCTATATTAAATATTTAATTGTTTTTAACGCCAATACATAGTTAAAGCAATATAAATTGTGTTGGACTATTCAAATAATCTCCAACCTACTGATAATTTTTACACATTCATGTATTTATTTTTAATGTTTGAATTAATATTTTGAAACATGGCGTAAATCATAAATCCAGGACGTCACGCCAAATCAATAATTATTTTGTAATGGTAATGTTTTAAGCACTAATTATAGGAAAGTCCAAAGTCCAGTTGGTGGCACGTCAGACTAAAGATCTCAAGGTTTCAGTTTCGATTTCCGGTCATGGCAACATCTTTTTTAGGGAGCAATTTACTATTTAGTATTCATTCAATTTCGAAAACTAGTTAAGTTATCTGATATTTCAAAACGAGACAATTACGTTTTAAAAAAATGTTACCTGATAGACGGACAGACGGCAATATATTTATTTATATAAGATTTGGGTCAGGATAAATTTTTAAGTCTTCATTGAGGAGGGGGTTAATCAGAGTCTTCCTAGGGGCACCAATACTTACTTACCTATTAATACAAACGGTTGATGGATTTTTAATAAAAAATTATGAAATAAAGTTCTTTTTTTTTTTAATAACTTTCTTTAAAGATTATTTTAGAAAGGGACATTTAAGCGTTTTTTCCCGAGTTTTTTTTTTCGAAATATTTGACTTAAGCAGTCCAGGGCGATATAATGAAACGTTTTTTGAAAAACTAATGGACTAATTTTGAGAAAATCAGAAGACTGACGGAAAAGCGGTCTAACGGAATAATGGAATGACGACCTAACGAGATAACAGAATAGCGAACTAACGAGATAACAGAATTGCAGACGAACGGAGTAACCGACTAACGGAATGACAGACGAATGCAGTTCTTTTTTTTTGCATGATAGATTCATATAAACTTTTCGTTATTACCCCTTTTGTAGGCTGAATTGTGCACATTCACAGTGCATCCTACGAAAGGGGTGACGCTTAAAAGTTTCTATGAACATGAAACGTCGGACGAAGTTCCGTAGAACACCACTGCTAATCACGTATTGTTGGATAATGGCCCTGTGAGGCCGGACGCATGTTGAAGTGGACGTATGTGTGGGGGATCGTTTGGTTTGGCTTGCGCGATTTAGTGCGGGTGAACCCGTACAACCGAGTGCAAAACATGTCTGTTCTCACAGTCGAAGCTCACAAGCGTTGACAGGGCCACCACATTGACGAGACCTTAGATCAAGGGTCAAGGTGCACCTGCGCACACGAGTTCTGTGACGTCACGGGCTTTTGTGTGAGAAACGGAGTTTTGTCAGTCTGGTTTTTGGAACCAAGCCGAACAGACGTGTTTCTTTATGTAGTATTCAAATGGTTAGGGGAATTAAATTAATTAAGAGAATACAGGCATGAGATCCCTTCTTCCCCCCTCATCGAATGGCTAAGGACTTAAGCTAGGAATTAACTACGATAGAGTAGTAATTTGATTTCTCCCTTCACGTTGGTGAAACATCTCCAAGATCGACGGTAGACTGACGCCTGAATAACACTAATCAACGTTTAAAAGATTGTGTGCCTCGTGAATCGTGTTATGAAGGTTTTTTGTTGTAGACACAGCAGACGGCGATGTTCACGGCAGTACAGGAACGAAGAAAGAACTCAACCAATAGACGACATCGGGACGACATTCCCTCCGCGTCTAAGAAAAGGTACGAGAAATTAAAGACTATGCAAGCCATCTAATGTATAACTGGGGGCATCTTCTGTCACTCATACCATATAGGTCATGCACCCGATGATCGTATTTGTAATTTAACGTAAACGCACATAACCAATAAATAACATCCCAAAAAACTAAATTCATTTCATTTTTTATCTGCCTACACTGATAAATATTTGCAAATACTTAGCACTGATCTTCCTTGTAAATATATAAGTATAATATCCTAAAAAAACTAAATCAATTTCTTTTTTTTTATTTTCCCACACTGATAAGTATTTGAAAATACTTATCACTGACCTTCCTTGTAACTATATCCAGATTTCGAAATGTATTCATGCAATATATTTATGTAAGATCCCCGTGAAAATTTCGGCAAAAACACAAAGAGTATTGATTTACTCCTCTCCAGGAGTTAGGCACAAGGCCAGTTTTTATCTTACTCCCACAAGTAAGATGTGACCCAAGGTCGGGTCGGGAAAGTGGGGTTTAAAAATCGCCTGGGCAGCCCCGTCGGCATTCCCCGGTAGAGGCGCCTCAGACAGTAAGCAATAAACTTACTCCTCCCCAAAGAGGGGAGGCAAAGCCTGGGAAGGTTGACCTCCCAGAACTGCACAGGACAAACCCATTGACCGGCGTAAATCAAGACCCGAAGCCAAGACAACACCAGTATGGAGTGCAGTATCCATCGGAACAGATACTACACTTTGATCTCAGCCAAAAGGCCAAGCTTTGGTTTTTTACAAAGAGTAAAACAGATAGTGCACAATCCTGGCCAGGTTGATTAGCTGCATCACAATTCAAACTATTTTTCATTTTGGGGATATGTTTTTAATATTTCTGGAAATTTACTCTCAATTCAAATGTCAAAATCTAAATCTAAATCTAAAATAATTGATTTTTCTCACTAATAGAGTAATATTTAATTTTGGAAAAGGTTGTTGAATTAGATATAGAAAAACAATAGCGTAGAGAATTTTCGGACTGAATAGAATTAATTCAGAAATAATGGTGATAAAATTAAAAGGGAATTTTTGGGATCTATCAGATGAAATATTGAAAATAATTTGTATCTGTATATTAATATTGCTTTACTATTGTATATCGTTTTTAAATGAGGTTTTAATTTTGATATTTTTGTTTAAAAAAAAACAAATAAAAGGAAAGATGTCCCAAGAGGTATAAGAAAGAAACAATTAATAGTATACTAGAATAGGTCCTGACAGCTTTAGTAGGTGTGTTCGTACCAAAGCGAGGATACGGCAATCAGTCCAACAGGATATGGGCAGTTGTGATTTCTTCTGGCCTTGCTCTGTCGGACTGAGGTAAGGTTCTGTTCAATCTCAGGAGGTCCACCCTGCCAGTCTTTACCTTCTTTTTAAGGACAGATTAGTTTATTGCTAATCGCTTAAGGCTTCCCTACATGGGAATGCCGACGGGACTGCTCAGGCATATTTTTAGGCCAGAGCGCACTAATCCTAGTACGCTGGCTTTTCAAAACCACACCTGACCTGGAGAAAATGTTGAAATACTACACTAGGTCCCTATCCGAGAAGGCAATTGAAAACAAAGACTTATATAAAGAACAAACACAACTTTTCTCAGTAAAATTACACCGAGTTATTTAATCATTGTATTAATTTTATATTAGCGTGTTTTACAAAAGTATCGTGGTGTCTGCGTTCGCTCCGAGCAAATATTAACAGCAATGACGGCGTTTTACTTTATTTTAGAAATAAAAAAAATTGGAATAAAAATGCTAATGTGGTGTTCAGGAATAGGAGCAAAGGTGCAAAGGGGCCCTCATAAATTCCCGGGCAACACCGGGAGTGCTTGATAAAGATACACTGTACGCATTCCTTGTTCAAATCTTCATGTTTTCCGGTGACGTAATAGATGACATATTACTTTAATTATTTATTTTTAGATGCAATTTTTAAATATGAATTCCTTTTTTTTGTGGGTAATTAACATGACAAGCTCGCCACGTGACAAGCACCGCACGACTCAAGTCTTTCATGTTGTACAGCAGGAAACACATGTGGAGCGTTTTCACTGTGAGGCATCAGATACAATCCTTTGCTGTTAGCTATTTGAATCACGCAAAGAACAAACAGAATGTTACTTCTCATAGAACATGCTTCCATAGACCAAACAAACATTTATTCATGAAAATCACAGATACGAGAAGCTTTAATCATCTATTCTCTTGCACGTTTCTCCAGATCTCCTTGACAGGTAGCGCAGTCTTATGAAACGAAACCAGCACTGATAATGGTTTATAATGAAATCGCAATGTTCTATCTCAGTTTTTTTTTACTCATTCCTTTTAACGCTGTTTTTATCAACATCTATCCTTTTAGGCGAGATTGGCCTTTTGGCTAAGATCAAAGTGTAGTATCTGTTCCGATGGATACTGCACCCCATAGACTGGTATTGTCTTGGCCTTCGGGGCTTCATTTACGCCTGTCTATGGGCCTGTCCTGTGCAGTTCTATGAGGTCCACCCTCCAAGGCTTCGCCTCCCCTCTTTGGGGAGGAGTAAGTTTATTGCTTATATCATGAGGCGCCCCTACCGGGGAATGCCGACGGAGCTGCCCAGGCAATTTTTAAATCCCACTTTCCCGACCCGACCTTGAGTCACATCTTACTTGTGGGAGTAAAATAAGAACTAGCCTTGTGCCTAACTCCTGGAGAGGAGTAAATCAATATCCTTTTAGGTGAGATTCTTCATTTAATGGGTCTTAAGAAGAAATTGAAACTGAATCCAGCTTAATTGGTGACTAATGACAAGAAATACAATTAAAGGAAACCCTAAAATATTTTAATTTTCAAATGGCACGTTGATCTCATAGTATACCCTCTACAATCCCTTTAAAATACTCCCCCAAAACTTACTCTTGGGTAATATTAATTAATAGATGTCTAATACCTATAGTTAAAATTTCACAAAGATCGGAGGTATCTTAATTTTTACGAAAGAATTTTACCCACTCTATGACCCCTTTGAAAAAAAAACTAAATATAACCCAGATTACCCAGTCTTTAACATAGTAGATATGTTCAAAAACTTATAATGATCGGTTAATTAGTTAAGGAGTGAGTCTTATTCACACAAATATACATAAAGAAAAATGTATACATGCCTGGCTATATATAAATACAAGAATAGACGTCTCAAAGTGGGTAAAGTTACTTCCCCGAACAGAACAGATTTGAACTACAATTTATGTCGCCTTCCGAAGATTAAAATCAAGATTGTTACACCGGCCGTTCTTACACAGGAAAAACTACATCGGTTGTCACTATAAATAGTGCGAGTCACGAGAAGACAAAGCACAGTCTTGTAACTGTCTAGCCAAGAGCTAGTCAGTTTCTTACTTTGTCAATACACTTGTTAAACCAACCCTCGACTTGACTTCCTTTATTTATTATTTACTGTGGAACAACTTCACAACAAAGATAAAACGATACTAAAGTTCATGACTGGAATTATTATTTCAATTTTGATCAAAAGGCATTATAATATTTTGATTCTAAGAAATGTTTAAAATGTAAGGCGTAAGCTTCTGGGGCATTAAGAAGAAATTTAAATTCGGTGAATCTTGCTTAATTCGGGTTCAATAATCAAGGATCAAATTCAATGCAAATCTGAAATATTTGATTTTTTTAAAGAACGTGTCCATATTATACCACTAAAAAATTGTTAAAATTTCACCGAAAATCAGAGGTATCTGAATGTATATAAGTAGATTTCGAGTACAACAAAAATGTAACATAAATTTCAGAAGAAACATTATTCTTAATCAATGAAATGGGCGGATAGAAAAAAAAAGCATTGCTAAAATGTTCCTTAAGGCTTTCTTGTCTGACTAAGAGGAAACATGCGAATGAAAAATTAAAAACTAAGAACATAGAATGAGAAATGATGGGAACAGTGTTTCAGTTAGAGAAATCAATTGAGTGAAAAAAAAGGTAAACCATTCGACGTTGTGGTAGATTTGAATCATAGAAGATCTGTAACTAATATTTCAAAATCTTTCTACACAAGCAATGTTAAGAATTGTTAATAACAAACGCCTCAATAATATTGAAATGATAGTTCGACCTAGCACTGTGTAAAACAGAAAACCACCAATCAGAATACTGGTCAGAACAAATATTTGTACCAACCAGGTGATTACCGATGGCAAATTCATGTGCTTGAAAGTTCTCGAAACCTTGTTTAAACGAATATCACGTGTTATATGTTGGGATATGCTAATTTCTAATCTTTGGGATGTCATCACAACGTAGTCAGTTCCACACTGACAGGAATTTATAATCAACATAATTCTCTTGACTCTTCTCTCTCTCTCTCTCTCTCTCTTGACTCTTCTCTCTCTCTCTTGACTCTTCTCTCTCTCTCTTGACTCTTCTCTCTCTCTTGACTCTTCTCTCTCTCTTGACTCTTCTCTCTCTCTCTCGACTCTTCTCTCTCTCTCTTGACTCTTCTTTCTCTCTCTTGACTCTTCTCTCTCTCTTTTGACTATTCTCTCTTTCTCTTGACTCTTCTCTCTCTCTCTTGACTCTTCTCTCTTTCTCTCTTGACTTTTCTCTCTCTCTCTCTTGACTCTTCTCTCTTTCTCACTTGACTCTTCTCTCTCTCTCTCTTGACTCTTCTCTCTCTCTTGACTCTTCTCTCTCTCTCTTGACTTCTCTCTCTCTCTCTTGACTCTTCTCTCTCTTGACTCTTCTCTCTCTTGACTCTTCTCTCTCTCTCTTGACTTCTCTCTCTCTCTTGACTCTTCTCTCTCTCTTGACTCTTCTCTCTCTCTTGACTCTTCTCTCTCTCTCTCTTGACTCTTCTCTCTCTCTCTCTTGACTCTTCTCTCTCTCTCTCTCTTGACTCTTCTCTCTCTCTCTTGACTATTCTCTCTTTCTCTTGACTCTTCTCTCTCTCTCTCTCTCTTGACTCTTCTCTCTTTCTCTCTTGACTCTCACAGAGAGAAGAGAATAAGGTTCGAGTCGTGTAAACTACTGCTGGAAAATGTTGAGTAGAAGAAGAGAATCATTTGATAATGAAGAGACCGTCGAGGCCTAATTATGGAAGTTTCAAATAGATAAGACATTGTGACGGGCCAATAGATTTAACACCATTAAATATAGCAACTTTGCGTGCAATGATTCTTTTTTATGATATTGATAAGATATCCATTGGCAAGAAAAATATTGGTAATTTCATCATGTTCCGCATCGAATCGGGTTGGGGAACAAATTATAAGTATTAGATGAGTAAGAGTACTGATAAGGTTTATTTTTCTTGAATAAGGTGCGAAGTAAAAACAATTTTAGCTAAATACCAGTTAATGTCGGTTTTCTATACACAGAGGTGTCAAACGTTAAACAGACGTTTGACAGTAAAACATAAAGGAATGAGAGATTGCAACGATTTCAACGATGGATACAAATCACAAAAAGATCAAGAAACTGTTTAACATCACTCCGTGAACGAAAGCAAGCAAAAGTGTCATCAGCGTAACGTGTGTAAAAAGCCGGTTTGGTCATTTTAGAAAACAATTGATTTTCCAAAAATCCAACGAAAATGTTGGCTAACAATGGACCAAGAGGACTGCCTATGGATATATAATCAATTTATCAATACATTATGATGTTAAAAATGCAGGAAACTGATTTAGTAGCAAGTTCCATCAGTTCAACAAAAATTCGTTCAAGAAATAGTGAAGATTTTAAGAGCCCAGGGTAAAGATAATCTGCACATATTCCAATGATTTCATCTAATGGTACATTGGTAAACAGACTATTAATGTCAAAAGAAAGCCAAGAACTCGGTATCGTTTCAGAGAGATAATTTGTCTATAAGACACAAATTGAAAGGAATCAGATATACAGTAGGTCGAATGAAAAGTAAGTATTGGCTTAAGAATATGCCCAAACCATTCTACAAGCTCATGTTGTGCAGAACCGAACATTGATAGCGTAAAGAGAATATTGGGTTCATGAACCTTGAGTAAGCCGTACGTTGTAGGCCTTTTTTATATATATATATGTATACATATATATATATATATATATATATATATATATATATATATATATATATATACGATTATTAATAAGAAATATATAAAGAGACAGAGAAACATATATGTAAAAATAAAAATGGAATAAAGAATAAGCAATTCAACAACTAACAAAAATAAACTCAAGAAACTTCTGTTTCTGAAATAAATCGAACTAAAAGTTCGTGGTTCAAGAAAAGGTAAGTGTGTTTTCCGCAATAACCTTTAAGACAGAAAGGTGCAGAGAAGCGAATTTTAAGTAAGACTGCGACTTGATGCTCATCTGAACGGTCGTTCTTGTCTCTGTGTTTCTCTCCGCATATTCAAAAGAAATACAAACTGAACAAGTGACACATTTTCCCTCATGCAAATGTCGCCAAAAGCGATTCCGATAAGAGCAGATTTTCCGCTTTCTTCTCACCAGCTGGAATCTGGCCAAATCAGAAAGGTTACTTTTAGCAAATACTTATATTATACTTTTATATTCATAGCAGGGTTACCCTGCGTTGCCGGTTTATTATATATATTTTAATGGCCAATAAAAATGTCGAAGTGTATATCGGTGCAGATTAACGACTCTTTTGTCTATCGGTGCAGACTAGCAACTTTTCGATTGTTGGCGAGACGCGTTACAGATAACATCAGCTTTGAGGCCCTTCTTCTAACAAAATAGACGCCACGAGTCTTTACATTGTTTTTTTAACGAAAAACATGTACATTGTTATTCTATAAAAATTATGTAGCATGTCTGTTTAATCTTATTTCTTACTTGTCTTATTTTTCTGTCTAGTTTGTCGTAGACAAACTATTACTAAATGAAATGTCTTTGTCTACCACAAGATTTTACACGTTTTTCTTTTACTTTCTACACTGCTATTCTTAGTAAAACTCAACCTGCTAAAATAATTAATTTACATTCTTTCCCTGCGTGTTTCTAATATTGATAAAATAAAATAAAAGATATTAAAATGCTAAGTTACTATTTCATCCATAACTAGGGGGATTGATGCATACAGTTACCAAGGTTATTACAGAAAGTGACTCTATAACCACTTTAAATTGCAAATTATGAAACCTGTTATTCCCAAATGGTCATTTCTCAAAATAGTGACCAGTTTCAACGTTGTCGTATTCCGACAATCTGATGATAACCGATATTTAAACACGATATACCCATGCCAAACGGCGTTGATTTCCATATATGCAGGGTCACTCGTCCCCAAGTCAGGCTGCACTATAGAAAGGCGTGTGTTGATTTTGACATCCCTATTTAGAACCATGAAAATAACCAAACTCATTGAGAATTGATCGATCCGGGCTGTTGATATTGCAACAATCACTCCTTTCCCATAACCCCTTTCAGGTGTGACACTGTTATCCATTCTATTGATCGATTGCGAATGTTCTCAGCCCTCGAATCAATACTTTAGTCACTAAACTTTCGACGACAAACACATAGATTTGTGGACTATAAAACTCATTTGAACGTCAAAAGATAAGAAGAGATAAATCCAGATCTTATTATATTTGTAAAAACAATCTCGAATTCATCTAAAACAATGGAACGGATATTCTCAATGTGCGTCCAGTCACTCTATGCGTTTAGTTATGGAGGTGCTATTTTAGGTTTAGTGTGATAGATCAATGACAGACTGGCTTTCATAGAGATGTATAAGCAATTCTAAGAATGCTACTTCAAACATAAACGTGACAGACCAACGAAAATGCTATTTAAAACATTAGTGTAACAGACAGACAAAAGTGTTATTTCAAACTTACGTGTGACAGACCGACGAGAATGCTACATCAAACTTAAGTGTGACAGACCGACGAGAATTCTACATCAAAGGTAAAGATGACAGACCAATGAAAATGCTATCCGAACTCACACGTGACAGACCGACAAAAATGCTATTTCAAGCTAAAACTTACAAGCCGATGAAAGACAATTTTAAAATTAAGTGTGGCAGATCGATTAGCATGCTATTTTACACCTCAGCGTGACAGACCAACGGACGAATAGTACGTCTTATAAAGAAGTGTGGGCAATTTTAAACATACTACTGGGAGGCCGACGAGATTGCTATTTCAAAATAATAAAAAAACAATAAAAATTCTATTTCAAACTTTAAATTGTCAGACCGACGAAAATGATATTTCAAACTTATGCGTGACAGACCGACAAAATGCTATTTCAAACTTAAACGTGACAGACTGATGAAAATGCTATTTAAAAGTTTAGTGTGACAGATTGACGAAAATGCTATTTCAAACTTAAGGGTCACGGACCGATGAAAATGCTATTTAAAAGTTTAGTGTGACAAATTGACAAAAATGCTATTTAAACTTAAGCGTGACAGACTGATTAAAATGCTATTTAAAAGTTTAGTGTGACAGATTGACGAAAATGCTATTTCAAACTTAAGTGTGACAGACCGATGAAAATGCTATTTAAAAGTTTAGTGTGACAGATTGACGAAAATGCTATTTCAAACTTAAGTGTGACAGACCGATGAAAATGCTATTTAAAAGTTTAGTGTGACAGATTGACGAAAATGCTATTTCAATCTTAAGGGTCACGGACCGATCAGAATGTTATTTCAATGTTAAGTGTTACAGATCGACGAAAATAGAGTTTGTAAACTTAAGTGTAACAAACTCACCTACGGGCGGACAGAGCCTCTTCTATAGCTGATTGGACGCATTTAAAATTGAAACTCGTTTAGTGATAAAATTGATGATTCAAACAAACAACTATAACAAAAAGATGTAATGTAGTTTTGTGACTATCACGTATAACAAAAACATATTTATTTTCACTAATTGCCTTAACTTGCACGTGGAAAAATATCATGGCACTTTTTTATGACGTTACTGTTAGTTGAAATAATGGTCATATAAATAAATTTTAAGAATACATAACGACTCTTATTATAGTATCGAGTGTGAATTGTTATAGTATAGCGGATGAAGTGTCATAGTATAAAGGGTGAACTGTTGTAGTATATAGGGTTAATCGTTATAGTATAGAGAGTGTATTGTTGTAGTATAGAGGATGAATTCTTATAGTATAAAGAGTGAATTGTTGTAGTATAGAGGGGGGCTGTTGTAGTATTGTGCTTTAATTGTTATAGTATAGAGGGTGAAGTGTTATAGTATAGAGGGTGAAGTGTTATAGTATAGAGGGGGAATTGTTGTAGAATAGAGGGTAAATTATTATAGTATTGATAATAAATTGTTGTAGTATAGAGGCTGAATTGTTGTAGTATAGAGTGTGAATTGTTGTGGTATAGAGCGTAGATTGTCATAGTATAGAGGATGAAGTTTTATAGTATAGAGGATGAATTGATGCAATATAGCGGGTTAATTGTTATAGTATAGAGAGTGATTTTTTGTAGTATAGAGGGTGGATTCTTATAGTATAAAGAGTGATTTGTTGTAGTATAAAGACAGAATTGTTGTAGTATAGAGCGTGAATTGTTATAGTATAGAGGGGGAATTGTTGTAGTATAGAGGGTAAAATGTACAGTTTACAATGTAACGTTATTGACACTACAGATATCGTATTTAAATCAGTACTTATTCGATGATCTGATAATACAATAATTGCAATGTCATATAATAAATTTTATGTGATAATATAATTTATTTGATGTATAGACATGAATGAATAAACTATTGTATAAGTTGGTGTGTCAGATAATTAGCTGTGCGTAAGTCATCTCGGCAACACCATCATAAAAGAAGTGGCCTAATATCGCATATGCTCATCGGCGTTAATAGAAATAATTCCAATTCGTTAATGATATTTAATACCAAAGTTAGAGAAGATTAACTATATATTACTTTTCTGAGTTAAGAAATGTAGGTATACCGATTGTAAGTTAAGTCACAGGAAAATACGCAAACTACGTTTTTTAAGAAAAAGGTGCAAAATAATTTGTTTGGGAAATAAGTAAACTCATTAGGATGATAGACTTGGTTGCTATATTGGCCAAATTACCCGTGTCGAATATTTAGTTCTGGATGAAAAAAGTATTTTCGATAGCTTTAAGCTGCCGATATATAGAGTTGTGTCTGGCAGATTAAATCGCTCGAGCAGACTAAAAGAAACGTTAGTGAAGTTTCTGGCTAACTATCCGTCAAAGAAACATCCGTTTATCCTCGATAGACAATGGATACCTCCTATAACGATTTCTTGCACCGGAAGTCACTTGAGATACAAAAGATGCGCAATCCTAAGCACAAATTTCTTGAACCGACATTTCTTAAATTTAGTCGCAAGAAGTACAGTAACAATGTCGGGATAAGCAGAGTGCCCTCCAACATACAGCACCTGGTATTCACAAATGGTCACCAAATTAGTATTGGCCAGGTTCAATATTACTTAACTTCGTTGAGCTAACAGGAACCGGTCTGTCAACATGATTATACTGTCAAAACACGAATAAATTAACCATTACTCGACTAATATCGGCTTCTATCTTGCATTGAGTTTACCTATATTGGCAGTAACTTTGCAAAGCAAAATTGCACAGGGAGTAAAGTAGATGTGCAAATTAACAAGGCTTGAGCTGGACTGGACAAGCTCAAAGCAATCTGGAAGTCGAATTTTCCTACTAAAATGAAACAGGGAGAGAAGGGCCATATTTGCTGGTCAATGTTGGAGTGTAAGGATGAAATCGTCAGCGATACCAAAACATTGATAGTGTTCAGTGGGGAGAGCGTACAGAACCTACGTCAGACAACTAACAGAGGACTATTAAAACCTATCTGGTGTGATGGGGATAGAACGAGTGCCGTCAAAGAGTCAATAAGATCCGTGACACTACCACGACATGATGATGATGATGATGATGATGATGATGATGATGATGATGATGATGATGATGATGATGATGATGATGATGATGATGATGATGATGATGATGATGATGATGATGATGATGATGATGATGATGATGATGATGATGATGATGATGATGATGATGATGATGATGATGATGATGATGATGATGATGATGATGATGATGATGATGATGATGATGATGATGATGATGATGATGATGATGATGATGATGATGATGATGATGATGATGATGATGATGATGATGATGATGATGATGATGATGATGATGATGATGATGATGATGATGATGATGATGATGATGATGATGATGATGATGATGATGATGATGATGATGATGATGATGATGATGATGATGATGATGATGATGATGATGATGATGATGATGATGATGATGATGATGATGATGATGATGATGATGATGATGATGATGATGATGATGATGATGATGATGATGATGATGATGATGATGATGATGATGATGATGATGATGATGATGATGATGATGATGATGATGATGATGATGATGATGATGATGATGATGATGATGATGATGATGATGATGATGATGATGATGATGATGATGATGATGATGATGATGATGATGATGATGATGATGATGATGATGATGATGATGATGATGATGATGATGATGATGATGATGATGATGATGATGATGATGATGATGATGATGATGATGATGATGATGATGATGATGATGATGATGATGATGATGATGATGATGATGATGATGATGATGATGATGATGATGATGATGATGATGATGATGATGATGATGATGATGATGATGATGATGATGATGATGATGATGATGATGATGATGATGATGATGATGATGATGATGATGATGATGATGATGATGATGATGATGATGATGATGATGATGATGATGATGATGATGATGATGATGATGATGATGATGATGATGATGATGATGATGATGATGATGATGATGATGATGATGATGATGATGATGATGATGATGATGATGATGATGATGATGATGATGATGATGATGATGATGATGATGATGATGATGATGATGATGATGATGATGATGATGATGATGATGATGATGATGATGATGATGATGATGATGATGATGATGATGATGATGATGATGATGATGATGATGATGATGATGATGATGATGATGATGATGATGATGATGATGATGATGATGATGATGATGATGATGATGATGATGATGATGATGATGATGATGATGATGATGATGATGATGATGATGATGATGATGATGATGATGATGATGATGATGATGATGATGATGATGATGATGATGATGATGATGATGATGATGATGATGATGATGATGATGATGATGATGATGATGATGATGATGATGATGATGATGATGATGATGATGATGATGATGATGATGATGATGATGATGATGATGATGATGATGATGATGATGATGATGATGATGATGATGATGATGATGATGATGATCATCTGTCCTTCCTGGAGTTTTACAAAAATGTTTCGTTACCCGAACATTTGCGACCAAACGCAATGATTTTGCCGCTTAAAAAAAACTAGCAAACGATGATAAGGTCTCCCACAATAAATAAATACACTTTATTAATCTAACCATTATGAGATCTTTCGATACACCTTGGACTTTCACTAAGCTCAAATTTAGTAAGTGTTAATAACATGCTTTAGGTTTTTACAACGTTTTCTCATGCCAAACTCGGGGCAGAGATTACGATTCTCTCCTGGTGATCGATCCTCATGATGCTTGCAATAAGCCGAGTAATTAAACGAGTGAATCAAATGCTTAAACACGGTTAATACCTATTATTGTTCGAATGCCGAATTTAATATGTAAAACCTTCGATGATATTTCAATATTATGGTTCATTTGACAGAGACAGCCGTGAGCTGTGTGGTCTCATCCTTTACTCCTACGCCCTGTTAAGAAAATAACGTTTCATCCACGTTGTAAAAAAAAGTGGCTCAACCGGTTTTTTATAAGACTCCTAACAAGCTACCCACAACGTTAACTGATGGTGCTTGATTGAATAACTGACCGAAATAAAAGAAACTCATTTATTATCGCTTGGATTCTGTGGAACTTACGTGAACATACTTTTTTCCCAAGATCCTCTTGTCTGCTGAACACGTTTCCGTGGTACTGCTTCCCTACAGACAAAGACGTAGCCGTTTATAAATACAATGTCAACAAATACTTGTCTTAAATTTTGTAAATTTTCGCCCATCGTTTAAAATCTATATGACTGTTCCATCATACAACTGATAATCCAAAAGCCAAAGCCACTCGAGGATACAGGTTAATAAACCTTTATCGTCGAGTGGCTTTGGCTTTTGTAGATGGTAATTAATTTATTGTTAAACGTTTACCCCGCTAGCTAAAGAATACGCACTAACATGGCTGAGTGTCATTCAAGCCTTATGATCTTAGGCTAAGTTGTTCACTTTATGTGTATGTTTATGTTTGTCCATTCACAGACGTTGTCTATCCATCTTTTCCCTTGTTGACCTTTCGACCTGCTTCTTTATAGTAGGCCTTCAACGCATGTGTGTGACTCATTAGTATATTAAACGAAAAATGTACTGGAGTAATAACTGGTTGCAGATGCTCTTCAGAAAATGAATAATAAATTTGAGCAACATTTTAGAATCTAATAAAACGCAAGTTTAAATATGAATGTGGCAAAAAAAAACGTGCACGTGTTTAATGGCAAAAGTAATAACAAGTGACACGTTCAACTAATGGGAATCGGTAGTGATTTAGATGTTGTGAGAAAATATAAAATACATCAGTATCTGTAAGAGGGTGTTTTAAAAAATCATGAGGGCCGACTAAACCGGCTGATGATGAAGATAAATATACAAAAATAACATAAACTACATGAATGTCTAAGGTGCAGTCATTTTAGTTTTTCATTTTTATTTGCTTGTACATTTCTTAAAAACTTATACAGAAAACGAAATTGTAAAGTCGACAACTCCTCCTATTACATTCTTTAATAAAAAAAATATGAGTTACCCCCCTTACTGATTTTAATTTTTTTGTAATTATTTTAAAATGTTTCGTATTATCAGTCATCTGGATCGGACTAAGTACTGTTTGAAATAAATTGTAGAGAAGTATGTTATTATGTGTGTAATTTGTGTACGAGTCATAGTAGATATTTCGATACCTGTATTTTGTCTACGGACTCCATCACTAACCCTAACCTCTATAGACGACGCAGTAGTTTTTTTGTTGAACTAGAGTGCTCCACCATTGGTTTAAATTGCTGGGAGCACACATCCACGAAGCTGCCTCTCATCACTGAGATTAGCGGGAGTGTTCTCGTCGTGGTGATACAACTAGGTGAGTGCAGAGATGGCTGACTATTTTGACCCTAGACTTGCATATCCTTCTATAAGAACGACACATTTTTCAAATTAGTCCATTTTGGAAGTAGGTTCGAGAGCGTTGTGGTTCTCTTTCCTTTTTGCTGCTTTTTGTTGCTCCTCTATGACCGCACAGGGTCGATGTTTCCTCAGCGATGATCCGCCCTACGTACGGCTATTCTCGAGCTTAGGCCCCCTAAGTGTTCACGTTGAGGTTGTATTTCTTCATTTTAGCTTTCAGAGGATTTTTAAATCTTTATTTTTTACCTCTTCCACTGCAATAGACTTCATATTTTTTTATAAATAAATGGTTTTCTTCGGACCATTTCATTACTTTGAGAGAGTTTAAAAAATTAAAGTTTGGAATTTAGCTATGTCATACTAGATATGTATATATTGTAGTGTTTTACATGTTGTGAATGTAGATTGAAAAGACAGTCGAACCTATTCCAAGTGGATCCGATAGTGAGCGAATGGTAGTACAGAGAGTACTCTTATTTATTGCTCTTGCCAAGAATTGTTGTGAAAAATGGTGCAACAACTAAAATATACAAAAGCTCCAGGAAATTCCCTTTACTGTTATGACGTTTTCTCGAATCCAGGAGCGAATCCAACACCTATTTGATCCCCACACTATCTATTCTAATGATATCTTATAATGTTTTAGGAATCGAACATTTTCGCCGGTCCTCCTACTCAAGATAGCCCTCCCACCACCACCACACAATAACATCGGCAGATCAGTTCTTTATGGTGGATTTACACACATCTATTCATTATATTACACACAATAGATAAGGGATGCGTTATTGGCCAAATGGATATCACTGAAGACTATATAATCCGCCATACCGAGTTCAATAAACAATCTTATATAGAGTGTTCAATTTTTATTCTGCTAATGTCAGATAAGAATCCTAAAACCATTGAGCCAATCTCCGATTGTTTCATCCCATGTTAAGATAGTATCTCCAGAGAAGGAAACGATCTTGCATTTGCCGTGGTTCACTTTCATCATCCATTTCAAACAAGAAAGTTCAAGTCAGAAGTAAAGAGTTTCAACGTATCAAAAACAACGACAACGAGGGTTATCAAACCAGCTTAACAGAGATTAGTAGAACCCTCGCTTCTAAGCACCTGTGTGGATCATAAACTTTCCAGTTCTTTCATCGGAAATTCCCCCAGAAATGTTGATAAGGATAGGAGATACAAGACAACCCATACATCATTAACAGGACCGGCGGGACAGTTATAAAAGTTGGGGGGAGCTCTCCTAAAAAGTGAGGGGGGGCCGATTAAACACATGCATATATAACTTCATTATTGATAACCGTAAAGTGGGGGGGCAAGTCAAATATATATATATATATATATATATATATATATATATATATATATATATATATATATATATATATACATGAGAGAGAGAGATGGATCCTGAATGCAGCTGTTTATCATCGCGAAGTTTAATTTGATTGAATGTAAGTTTGGGACAATTTTAACGCATGCGAGGTTTTTCTTGTTATCATCATCATCATCATCATCATCATCATCATCATCATCATCATCATCATCGTTTTAACGTCTGTTTTACACGCTAGCATTTATTAGACGCTTTAAAAATATTTATTCATCTCTTTTTTTTTTCAAGTCTATGTTTATTACTCCATCCCATGTCTTCCTTTGCCTCTCTCTGTGAACTGAACTTGCTACCTTAACTGTTCTACATTTACTACCCCAAGAACTGTAATCCATTTTGTCAACGTCGCCATACTATCTAAGTCTCCTGTTCTGCACACATTTCCCTATACTCTCCATATTTAATCTTTCTCTAAGTTCATTAAAACTAAGCCTGTTGTTAAGACTCGCATTACACATCCATCGTATCATCTTATATCATTTCTCTCCAGTCAACGCATGTCCTCAACCCTCAATGGCCAGATGTCACTTCCGTATGTCATCACACTGCGTACAAATGCCTGGTATACTCATTCCTCAATCGACAGTGGTAATACTTTGCTGGTTAGTAATGGCAGAAGTTCCCTGAACTTACTCCATTCACTGCTAAATATTGCAATCATACTTGCACCTGCTCCACTCTCAGTGTTAATGGTATCACCAAGAGAACACAACTTCTCAATAACCTCAATAGCTTGAACATCCAAATATACTTTGTCCACACCTTGGTTCTCATCCATATCCGTTGTCTTATACGTATTTAAAAACAAATTTTGTTTAACATAGTTCACCCCAAACAAGGCAGGCCGCCACTGTAGACGTAAGGGGCTACTGAGAAAAAAGAAAAGGGGAGAAGATTGTGGGGGGGTCAACCTAAATTGGGATCTGCGCAGCGAGATGTCTGTTTATATTAGTTTTAAATTTCTGCATGTCAGTACTGTCAGGGAAACAGGGGGCAGGGAGGGAGTTCCAGAGGCCAGCAGCACGAGGAAATAAGCTATTTGAGTATAAGGCTCTCCGGCATCTGGGGACCTCCACAGTGAATGAATGAGATTTAGTTGATTGTCGAGTTAGTAAAGGTAATGTACGCCGAGGGGGCACCAGAGTATCAAATTCATCGGAGCATAATCCATTGAAGTATTTGTAAAACAAAAATAAGGATGCTACATTGCGGCGATGGGACAGGGACTAAAGCTTGGTTGACTGTGAGGGACCTATTAGGTTGGCGATTCTTTTTTGGACCTTGTCAAAGAGGGAGAGACTAGTAGATGATGCACCAGCCCAGATGTGACAACAAACTGATTATTCTCTCTCAACCTACCTGTAATTCCACTGCACTTCTTGTGTACCCAATGCTTACAAGTACCACAATTGCCGCCAAACACCTTTCAACATTTTTAAATATGTAGAAACTGTTGAAGGCGTCTTTTTATGATTGTTTCAAACATTTTAAGTCCGGGATCAACAAATAATTATTGGGAGATCTCCAAAGCGCTGTTGAAAACATCCACTAGTGAGATCCCCCCCTCCCTATCCGTTGGACACTGATTCCCTGCATTCTTTCGTCGTAGTCTGTTTTTATAAATTTCTCATATCACGGCAGTTGCATTTCCATTAGTTCTGATAGATAACATCTGATCCAGGCATTATAGTTCGCCCTGTTTCATAACAATCTTTAACCGGGAAAAGATTGAATACGGAGTGATGAAGTAATTCTAAATCGCGATGCTACATAAGACATATAAGCCTTGCTCATGGCTAATAATGCGAGCTGTGCTCATTGAATCGTGAAATTGTCGATATTGATGTGCTTATTCGGGTTGCTGTAAATATGTAGTTGTCAGACAAGTGAAAATGTTACACGTTAACAGTTTGTCGATAGTCACGTGGGTAAAATGAAAAAAAAAGGTAAGAGTTGCTGTGAACGTCAACATGGCGACTGCCCTATTGTGACGTCACTGACTTAACCTGAAATCGAGGCGCTGCCATGTCCGACATATTGTTTGCTATTTACCAGAATAGTTTACGAGAGATTTCAATAGATGACGGCTATATTTAAATAATTACATTATATTAAAAAACAGAAAAACGCAGTTATTTCTTTCATCGTCAGTAGAGTAGAACAATTAATTGTTGCCCCAGATTAAAAGAAGAGTATAAAAATAGACATACAAATACCCATGTGAATATATATATATATATATATATATATATATATATATATATATATATATATATATACTATAAATATAAAAAATGTTTTTCTAAATATTAAAGTGTTTATATATATATATATATATATATATATATATATATATATATATATATATATATATATAATGGTAATAATCCAGGTAAAAACATCCACAGGGTAGTAATCCAAAGAATTTCAACCGGGTTTATAAAAAGTGCTCAATATCAAATAGGGCTTTATATATGATTATTTTTATTTACACAGACATGTACAAAATCTGCGACACTGGCATGCCGATGTTATCGATCAGCAGTTATAACTAACTCTGCGTGATGATATCTCAGTTTATAATAACTGTTGATCGATAACATGGACATGCCAGTGTCGCTGATTTTGTACATGTCTGTGTAAATAAAAATAATCATATATATATCTTTATATATATATATATATATATATATATATATATATATATATATATATATATATATATATATATATATATATATATGTGTGTGTGGGGGGGGGTGTGAAAAAGAAATTGTATACAGGAATTAATTATCAAAAAACGATTTCGCCAGATCAACGAACGTCTTCAGAAAAAATAAAGATTTTAAAATTTATTAAATAACGGAAATACAGGAAAAAAGAAGAAAGCACAACGGGGTGTTTTTTTGGCAGGTGTTAAACTATTTTAAAAATAAAAAAAAATATCCATCATTTTGCGTGTGTATTACTATTATTCAATAAATCTAAAATATTCACCTTTTCTGAAGAAGTTAGTTGATCTGAACGAAACCGCTTAAATCTCTCGTTTTTTTAATGATTTTTTACTGTATTTAAGCTGTTTATTCCTTTTGTTATTTTCAAACACCCTGTCTTCACGATATTTTATTTTATTATATATTGTGCATTTTATCCCGATATATATATATATACAGGGTGGGCCAAAATAAGGGTCCTATCTTTAAATTTGAATAACTTGAATTTGAATAACTTCCACAAAATAAAAGTTAAACTCACTAAACTTTATGTGTGTGTAGACTGACCCTTCCGAGATTTTTTTAAATAAACAAAACAAATTTTAGCCGAAAAACACTTCTTAAAACTTACAAAAACTAAAGTATTGTTTTTTACACTGTTTTGAGTTTTTTAAGCAAAAATAATGTTTTCTAAATGAGGGTACGTTCCTTAGGGCTAATACGGCTCATGCTTGCTTCGGAAGGAGTCCTTTACTTATTCTAAAAAAAATTTTTTTTTAAATCAATAAATAAAAAAGTTATGAATTTTTAAAAATAGGACCAATATTTTTGCCCACCCTGTATATATATATATATATATATATATATATATATATATATATATATATATATATATATATATACCAACCCACATAACGACATAACATTAACCGACTATAGGTAATTTCAAATTAAATAACAATAGTACTAAAAGCAAGAAATGATAGTGATGAACAAAAAAAATCTGAAGCTATTGAGCTGGCCAGAGATGATCGACAGTGACCAAGTGAAAACCCGAATTGAACAAGATTGCCGTTTGACAACCAGACAAATCTCAGACATTCTCAAGATTTCAAAATCGAGCGTGGAAAATGAATTCACTTAAAAAACAAACGGACGTTTTGGCCAACCACATGCTTAGGTAAAATATGACAATATTTAATAAGTAACGGGACACACAGAAATTCCACAGTTGTATCCTTCATCCGTTCATTATTGCTGCCGTGTATTCTATAGACGCCTGGCGCGAACGCAGACCCCACGATATTATTGTTCTATCATTCTTCGAACTGAAACGTACTTATCTAAGTAAACTGTTTAATGTAGTTTCAGAATGCCTGGTTATAGATATATTTTTCTAAAATCCTTGTAGGTGTTTGTAACATAATCTATTCAATGAATGTTCGGGTCGAACTGAGACCCCACGATATTATTTTACAACCATCCACCATTATTTAAAGTGATTTTTTTTCTACGTACTCTAGTTGATATAGTTTCAGAATATATCGTGTTATGGGGGTCTATCTCCAAAATCCTTGTACGACTTTGTGACATATTTTCATATTGCAGACGCCACAATATCATTGTACCATCTTTGGGCAGAACAGATACTACACTTTAGTCCGAGCATGAAAGCCAAAACCTGTATTTTATTTACTGCTTGAGTTTCATGTTCAATATAACAGCGGAATCAGATGAAAGTTATAAAAATTACTATTTATGCATTGCATCTGCGGCTATCGAGCTATCGGGCTATCGGGCGATCGGGCGATTCCATCTTTTAAAAAGGTGGTAGAGTGTTATAACGTACGTACAAACATGAAATTGTCTTAGCGTCTTATATAGATAATAATAGTTCTACCAAACCGACTTAGGGACGTGGATAAAAATTAGCATTAATATCATCTCTCGACGCTTCATCAATAGGAAAGAATAGTTCTACTACTACTACAACTACTACTACATCTACTACTACTACTCCTGATAATAATAATAATCCAAGCAATACGAGAACTTGTTATACATAGAATACAATATCCTGCAGAAGGTACAAAACAGGAAAACGAACCCTGTCATGGCATGGATCGAGTACAAAAAGCTATATGACAGAATCTTCCAAGCATGGATAATTGAATAATATCACGAGGTCTGTATTCGCGTCGGACGTCCATAAAATGCACGGTAGCAATAAACAACAATAATGGAAACACCTCTGGAATTGGCACTGTTCGCGCTAGTTATTAAATATTGGCATATTTAACCTAGAAGATTAAAATTTATTTCGTTCATCATCATCTCTTTTACGTTTTTGTGCTATGTTTATTTTATTTGAAATGGATATACAAAATATCGGAGCAAAGTATCAATCGTTTAAAGAGTACAATGGAAACACGGAGACTGGAACTGACAGCTGGAAGACAAGACTTGACTGAGAAAAAAACACTTATAAGCATTTCAATAGATATGATCTGTCACCACTACTGTTTATCATAGCCATGATGCCAGTCAACAAAATTAGAAAGTGAAATGCCGGATACAATTTCACTAACATAGATGAAAGAATTAACCACTTCATATATAGAGACAACTATGATGTCACTCAACTACGTACTAAAGAAATGTGATGCCGGATACAAGTTTACAGACATAGAACAAAGAATACAAATCCTCATGTATATGGACGACTTGAAGCTATTTGCAAAAGCAAAACAGTATTAGTAAAGCTGGTAGTGCAAAAAGAATCTTCAGTCAGGACATTCGAATGAAGTTCGTAATGGAAACATGTACACTACTAGAAATGAAAAACGGAAAACCTGACAGCACATGGCGAACATGATACATATAAATATATGTGAGTTTTGGAAGCATAGACTATCAAATCAACAAAAATAAAAGAGAAGATTAGAAAACAATACCTGAGAAAGACAAGAAAACTCTTAGAAATACAATTATATAGCAAAAACAATAAAAAAAACAATACCTGTGGACTATCTATAGAGAGATATTCTGGGCCATCCATAGGCTGAACAAAAAATAATTCAGGCATCAGGACCAGAATACTAGGAAGCTAACGACTGTGAACACGGGTGATACACCTGACGGGTGATACTGAACGTCTCGATATAAAAAGGAGAGAAGGGGGAAGATGACTCGTAAGTATAGTAGACTGTATGGATGACACAAAAAATAACTCGTAAAATACATAACCCAGAACACAGAAAGATTGGTAATAACTACAAGAGAAAAATGGGAACTAAAGTAGACCATTTATAAGACTTATCAGAACACATATAGAAAATCGCCAAAATGAACACTTGAATACAGTAGCGGAATCGCTATTGACAGCCGCACAAAAACAACACAATCAGGACGAACTTTACCAAAGTAAAAAGAAAAAAAAGACAGTAAATGTTGATTCTGTTGACAAAGAGAAAAAAATGTTAATTCACATAATAAATGAATGCAGCAAACTATTCTAAAAGAATACAAAAACGGAGACGACAGCGTGTGAAAGGCAGTGCAAACGTCAGCACTATGAACATGAAGACAAATGGTAAATCCACAAACTAGAAACATGATTTTAAAATGAAGAGCACAAAATCAATGGCATGCAGGTACAAACAGACAAACTTATATAAAAAGGAGATCAGACGTGAAAATAGTAAACAGGAAGAACATTTAATAGAAAATAAAAATAAATAAACTAAATGAATAAAACACTGTAACGAAATAAAATAAACCTAATCATAGCGAAAGTAGAACAGATTTATTAGTTTAGTTCCCACGAGTTAAAGTAAGGTCATATGTTACTTTGACCCACTTAAAAGTGAGGAGCGCGATAATAGCTCTCAAATAAAGGGCTGCCAGGGCTTTGTTTGAGAGAATTCTACCTATTAGCAAATAAAAATAATATCCCCCGAGAGGGGGTACAAATATGAACGAATCTCATTGGTTAATAAGCTATAGTAAACAATACTTAGATATAACACAATCGAAAATCATACACCCTCGCATTTAGTCTGATGATTTTCATCGAGAATGAAACATAAATATTTCTGTGTAGCTTACTTGCCATACATATATTTTTATACTAATATATATATATATATATATATATATTTCAATTGACACTATAGATTAGAGGTGTAGATATCAAATATAATCCAGTGTGTTACACTATCAAAACATCGACTGAAGAATCGATTACGTTCGGTATCTTTAGCACCATGGGCATAGTTTCCAGTGTTTCCGTTAAACCGAAGGTATCGATTGAAGATCAGATTAATGTATAATGTCAATTAAAATAAAAATACTATGTTCTTGCACAATTAATTGAGTATTCTGGTTATTTCCCCATAGTACTAAATTACTCTCTGTCTGTCTGTCTTTCTCTCTCTCTCTCTCTCTCTCTCTCTCTCTCTCTCTATATATATATATATATATATATATATATATATATATATATATATATATATATATATATACTCCCTCTGGTCACATTTTGCTAGGCTGGGACGATATCATGATGAACGAACTACATACACTGACCCTGATACCACACTAATTCTCAAAGGGAGAGGTAATGGCCGCTCATATTGTAGCATGACAACATAACAGATACTACACTCCACTTTCCAAAGTAGAGGAGGTAATACTCGGGAGTATCTCCTCATAAAAGCAGGAGATAATGCATGTGAGTATAGTATCATGGCAACACAACAAATACTACACAACCATCTGCCCCCATCCAAAAGAATGTAGTTCCTGGGAAGATGCTCTCATGACTAAAGAATAAACACTACATTAACCCTCCCTCATAGGAAGATGTAAGACTTACCTCCATCCCCTTAAAAAAGGAGGAGATACTTCCTGGGAGGACGATCTTATGGCAACAGAACCAATACTTCAGCACCCACTTCCATTAAAATATAATACAATAATAAATTAAATCATTTGGGGGTTGATTTATAAATGTCTAGTCATAAACACAATATGTTTTAGTTTTTTGCCCTTTCCGTAAGACCCCACTATTTATTTTGATTTAATGAATTTCTGTAGATAAATGTATTTATGAAAAACAATTTTTTTCAACAATTTAGAGATATTTTAAATAGGATGTCTTCCAAGAGTAAATGTGGTATTGTTATAACTGAGATGATTCTAGTTAAGAGTAAAATAAACATTATTATGACTTTTATCCGAGGATGGCCAACAGCCTCCATTTTCCCCACACATTTGATGGCCTTGTGCCTAATTTGTTCGTTATTTAATTTGTCATATTTTGTGCAAATCAATAGCATAAAGTGTAGTATCTGTTCTCAGTATTAGACGGGTCAATATACTACCAGACGAGTCAATATACTGCAATCTACAAACCACACCTTTAATTAAATAAAAATTAAATTAAAAATACCAAACTTCAAGTGAATAAATAAATTAAAAACTAAGTAGGTTAAAATAAAAACTATAAATAATAAATAAAATAAAACTCGATCAATTCTCAACAATTTTTTTTCAGAGAGACTTTCCGGAAATTCACCTTTTTTATCAATATAACGCCATTTTTCATCGTGGTTTCATCTTATTCAGAACGCCGACAATTCCACTGGGCTTAAAGATTTTTTTAAATGTAAAACGTCAGCCCATCTAGATGTAACCGCGGTACGTTTTCTGAAATATGTAACATGTAGTTTCCAGATAAATTATATTAGCTCTTACTCGTCTGCGATCGAGCACGTTATTGATTTCTTTTCAATATAACCTGACACACACACTATACACACATATATATATATATATATATATATATATATATATATATATATATATACACAATGATTTAATAACGATTTCAGAACAAAATAAGTTTTACATATGTTTCTAGAGGAGTCGGAAGTAGAAACTTGTAGTCCAGGCTGCTTACTCTAACACAACTTCATCAGAGCAATCCGGAGAAGATATAAGAAAAAATGGAGCTGATCAGAAATTTCAAATCTTCGGACATAACCAGTCAAAAACAGAGGTACTTTCACAAAAAAATAAAGTCAAATCCAGTTAAAAGACACACACACACACACACACACACACACACACACACATATATATATATATATATATATATATATATATATATATATATATATATATATATATATATATCATGCGACTTGCTAACTGGGGTTGAATCCTTCGACTGTCAGTGATTAGCACCTCCTACACTCATGGTTGCATGAGCATGAAACACGTGTGTCTGCAGGTAATAATAATAGATATTTACACAAAAACATTGTTATCGGCCCCTTTAAAAACAAAGATGGGTTTCTAGGTGAATTACTAAACAAGCAGTCACACTAGGCGTAATGCGATATTCTTGTATCTGCAGTTGAACACTATCTGACTTAGCTTGCTGCATTTTCCCGGCATTTTTGACATTATATACAGTTTTAATTCCCTTCCTTTCCGTATTGATCAACGTTGGCCTATGGGTTGAATTTCAGGCTATAATGTCGAGGTGACTTAGTAACTGAGTTCGAACCTTTTTAGGCATATTTATTCCTATAAAAAATTGGCAGAGAATATATACGCCGTGTTAGAAAAAATTGCAAAACACAGCTAACAAACAAAAACAAAGTAACTGCCATTAACCAATTAGCTATGCCAGTGATAACACACAGCTTTGGAATTATTGGTTGGCCACAAAAGGACATTATAGATAAGAGACTAAAACGAGAAAAATGTTGACAATGTACAGGGTAATGTACAGAAACCAGTGTCTACCAAGGCTGTATCTCCCAAGAGGAACAGGGGGTATGGGTCTCTCAGAAATTGACCATCAATATCGAGCCATTATTGTGATCACCGGCCAATATCTGATGAGCTCCCAGAACCCAAACCTTATGATGGTATGCCAACATCAAGAAACCAGAGCAAGCAGAACAACCTCTATCGCAAAACTGGCCAAACATTTATGACAGGACTGTCTTACAAATGAGGCAGAAACAGACAACAATCCTGCCACAGAAATAGCTCGCAAAAGCCGTCAGAAATACACCAAGACCTTCCATTCCAGAAAACTGGAAGAATGGGTCAACCAACAACGTGCTAAGTATTTCCTAGGTGAATTCTCCCAGGAATATATAGATAAGCAAGGCTCTGTAGACTGGCTGAAAAGAGGATCTCTCCATTATGATCAGGAGAGAATGATAATGGCTGCTAAGGATCAAGGCTTGATGCCCAATGCCCTTAAAAAGATGAGTGGTCTCAGCAACAATAACAATTTCAGGTTCTGCCACACAGAAGTAGAGAGTGTGAGGCACCTGACATCCAGTTGTAAGGTTCTCCTGGGGGATGTCTTTTATACAATGCGACAGAACGGAGTGTGTAAATATCTTCACTGGACTATTTGTAAAAAAGTTGAATATCCAGTGTAGCAGCAAGTCCTGGGAGCATATACCAGAAAGAACAGTTAGAAATAATTTATACAGCATCCACTATGACTATGCAATCCCTACAGCTACATATCTAGAAAACAGAGTTGTTACACCTGACATCGTAATATGGGGAAAAGGGAGAAAGTAGCAATTCTAGTTGAAGTCAGTGTCCCTAATGATGCAGGATTGAACAGAGCAGAAAGGGAAAAGATTACGAAATACCAATGTCTTATGTACGACATGAAAAGAACCTGAAATCTTAGGAAAATCTTCATCATACCAGTGATTATAGGAGCAACAGGACTAATGAATAAGAATTTCAAGAGATATCTGGTGAGTATACCCGGTGAACCGAGTGCAAGATAAACACAAACAACTGCACTTAGAGACGGTTAGAATCTTAAAACGATCTCTAAGCTTGAGTGTCTGAAATAGCCGGTGAATGTCTGGCATTCGGTAGGATGCCCCATCTCCAGCAAAAACAGAAAGATAAGAAAAGATAGCTACATGCTAACTCCCATATCACAATTGTTCTTAAAGGGAATGCTTAAATAGTATAATTATACTTATTTTTATTAATATTTATTTATTTTATTTTCTCTATATATTATTTTTGATATTATTTTTGAAATTATATATATATATATATATATATATATATAGTAAGCAGTGAAAATATATATGGCAATCAAGCGACACAAGGCTCCCGTGTTTCATCCCCGGGGGGAATCGTCAGGCTAAATGCATGGAGTTATTTTTGTCAGGTGTTTTTATATACATGGCTTGCTAGTTAACCAATCAGATTCTTTGTTGTTCCCTCAGCCAATCGTTGGGCTTCCCGCGAACAAAGGCTTTGCTAGTGACGCGACTATGTCTATCCTATTTTTTGTTAACAATGTGTTTCCTATATCCTGTTTCCTTTGGTTTGTCAATACAGTGGGCGAATTTATTTTAACACGTGCTTTCTTGTATTTCTATTTTAGATTTTAAATTTTAACTTGTTCAGTTTTTTATTTATTTATTTATTTATTTTTATTTATTTATTTATTTATTTATTTTTTATTTTTTGTTATTTATTATATATCATCTTAAGGTAAATTTATTTATGTGTACACAGCTGTTTGCTATTTCGCTTCTAGAGTTTAATAGGTTTCGGGGATCTTTAAAATTTAGGATTTCATATTTTTCATTCAGGCATAATTTACACGGGTCGTCTAAGTTTCTGCATGAGTTTCTATAGTGGCATATAAACTGAATTGTGTCTACATTTGACTATTGGGGAAGTGGTATTTTTATCAGTACCACTGGAAGGAGCAATGAATTTAATAGCTGTTCTGATTTTAAATCTTCGAAACAGTTACATGGTAAACAGCTGATGATCCGCGTTTTTCTATTTCACAATTTAAGTTAAGGTAAATTGTTGATGTTTCACTGTTATATAATTGAATCCTCTTTTGTATTTGTGACTTCTCCAAGTCGGCTTGTGTAGGTGCTAAGACTGCAATATATTAAACGTAGTGAGTATCTCTAGGAATTTATGCTGCATTTTTATTTCGTTTATAAGTTACCTAAAGCTTCTTCGAAAAAGTAGAGCACTGTAATGGTAGTATTAACACAGCATGGCGTCACTTGATTTATAATGCATCGTTCCTTCCCTTAAAAAGAAGTAGAATGCTTAGACGTTAAACCGCCGATAAAGTGTTAAAATTATCATCGTGTATTCGCTATTTAAAATTGTCCGAGCGGTTAAAGACGTCGGATTTGAGTTGAAAAATACTTGTAATCCGGGGTTTCGAATCGCGTGACCGGTAGTGAATAGTCATATCTCTATGCTGATGAGTCCCAATTTAAAATAACGACACGTATACGTACATAGAGAATAAACAATAACAAATATTTTATATATATATATATATATATGTTTGAAGTGAGATTGTTTTTGTTGTCGCTCCATGTAAATTAGCAATAAACGCCCATTGTGATAAAACTAATACTGAAATGAATGATGTAAATAGTTCATTGTTTGAATATAAATACATTTCATTGTGATATAATCATTTTGCCTATGTTTACTATGGTTGATTGATTTGCTCGATAAAAGTGGCATTTCTAAGGTTTTACGGAATAATAAGTACCAGCTGGACCTGAAAAAATGTTCACGCATCGGTTCATATACATTTCCTAACACCGTGTCACAAAAATTATTTTATTTACAAATCACATGTTCTATAAACCTAACTTCCGCATCGTTGTATGGTAAATCCATTATTTCTGTCCGGATTTTCATCCTCTGAAATCCATTAGTGAAAATAAAAAGCGGCTTTATACATAGTATATGCCTATTATTTTATTCCATTAGGCATTCCAATTGTTTTTTTATTTAATAGAAAAGGGGAATATTTAATGGAACTTAATCATATTTATATACAATATACAATTTAGGAAGTCACTCTTTTTTCTCTCTTTTTACTGGTGAGTCCCCCTTGTCAAAACCAAAACTAACTCGATTAAGATTAATGAGATGGATAGATTGACCGTTCAATGATCATGAATATTATCAGTGGATTAAAAATCGCCGCATACTACTCATTTTTAAAAAAGCCGACTCAGAAAACAGCAATTATTCCCCCTTTGTCAGAAACACTCATCAACCACTCGAGAATAAAAGCTAATAGGTTCGATAGATTGACCGTTGAATGGTGATGAATATTATCAGCGGATTGAAAATCGCCACATATTACCCACTTAAATCAAGAGCCGATCCAGAAAACAGCAATTCTTTCTCCTTTAATGATAAACGTCGCTCATGAAATGTGATGACTAAAGGACAAACTAAGGAGGAGGAGGCAGAGTTACTTACGAAAGTAAACTCAAGCTTCACTTTCTACTCTTCTTGAAAGATGATAGTATCCAATACGCATTTAATTCACGTAATGCTTTATGAGTTTAAAAGTGTTAACTCTGCAGTCGAAGACCCGACCTTGCTCAAGATTGAATGGGGATCACTACTGTGTATTTTTTCACTATGCCCATATAATTTGAATTTAATAAAATAAGATATATCTAAAGTTTCAAGGGGATTATGTCCTCATAGCATCTTTAGGTGTGCACTTAGAGATTCAGGAATAGGTCTATTGTCTTCATCGGTAAAGTTAGCATAAGAATAAACTTTTAGATTTTATGTAGATTCTCTAACCTTTTCTTCTATAGGTAACACACAGACACAACACATACACACAGACATTGAGTGTTTATATATAAGTATAGAGAGAGTGTAAGTTAGATAGAGTAGAAAGTGAACATTGGGTTTACTTTCGGCAGTCGTAACTCTCGCTTCCCTGATTTTGTCCTTTAGACCTCATAAGTCATGAGCGATGTTTCTGAAAAAGGAGGGAAGAATTGCTGTTTTCTGGGTCGGAATTTATCCATCTAACACTTATCGTTAGCTAGTTTTTTTTTACCTTGAAGTAGAATTGTTTTTTTAGCTCCTTACATCAAGTGGCTTCATTCCTTGTCTGGAGCGATTTTCATAAATATATATATATATATATATATATATATATATATATATATATATATATATATATACGTGTAGGTGTGTAGACTTTATCGTAATAGTGTGTTAATGCAGAGACGTTGTTGAAGTTCTTGTCTTTTTATTTTGTCATTTGTATTCTTATGAAAAGAAAACTGCATCAATTGATCTGCATCAGCACTTGAAGCTGTTAATGAAGTTATCACAATTCTAAAATCGATTGTAAAAATAAGTTTGGAAACGAAAGGCTCTATCATTTTACCTCGGATATTTAAATAGTGTTGTCTAAAAATCTTAAAACACGCAGACAACAATATTTTAAATAAAAGGGATGAATTGATGGCAAAATGCAGACACCGACATAAATTTAAAATAACTAACCTGTGATTTTTTTTTCAAACTTGTAAATATAACCTATACAAAGTTCGTCATACTTTTAATTTACGATCCCATAATACACCGAGTTTTAATCGTGTGCACTCGTAGTCCTAATTTTAATCGTAATTTCCGTACTTAAATTTTTCGAGTAGTAATAAATTTAATTTTTAAACGTATAATATTCATAATCTGAATTTTAATCCTAACATTCGCATTGTAACATAATTCTAAAACTCTTATAATTATACTTTTAAACGTGCAAATTTATAATCCCCCTTTTAAATCGAGAATTAACTTCTTGAAGAGATAAGAAATTTTTTTTTTGTACTTTGATTCTATATATTTTTATTCTTCGCTAGTGCCATCACCCTATTTTAATAAATAACATAATCACTCCTTCCCATCCTCCCTATATTATAGAGAACAATCAGTAAATAGAATATCTGTATAATTATTTTTTATTTTTATTTTAAAATTATTTTTTATACATATAGAGGTGTTAAAATTCTCTTATTTAGGTTTGAATTGCGGTTGGAAACACATACGAGAAGACCAAGCCAAGGTTGAAATAAGGTATAATGTGTACAACCCGAATGTATATCTAGTCTATTTCAACTTCAAAACTTATATATATATATATATATATATATATATATATATATATATATATATATATATATATATATATATCACATGAAAACATTTAAACTTCAACTTCTTCTCTTCCAAGACAAACACAGAATCACAGCTTGTCAGGCTCTCGATGCTAGAAAATTTGCCGATCAGCTGGTGACCTTAATTGTAACATGAAATTACACAATGATGCAAGTTTTGTGCTCTTAAAAATAGACATTAGTGTCAAGTCTGCAATTCGTTGGCGAGACTGAAAAAAAGGCGGTCAATAAATAATAGGGGGGGGGGGCATTCGTCTGACAAAGAGTCGTAGTCATCATATATATATATATATAAGTTAGGTATATGCATATGTACGTGGGAATGTCTCGTGGCCGCATGGTTATGACGCTTGCTTGCGGAGTCTAGGTTGATTCTGTAGCAAGGATTTTAAACTTACGATCGTCTGAGAGTATCCTTTCTCTACATTGATGAGAGCGAAGGCTTGAAACGCTGGCGTATGTATGCAAAAAGATATAATATCATTTACGTAAAAGTAATACTGCTTAACAAAACTAATGAACCAATCATAATAAATTATGGAAAATATATTCTAGAGAATGTGGTAAGTAACGTGAATATATCAATTTTTTTATAAACTTTACTATTTAGAAGGTAGGCCTCAAAACTGTCACACTCCAAATAATATGTTAAAATGGCTAAGATACAAAACGTTTAATAAAAAATAAATTGTTCTACATAATGATTTTAGTTATATCATGTAATTCTAGAACATATCACGATAAATAGAAGAAGCTCGACCTTACGGGAGCTTAACTAATATTTAAATGTTGAGTTAAATTAACGATAATTAAATTATCGTTTAATAATAATCTATCGTGATAATATAATTGATTGATCTATTAAATATATTGAGCATTATATTATCACGATGGATTATAATTAAACGATAATCCAATTATCGTTAATTTAACTCAACATTTAAATATTATGTTATATCATGTAATGGCAGTTTAAACGAACCCTTGCGCACAAGAGCGTCAATAATATACATGTGTGAAGTAAACTCTTAAACTAATGAACTTATCATTAAAAAATTATGGGATACGTATTCTAGGCAATACGGTGAATAATTTGTTGTTGTAAGGTTCACCATTTAGGTGGTGTCCGTATAAAATCGCCTTACAAAAGAAGAGAAAATACAACTCCTGTGACGGGAATTCTACTAGTATGTGTATATTATATATATATATTAACATAAAGATAGAGGCAAAATGCCTTCAAATAAACCATGTGTTAGATGCAGATATTTTATTAAATCAAAATAAAAATTAAAATATTTCAAAAAATTGCTCAAAATATTTCAAAATACCTTCCTTTTTTTTTTTCCTCTTAATTTTTTTAGCTAATATTTCGCTTGATAAAACAAGCTTCGACAGAGCTTAGATAAATAAAATGTATAAACCTTTTTTTTTTCGTAATATCCTTTTTGGTCTTGTAGAAGTGTCTCGTCCGATGATGTGGACTAACGGTGCAAATGTCTGTTTTAAATAGAAGTTGATCGCGCATGGTCGCTGGTAGTTATACATTTGGGAAAGTTAATTTTTTAAGCATCTTTTGAATTTTAACATAAAGATAGAGGCAAAATGCCTTCAAACAAAATATTTCAAAATGAAGGAAAAAAAAGGAAGACGTTTTGAAATATTTTGAGAAATGTTCTGAAATATTTTGATTTTGGTCTTGATTTAATAAGATAACTTCATCTAACACATGGTTTCTTTGAAGGCATTTTTCCTCTATCTTTATGTTAAAATTCAAAAGATTCTTAAAAATGAACTTTCCCAAATTTATATATATATATATATATATATATATATAATTTATTTATATTATTTATTTAAAATTAATATTATATATATATATATATATATATATATATATATATATATATATATGTATACTAACAGTTATGCAAGTATACTAATATAAGTGTAGATATGCTTTTGTCTGTTATCAAACTTCATGTTTTCAAACGGTTAGTCACTCAGCGCTATAGACATAAGTTTTAATTCGTAAAGCCTATATATGAAGAAGAACAATAAATCGCTGATTGTTTAGATAAGGTCGTCAGCTGGGTTGGGCAAGCATAGAGCGGAAATGCGCAGAACGCCGAATAGAGAATGGCGTCAGTAGCGCGCACTGTTTCCGGTTGTTGATTCGTCGGTCGGACGAAAAGCGAGTGTACATGAATAACGATTTGTAAAAACGGCATTGCGCATATGAAGAGAGACGCGCGGCATTCAAATACTCAATGGATGTAAAAGCCTGAATGAAGATGAATAGAAGAGGATAGAAGATATGCAACGGAATGAAATGATCAAATGGAGAAGCAGAGAACGATATTTTGACGCGTTACTTTCAATAGCAACAATCGGAAAAATGATCGGTTTCACTGTGTGGCAGGAGGTGTCAATCGAAACAGAGTTTTTGTCACGTTAGTATAAAACATCGGTAACGAGAACTCGGCTAAGATTACTCAGCAACGAGATGGGAAAAACCGTCAAGGAATGAGCTCCTAAAAATAACCTCAAAATATATTTTTGCGTTGCCCAATGAACTAGTACATGCATTATAAACATGTAAAAATGTACTAAATATATTACATTATTATGTGCTCTATTCTTATAATAAGAAGTTTTGTTGACTTATAATAACATGTAGTTGCGTCTTTCATTCATGAAGAGGGAAATAGAGAGAAGACTAGTGAATCTATTCGTCAGATTTTCATATCTAATCTAATTATAATTGTTTTACGGTAGCATTTTGGTGTTATTTAACGTAGAAGCATAATAACTATTGTAAAAGATCTGTTGTAGACAATTAATCGAATATAAGTTCGGGGTTATTTAATGACAAGCTCAATACATGCAAAGTCATCAGAAATCGTGTAATAAAGATTCTGAGACGAATGTAGGTCGCCTATTTTCTATAATTGTAAACACTTATTTGTTCGTTTTTATAACATCGTAAAACGGCAACGGAATCTGCAGTAATAACTAGGAAAGGGACGCCTCTCTATTTTTCTTCAGTGACATTTATCGCTGATTTATGGCGCTAGGAATAATTACAAAATAGCAGATGTCCACAGAGAG
This sequence comes from Sepiola atlantica, assembly GCA_963556195.1. Classification (NCBI taxonomy): domain Eukaryota; kingdom Metazoa; phylum Mollusca; class Cephalopoda; order Sepiida; family Sepiolidae; genus Sepiola; species Sepiola atlantica. The sequence goes on from OY744535.1 coordinate 54,345,416, forward strand.
ATGCACAATATAAACATGGCGGGGAGAGAGATAAACAGAGATGGGCAGTTCGTTAGAGAAAGAGAAAATGAAAAAGACAAAGAAAGTTAGAGAGAGATGGAAATCGAGAAAAAGATGAGAGAAGTGGACAGTGAGAAGAGAGAAAGAGAAGGAAAATGAGAATAAAGGAGAGAGGTAAAAAGTGATGAAGAAAAAGATGGAAAATGGGGAAGAACGAAAGAAGGATGAAAACTGAGAGAGAAGGTGAAAAAGAAGGAAAGAAGGAAAGAGAGATGGAAAGTGAGAGAGAACGTTAAAAAGAAGGAAAGTGAGAAAGAAATAGAGAGAGATGTAAGAATAAGACATAGAGAGTGCGAAAGGAAAAAAAGAAAAGAGAACGACAGTGACTTGATGAATAGAACTGGGGGAGGAGAAGAAAGGGAAGGAGATTGAGAAATAGAGAGTAGGGAAATGTAAGAAAAAGAGTAGAAGAAGAAGAAGAAGAAGAAGAAGAAGAAGAAGAAGAAGAAGAAGAAGAATTGAATACACTTTGTTTTCTCTAAAGGGTATGCGTATTTCACCATTTAGTAACATTGCCGATTTTATGCCACGTATGACTTCAGCGACATCAAAAGTCAGCGGAATTATTATTTTCTCGGTTGTTTTGAAAAGCAATGGCGAATATCTAAATTAGTGACTGCAAATATGTTTCCAATGCCGAATCTGATTGTTATACTATCCCTGTGGGCGGAGAGTCAGGCATTAACATAGAACGTGTTTACCGAACCGGTCTTTCTAATCTCTGGAGTTGAAAATACCGACCAGTCAGAATGTTTTTGGACTAGAACGATAAGTATAGGAAAGCTTATTTTCTTATCCACCCTATTTACTTGCCTCTTCACGGGGGCAGAGTTAGACACAAGGCCAGAAAATCCAGCTCCCATCGCCGCAATGTTGCATCCCTGTGATTGTTTTAAAAGTACTTCCAAATATTTCAGAAAATTATGAGGAATATATACTTGAATGTATATATATTTGATAAGAACTTAAAAATATCACTTCCTACACTGATGAGAGCGTAAGTTCGAAATGTCGCCGTATGTAGGTATACGTTATTTAATATTTATTTGTAAATATTGTTACATATATATATATATATATATATATATATATATATATATATATATATATATATATATATATATATATATATATATATATATGAGAAAGGAAGGATGAGAGTAATCCGACGTAATGGGAAATGAAAAAGGAAAAACCAAGATATATTTTTTATATATTCATCACAGCTGTCCACATTCATTTCACTCTCTGCCACTGACTGACTTCTCTCAGCCCGGACCTTGATCCAGCGCTCTTAGTAGCCAAGGCTACTACTTATTCTCATCAACCCATCATGCCAACCCAATATTTCGATGTACTTGCATGACATCTTTCTTAAAATTATCATCCTGAGGAAGTCTTACAATAAAGATGAAACGTTGATGAATATATAAAAAATATCTCTTGGTTTTTCCTTTCCCATATATATATATATATATATATATATATATATATATATATATATATATATATACGTCGGCATCATTAATATACAAATCTTCATAATAAAATACGCGATGTCCGTATCTAAAGAATGAGTCATAGAATACGATTTAAAATACAATTAGATCTTAAAGTAAAATATCGTCGTGCTGATTTGCTATCGATTTTCGTGCCTTCAATCTCCAACTCCCGTCCTGCAAATTATCACCGGTGATTCGATGAGTGTTTTAGTAATGCCAATACAACCGGTTAGTTCTAGTATCTTGGCAAAGTTTGCCGTTTCTAATCCTCTCATCATGTCCGAATCTGCTCTGGGGAATATGTTTTTTCCCACAGCCACGCGTTTATTATCTGAGGTGTGAGCTTTCTTGTGAGATTACACCCTCATTGCAGCTATTCGTCGTGCGAGATAAAATTACTTCAGATGAATTAGCTCGCTTCTTAAATTGGCAAAAGTATTTCAAATGAGTAAAAATACAAACTTTACCGTCTTTTAGAAATATGTAAGGTATACTACTAGCTTATAAAAAACACTCTATCTCTCTTACTCTCTCCTTCTCTCTATCTCTCACATTCTCTCTCTCCTTTTCTCTCTCTTTCTCATCCTCATTCTCTCTCTAAAAAGACTAAATAAGTATGAGTTGTTTTCCTCTTCGATTTCTACTACTTGATTAAATAAACAACCATTGATCGCAATTTATATCGGTTTTAGAGGAAAAATAATGAGTGCATATTTAGATATTTGTGAAAAGGTGCACATTCTGCCACGGGTGGGGGTGGCATTTTTCCAGTCCTCCTAGAAGACAACAATAGTATTCCTGGGAGTTGGTTCATGTAAATAAACGTTAATCATAACCTTTAGTATCAATGAGAGATATTTTTAATCTGTCAGAAGACTCACGGAATAACAGAATAACTGACTAATGGAATGATGGACAGACATTACTAATTAAAATCAAGGAGCCAAGAAAAAGAAAGGAAGGAAATTGTAGGAAAGGTACGATAAATTAACTTTTATCCTTAAATCTAGACACATTGCTTTCAGGACTCGAGGCAAGGTATTTTGTTTTGTCTATGTTCGCTCCGCCTTCTTGCATGGTATTAAGACATGGCCCCTAAACACTTCTGATTTGTAATGAGCATGCCATGAGCAGGTGGTTGTGTGGCAGCAAACTACAGAAAAGAACTCCTGCTCTATCAGAAGCTTTTTGGTATTGGTGGAATTTCGGATGCCTTACGAGCTCAGCGTCTCAAGTGATTTGGCCATGTGCAGAGTGCCACTTTCTGCATACAATAACACGCATGGGTACCCTAGGCACGAAGGAGCGTGGAAGACCAAGAAAAACCTGACTTGAGTGCGTCGAAGTGACTTGACTGCTTGTAACTTGACTGGTATCAACCCTATTTATCGGACCGCATGGAAAGCATGCGTGAAACGTTGCCTGGTGTTGCCCACCCAAGATTCTAGGACACCCGCAGTACTTTAGATGTCAAATCCGGAGGAGGGGTACGAGATATAAGAGACGGATGATGATGATGATGATGATGATGATGATGATGATGATGATGATGATGATGATGACGACGACGACGACGACGACGACGACGACGACGACAATGATGATGATGATGATGATGATGATGATGATGATGATGATGATGATGATGATGATGATGATGATGATGATGATGATGATGATGAATAAAGAACATTTCATAAAATATATCGCTTCCATTATCATAGTTCTCAAGAGAGATAATTCCGTTTTTTCGTGTTTTGACAAAAAAGGTTGATTTCTCGACCAAAAGTTTGAATTATCTCCTTTGAATGTCATAATGATGCCGATAATGCGATCGGCTAAACGTTTAATTCATTTTATAAAGATAAAACTACTGGTTGGATTATCGTAACTTTTGGGGCATGGTATTTATTTGCCGTCACAAATAAGTACATCATAAAGGTTTCTTGCTTTTATTTTTTACATCCATATTCAATCTGATTGTAACGATGGAGAATCACCCTCTGATCATGTAAACAATCGTAATGCATGTATATAAGTGAGAAAAAAAGAACAATAAAAGAAAATTAATGAAAAGCGAAACAGCCGGCAAATTTGAATTGAATTAAGCATACTTTTAGAGCAAATAAATATTCGATTAAAGTGTGGTTGTGACGTATTATTATGTATTTATTTCATCTCATTCAGTAATATTCTTATTTCCGAAGCGTCTAGGTTATAATTTTGACTTAAGTGTCCCACTTAGAATTATTTTTTTTAATTGAAAATTTGATAATCTTTACTTAATTTGTGGCTGTGCATTTTTCAAATCTCATCCAAATAGAAGATATTATGTCTCTTAAAATATTCAGAATCTCTTACAATCTATGGAACCTTTCTTAGTTGGGCTATAATACTTATGGGTCAAAGTAAATACAAATCGAAGGTATTTAGATTTTTAATGGGGTAAAGTGTTAAATAAATAACACTTCAAACAATAAAAAAAAAACATAAGCAAACTACGGCTAAAACATCCCGAATAACATGATTATTTTATCAACCATTGAAAAAGCATGTCGAGGCATACACACACACGTCGTTGCAACAAGTTGGTTCTAAATAACATTTACGTTAATATATTAAACTTTTATTCTGACTGGCCCATTTTCATTTTTTTTATTGTTGTACAATGGTGTTGGCACTTTAATAACGTACTTCACTTAAAAAATGATGTAGTCCCGCTCAAATAACAAGTAATATGAGACATTTTTTTTATCATTACCTAAATATCAAAATCATCAAAAGGAACAACTTATATTTTAACTGAAAGATGAAAAGAGTCGATATCTTTACAACTAAACTTGTATTTCTTTTCCTGAATAAGTTTTAGAAATGTGAAAATAAATAAGATTTCAAGACTAAAATGACTTCAGCACATCGCGGGCAACGTCAAGTGGATACTCTTATATATATATATATATATATATATATATATATATATATATATATATATATATATATATATATATAGTCTCGGAAGTTCTTTTAACCTTCAAAACTGAAAAAAAAAAAATTTTGTTGAAAGATTTTAGTCTAGTAAGTCTAGTAAGTCAATCAATCTACTGCAATCACTATTTTAGTTTACTTCCAAAAATATACTCTAATATAAATATATTTTTATATATGTTTTTATATATAAGGGATCGTCAGTTGTTTACCATGAAAACTGTTTCGGGATTTAAAATTTATATATATATATATATATATATATATATATATATATATATATATATATATATATATAAAGGGCGATACAGACAGACAGAGATCGAGAGAAAGAGAGAGAGAAAGATTCGTAGATATTAAATTTTAACATAGACTTCAATAATATTGGCGAATTGTCTATAATCGGTAAAGATAGAGGCAAACCTTTCATTAATAAAAAAACAATTCACAAGATGAGATCAATTTCTTTAAAAAGAGAAAATGTTTGTTTTTTTTAATCAGAAGAAATAGATTACTTGATCCCCTCTTGTATTTTTCTTGTAATAAAGGCTTACATCTTTCTCAGTAATTATGCCCAACCAACCATATAGTTATATATATATATATATATATATATATATATATATATATATATATATATAGTGAAAATAAGCCAATATATTGTTTCATACTTAACAAATTTATTATATTTTCTTAAAATGCAATAAAGTAGACGATAAATGCATAAGTTTCCTTTAAATGTAGACTTAAAAAAACTTCTCATCAGAAGGTTAAGCCAGCGGTTACTTCTAGTATCGATTGTTGTTTAGTACTAATAGTTTATCTCAACCGCATGCAGTTGCTTTTTTCCAGACCTACTACAGATCACATCTTTGGAAATCTTTGAAAATCATCCGAGGGTTAGAATATTACAAATGTAAGGGATATGGAAGGGTCCTGTTTGTCACTGGGTCATTCTACGGCCAAAATTTAATTATTTCGTTTATTTCTTTTCTTTTCTCATTTTTAATTGATTTTAAATGTATTTCTTATTTCATCATATGAATCCCGCTACTTGATTTTCGGCGTTATCATGAAGTCAAGCATAGAAATAAAATCTAGTAACGAGAATATCCATAAAAGTTCAACTTCAGATTTAGAAAAAAATGAAATATAAAAGTTAAATTCTTTCAGTTAACGCATCAATAGCGATGAGTAACATTTCTTTTTTCTGTTGAGAGCTGCGTGATTCCGGGAACAAAGGTTTCCGTTTTTTCTCGAGATGAGTGTGGTGGGGTGGGGCGATCGATAAATAGTTTGAAAGAAGTGGGGGCCATCGAAGTAATCAGCGATATCTGTTAGATTTGGAAACTATCCAACAACAAAAAGAGAAAGAGGGAAAAAATGATTTCGTACAAAAACTATATACAAAAAAAAAAAAAAAAAAAAAATAGGCACTTGCTCAGTAAACAAAACGATTTTGCTATTTCAGAAACAGAATAGAATGTCATTTTACTTCTCGACAATAAGTTAACAGAGACTATTGCCACTACCTACGTATGTACCGGCGTTTCTACCTACGGTAGGTTAGATGTTATGTTTTAAAAGACAGATGTTCTTCAGATGCGCTAATTCAAACTTCGCGTTTAGCACTGAACATGCTACTACACTCTTGAAGAGAAACTTATGAACCCTTATCCTGGAGCGGCTTTTGCCCTTGCCCTGTATGGCATTCGCCCTATGCGGACTTAGTTTGCTTCCTTCAAACGAAGAAAGTTTCTAGGGAATATCAAATTCGAAAGCGGTTCCCAGCACATTGTATATCCGAGTCAGATGAGATGACATACATTGTCTGGTATTACTAAGTGGTCAGCCATCTGATACTGAACAGACTCAAAGTCGCTTAACTTAGATGATATAACAAGAACCGGTGTTTCAGTGTTATTATGCCATACGCTTTTCACTTTGATAAGTGGTGGCTCATTTGTAATAACAGACCAACAGACGGGAAAACAGAGTATTTTATAGAAATGTGTGGACGCATATGAAAATGTTATTTCAAATTTAAGAGTGACAAACCAAACACAATTTCTATACGTCTAGGCACGAGCCCAGTGAGTCATCCTGGTTGTTCAAACGCATCTCCCTGGCTATCATTCGTGGCAACGCTATGTCAGTAACGGCGGCGTCACTTCCGTTCTAATCGTCATCTGTTTACTCTCTCTTTCTTTCATTCCCCCTTTCTATATACCTATGTGTGTATCTTTGCTACTCTTCCTTTTGGCTAAGATCAAAGTGTAGTATCTGTTCCAACGGATACTACACCCCATAAACTGGTATTGTCTTGGCCTGATTTACACCGGTTTATGGGCTGGTCCTGTGCAGTTCTAGGAGGTCCACCCTCCCATGATTTGCCTCCCCTCTTTAGGGAGGAGTAAGTTTATTGCTTAATGCCTTAGGCGCCCCTACCGGGGAATGCCGACGGGGCTTCCCAGGTAATTTTTAATGATCAGAGTGCTCACTTTCTCGGGCGCTGGCTTTTCAAACCCCACTTTCCCGACCCGACCTTGGGTCACATCTTACTCGTGGGAGTAAGATAAAACTGGCCTTGTGTCTAACCTCTTGGAGAGGAGGTAAATAAATACTCTTTCTCTCACATTATTGTTTTATAAATAATTGGACTTGTTTTTGTTTGTCTTCACAATGGCAGCCATGATTGTTTATTTATTGTTGTTTTGAAATTGTATTTCTTGTCTTGGGATAAAATTTTTATCTATTTCTATACTACTAAAACTCTGATGATAAGTGTTCGTTATCTCGCTTGCTTGCTACTGTTCTCACTACATCTGTACATGAATGTTTCTTAAGATCGTGTAACGAAGGCGAATGATAATAGAAGTAGTGGTGAGCGAGTGTCGTAAATAATAAAAAAAATAAAGAGACAGGAAAGAAAAAAGCGAGGGAGAATAGATCGCTGGATATAGAAAGAAGAGAGAGAAGGAACGAGAGAAAGAGAAAGAGAAGAGAGCGTTGGAAGAAGAAATAAATGGAACGAAAGAACAAGGTTAAAGAGAGAGAATAAAAAAGTAAAAACAGAAAAGGGAAGAGAGAGAAGATATATTATAACATTCCAAGGGAATTTCTTAAATATTCGGAAATTTTAAATATTTCCTCATTTTTCCAAAGATAAGATTGAGTTTGAAATATCGTGACATCATTTTGATATTTTTTGTTCAATTTAGACATGTCTATTTAGTAATATTTTCTTTCTATTCTTGCATGAAATTGTCCATTTTGTCTTCAAAAGACGTAAGGGACACTTCTGAAGTAAGACAAGGCAGTGTTTGTGTACGAAAACCCGGCGTTGAAATATGGCAGCTAAAAATAAAATGACAAAAATACTTTATGAAATACTTACGTGTTATTGAAAGATATTAACGTACTCCGAAAATCCCGGAAATTGAGCGACTAGAATTTAATTAAAAAAATAAAAGTAATATACGTATAAAGTTAACTATTTAACGATCGAGAGACGCCATTTTTCGTCTTTATCTGATAAGATGTCCGTGAAAGGGGAGACAATAAGTGAACTAAGACGATCCCATAGCGTCTTTTGTGAATTACACATATTAGTTTAGTTTCTTAAATAATAATAAACATACTTGATTATGTTATTATAATTTTCGAAATACACTAATATTTTTAAATATCAAATAAGTATTTCATTCAGTTATACTGCCATTTTTTGAACTACAATATTTCACAACCATGTTTTCATACACAAGCACCCACAAGCATCTACAAAGGTAGAAAGATAACCAGAAATATGACGTCACGCTATTTCCAACTATATCTTATAAAAAACAAGCGATCTTTAGAAAAATGAGGTTAGAGATGGTCTATATGTGATTAAAACTTAAACGGAACAAACTGACCATCGGACTGACAGACTCTTTTAATTGAAATTTGGACGAATTTAAAAATGGCATTTGAAAAAGTCTAACAGACCAAACAAATATATAATCTAACATTTCAAACTTTGGCGTGACCGATCACAGAAAATATTATGTCAAACTTAAGCGTGACAGACAGGTCCGTTTGTATATCTTGTTCATAATCGATAATGGTAATTAAAAGAAAGCAGACTCCTTTGGTTGCTGTAATGAATAATTGACAAATTGGTTAAGCGACCAGAGCAGAGTTCCATGGAAAACGTTAATATGGAATCAAGATTATACAATAAATTCCAGGAATATCATGAGCCCTTTCATTCTAAATAAATTTATGGTCATTTCTGGTCAAACAAGTTTTGTATCCGTACGGACAGGTGCGATGCTGTGTTGGTCCTTAGATTCAGAAAATAGATCGAAGTTGTTATTGACTACATCGATTAGATATATCAATATTGAGTATAAACGAATAAAAACGAACATCTCCCTCTCTCCCTCTCTCTCTCTCTCTCTCTCTCTCTATATATATATATATATATATATATATATATATATATATGTGTGTGTGTGTGTGTGTGTGTGTGTGTGTGTGTGTGTGTGTAAGGGGGATAATCGAATTGCACTTAGGAATATAAAAAGATAACATAGGAAAATGATCTGAGGGGTATTATTAATTCAGTCCTCATCTACAATATACACGTTGTACGAGCAGCTACGTACTGAGATTATTGATTTTATGAAGGAAATTATTTCATACATATATAATCGACTTTGCACATTGCTAATTGCATGTATTTACAATAAATATATATTCGCTTTTTTAATCCGCCTTAGCAAGCACGAATACGATTCGAGTGCTTTCTTGTAAGTTGTCCATGATATGGCGTTCATGGCCTGCCTAACATTGCGGCTCAAAGTTATGTCGCATCCATCCATCGTTGCTGGATGGGGAAAATCAAAGAAAGCATGAAACAGACGTTAACGTATTGTAAAAGTAAAACGATACAATAAAGTCTCAAGATTTGGAGATGAAACTAACACGTGTTGTGCAATGTTTATCATCGACAAAAAGGATCGAAATCTTATCTGGCATTCAGGGATGAAGAATGTAAAGCAGGGTCGGGCAACCTTTTCAGAGTGAGGGCCAGATGAGACTTTTGGAAGGAGATCGTGGGCCGGAGTGAAAAACGAAATCTCAGAATTACTATATTTTGTTTACATGAATAAATTGTACACAAATTGCATTGAACACTCTACAAATCTGATATTTTTTCTCAAGAGACTTCTGTATGTGATGTTATAAAAGGCGCCGACGAAGAGTCATTTTGGAATCATAAAAAAATAATGATGGGGGAAGTAGCAAGTTGATCCAGCATTCGTTTTGACACACCTCACATAGGTTCTATCTTTCATGCCCTTTCCTCGTCTCACGTTTCCTCTTTGCCTCTCTCTTTCTCTTTTTCTATTTTATCTCTTAATAGTTAAAGAAAAATGAAATATACATGCATCATTGCTCGCTGATATTCATACATTTTTATCCCAATGTAAATCTTACTTGAAACCTATATTTACGTGTATGTCACAAAATAATATGAGTTTTACTGGGAGGTCCGCGGACCGGATTGCAATAATAAAGCATAGCATGGTGGCGGGTCGGACGCTACGCCTTCGCGGGCCGGATGTAGCCCGCGGGCCGGAGGTTGCCCACCCCTGATGTAAAGGTTATCACGACCAAAGGATACAGACCTTAAGTTGATGTGAACGGAAGAGGATACAACAAATGGCTAATTCCATTCCCCCCAAAAGTGGAGCTAGCCTAAAATCCGAGAGGACAGACATTTAAGTTGTAGATAAACACATCATGTCACCGTAATATTTCATTTAAAAGTGACTTTTATTACCCACTTTAACGTTTTAAAGGACAAATAATAGAATACTACAACTCCCACGTTTAAAAGGACAGGTGGAGTGGAGAGTGGATTGAAATACTCAACTCAAATGTCATACAACACTAATTAAATCAAAACAAAATGATGGTAATTTTATATACAATTCAATACGAAAGACCTACCTAAAAATACTCAACTCGAACTACTATGGATGTCTGAGGATTGTAATTGGAGCCTTAAGAATATCGCCAGTTGGAAGTCTGTATACAGAGTTCAATGAATCCCCTGCTTATATAAGATGTTAAAAAAACAACTTTTATTCACCCCAAACAAACACATTTCCACTGAGACGTAAGGAGATAATGTGATTAAGGAGCCAAATTTATAGGGGCCATCTTTTGTGGGGAGTTGTGCAGCAAATTGTTTGTTCACATTCCATGTAAATTTCTGCATGTTAGTGCAGTCGGTGAAATAAGGAATCAGGGAGGGAATTCCAAAGACAAGCAGTTCAAGGAAATAAGCTACCAGTAGAACGTTTTCCGGCATCTGAGGCCTTTTATAGTGAAGAGATGTGATTTTGCTGCTATTCGGGTTGGTCGGAGATATTTACGTTTAGGGGGTACAAGTGCTATGAGTTCCTTGAAGTACTTATAAAACAAACACAAGGATATAACATTGCGGCAATGTGGCTGGAGCTTGGCAGACAGTACAGGACCTATTAGACTAAAGCCTCTTTTTGACACCATGTCGAATAGGGAAAGACTGGTGATCGGTGCACCAACCCGGGTGTCGAAAAATACTCCATGCACGGGCAAATAGTGGCTTTATAGAGATATTTGATACTGGCAGATGTGAGAAATTGTTTCGGTTAGTTCTCTACTATTATGGAAAAGTAAATCTATGGCAACTAATCCTGCATGTGAAAGTACATTCTATCCCGAATAAATGGGATTATTTTAAAGGCGTGAATAGATTATGAAGTCTTTTGAATATTGGATGGAAACTAGCAACTAAGAAATAAGATGAAAATTAACGAAGTTAAATAAGACTATCATACCAACAGGCGTTGTCCGTAATGAAGTGAATAACAACGCGTTTTGCGGAGTTCGAATTCAGTTGATTCTATAACACCACCTTTTATTTATGGATGTTGGAAACCTTCATGTGGTCCCTCCTGTAAGTACCTGATTCTAGAGCGGAGTCGGGAAAGCAATGCTAACATCAGAATCGTCCAGGTCAAAAAGTTGTACAATGATGATTCATACGAATGTACTTTACTTCATTGTTTCAATGTACCAACGTGGATCCGGGGAACTCGAGGAATATTTTTAGCCTGTGTAAACTCCACAAAACAAAAACGCCTCCTTCAATTTTCCAAGAGGAATCCGATAAAATTACAGATGACAATCCCAGTTATTTGCACATCTTTACGGATTTATTCAAGCAAGAAAAAACAACAGGATTATAAAAAGTATTCAACAAAGTCTCCCAAATGATTCGTCATTCTAATGCAGAAGCATGAACAGTTAATATGGCGCTCAATCTCATTTAAAAACCAAAATATTAAAAATGTATCATATTTTATGATTCGCTGTTAACATCGATACAAAGCAAGAAAATTATTAATGAACTCATTCATTCATTTTATATTTTATGACAACTCAACAGTTGACAGGTAAAGGAGTGTGTTAATGGAATATTCGAATATCTATTTATCTCATATCGAGATCAAGTGTTAGCCTCAGGAAGGGGGCATTTGATTAATGAGAACTTCGACTGAAGTAAAATTAAACAAAAAGGGATCTCAGGAATAAGGCGATTCTATTGTTGATATTGGTTTCCTCGGTGTTTTTCTAGTCAGGATTATTTCTTGAAGAAATCGGCTACTTACAGTAGTTAAGTTTGCCTACATCCTAAGTGAAAGTGTTTCTGTGGGACGAACTGGATTCGAACTTGGCACACATAGATCATCAGTTCGTGTCGTTAACCACCGTCACATCCAAGCAACGCACTAATTATGAAACATCTGTTCAAAGTAATAACGATGTTAAATGATGATGAAATCTTGCTACGTGGGATTCCAAGTCATACAGTAACCCCGGAATTGATGATTTGTTTCTGCAATGAAGATGGAAACACGTAAAAAAAGTTGGTGTAAGGCTGCGAATAGAGCACCTGATTGGAGGATGTAGTAGACGTTACCACATCTCTTTAGTTCCCAGTGCAGACTGTTCAAATAAACCAATGTATTTGCATCACGGTGTGGTTCGTTCTAAAGAAATGTGTTCTCTTTTGGTAGAGTTAACTTCATCTAGGAGTAAAACCCCATGGTCTCACATTGGCGGAAGGAGAGCCGATAATGAATCTCTTCAACCTGAGTGGATATTCGTTGAGTATGTTACGTGTTACCAATCGTGGTCGGATTCTATAGTTTTTACAATTGTCAATTCCTTACTTTATATCTGAAATTGGCATGACTAACCGCACGATAAAGCAAATACAGTCTGTAACCCAGATTTTAAAGTATGAATTGATATGAACAAGCTCATTTAATATATATATATATATATATATATATATATATATATATATATATATATATATATATATATATATAGAGAGAGAGAGAGAGAGAGAGAGAGAGCGATGAACACGTAAAATAATGCTCTATACCCGATATTGCGCATATTTTTATATCCTTAGGAATTAACATAAAATAATTATTTTGTAATACTTGAAAGAATTACATATATATATATATATATATATATATATATATATTAAATGAGCCTGTTCATATCAATTCATACTTTATAATCTGGGTTACAGACTGTATTTGCTATATATATATATATATATATATATATATATATATATATATAGAGAGAGAGAGAGAGAGAGATCAACACGTAAAATAATGCTCTATACTCGATATTGCGCATATTTTTCTATCCTTAGGAATTAACATAAAATAATTATTTTGTAATACTTGAAAGAATTACACACACACACATATATATATATATATATATATATATATATATATATATATATATATATATATATATATATATATATATATGGCTTTTCTCGCGGTTATAATTTCCGTAAATTACGTAAAAACCGGAAAATATACAATTATAAACGCTTTAGTCTGTTGTAATATTAATTGATCAGCACAAAATATGTGATATAAATGAATAAATAATAGCCGGGGTTCGAACTCACACACTATGCATCCAAGAATTGCGTGCTTAATCCTAACATGATCGCGCCAAGTTTAGAAATCTCAATTTGTTTTCATCTATAAATGAAACAGTGGTTATCTTTCTTATTTCGTCCTTCTTTTTATTCTAGGCGGAAATGCGTTATGGGCGATAGATAAATTGTATTGAACGACGTAGACGCAATGATAATGTAAGAATGTTCTGATCGTTAGTGGCATTTAATTGTTTAATTAATAAATGGAGAGTATACAGTTATTGGTATTTGTTGTATTCTAAGCAATTATAGCAAGAAACATTGTAAACACATAACGAAATGTGGTAGATTATTATTATTACAATGATCCTCTGTAATGTTAAAACGGTATCTTCAGCCAGTTTTGAAAATGTTAAATTTTAAGAAGTCCACCTGTGCACATCGTTTTTTTATTTATATTTAGTTGTGATTAAAGAGCGAAATTAATGGTAATACATGAATAGATTTATTACGACAATGTAAACACAAGTAATTGTTTATCTGATAGGCGAAATGTCGAAACTTTTTTATTAAGTGCGTACGGGACAATGTCAACTCTATCAATATTTCAAACTAAACTAAGTATTATCAGAAATAAACTGAAACGAAGAAATTTTAAAAAGCTAATCAGAATCAAATATTGTTGTGCCATATGCATTGCTATTTACGTATAACTATAAAAAATCCGAC
>OY744535.1:54369710-54392210 GCA_963556195.1 Sepiola atlantica
ATACTACACTGATCCCCAAGTGAGGAGGTAATGCCAGACAGAATAATATCATGATAACATGATAAATAATACACTACCACCCCCTATAATAGAGGAGGTAATACTTGGGAGCATCTACCCATAAAAAGAGAAGGTAATGCCTGTGAGTATGGTCTCATGACACAAGAACAGATATTACAGTATCCCCTACCCCAAAGGAAGACTTAATACCTGGGAGGATTACTCCAATAAAAATGGAGGAGGTAATTCCTAAGGGGACTATCTTATAAAACGTAATCGATACTACACTACCCCCCCCCCCTATTTTAAGATAATACAATAATAGATTCAATCAAGTTTTTTTTATCATTCGTTTAAATTGCCTAGTCATAAAAATATTATTTTTATGGTTCCTTTGGCTTTTTATTAGAGATATTCCGAGATGCTCTCTCCCCATATTTATTTCGTCTCTATCTCGACACAAAACATGGTATCTATCTCGGAAGACACCCCCCACCCCACGCCAACTCACCCCATCCAGTTCTTCCTTTTTATCCCACAATAGACCCCACCCCACTTTTACCAGCTATGAACTTACTTGCTTGTGTGCTGCTCTTGAAACAAACAGTAAAAAACAGTGAACAGCTCAGATTTAGATAGATTTACTTATTATTTTATTTGGTGCAATTTTAGTTAAAGGCCGATGCAGTTAATTATTTTCATGTAAAAGCATTATTTTGTACTTACTCAGTCATATTTTATCTCTCACGCCACGAAAAAGAATTTAAAAATATCAAGCAGAACTTTAATTAGAACGATTTTTCCATTTCGATGTACAACCTGTATTTGTGCCCGAGCCGACATTTTGGGCTGTGATCGGTCGGTAGAATAGACAAGGGCATTAACGGCGACACTTATCTGCCCTTAGTTAGCTAACCGGCCACTAACCGGCCACTCCGAAAATGACAGACTCGACATTTAATATCGCCGTTATGAAAATGGAAAAATCGTTCTAATTAAAGTTCTGCTTGATATTTTTAAATTCTTTTTCGTGGCGTGAGAGATAAAATATGACTGAGTAAGTACAAAATAATGCTTTTACATGAAAATAATTAACTGCATCGGCCTTTAACTAAAATTGCACCTTTTATTAAGATACATCTCAGTTTTATATAATTGTTAGTTGTTTTCTTTTTAAGTACAGCCCATCCACAGCCGAATAATTTTGTACATATATTATTTGTAAAACAAAAAACAAAAAAAAAACGTCATACCAACCGGAAGTAATGTTTAATAGGTTTGTCCATAAGGATGAATGTGGTATTTTAGTGACTGAAACTAGTTCAGAGAATATACGAGGCGGACGACAGCCGACCCCCATCCAACCCACACCCACATTTGGCCTCGTGAAACATCTTCATATTTTATATAAAGAAATGAGTTTTTTCTTATCTAAAATTTTGAGATAGCGTTTTTGCTAAGATCAACGTGTAGTGTCTGTTCACACTACAACCCTCATTTCCTTTCTTTCTTCTTTCCCTCTCACTCTCATACTTTCTACCTTTTTTTTTCTTGAACTTAAACTATTTCTCAGGGTTGGGGAAAAGTAAACATTTTTTTACGGGGGGGGGGTAGGGGTGGAGGGTAAAAACTTCGATATAAGACAATGCGAATTAAAAATTTATATTACAGAATATTTTTTTTATTAGAAGCTGTTTATGAAATAAATATACACATTAAGAATACTCAAATGTGGGTGTTTGTACATTACTATATATACGGTATTTCAAAATCTTGTTTTATCATAGAATTAAATAGGCATAAGCAGTTTTTATTTAGATATTGTTAGGATAAGTGGATAAAACATTTTCGCATTTATTTATCGTATACAATATACAAATATGTTATCATTGTTATTGGAGTGATATTAATAAATATTTTAATTAACTTTTTTTTAATAAATTTTTTTCTAAAATCGCGTTTGTGTATATTTGGTGGTCTTTCCTGTGTGTATTTTCATACAATAAATAGCTCGATATTTTAAAAAAATATATTAAGCATCTCTCTCTAACTCACTAATATACACATATATATATATATATATATATATATATACATATATATATGTGTGTGTGTGTGTAAGTGAGGAAGGATGAAGGTAATCCGACGTAAACCCAATATTTTCACGTATTTGCATGACATTTTTCTTAAAATTATCATCCTGAGGAAGTCTTACAAATAAAGACGAAACGTTGATGAATATATAAAAAAACATCCTTTTTGGTTTTTCCTTTTTCATTTCCCATATATATATATATATATATATATATATATATATATATATATATATATATATATATATATATATATTTCAATAAATAGCATTAAATTCATATCCACAAACACATGTGTTTCATCCTATTTACCAGGAATCATCAGTGTGGAGGGTAATTTTTCTACCGAGCATACGATTCGATCCCCTCGGACCCAAGTCAACATTTTAACTTTTTTTCTGAACGCTGAGAACGATGCAGCAACCAAACCAACCACGTTGAAAAAAAGAGAATTAAGGTCTATTTATGTCCAAGTAAAGGGGACACACATAGAAGGCTGTCAGCAACAGTGTTCTAACGACTCGTTGGTCCGAACTTAGCTTTACGCATTTAAATATGACAGCCCCATTTTATAATTCTCTTAAAGCGCCTGTTTTAGTATTAAAGGGTCTAAACAATATTACAATAAATATTATTAAATTCTTATCCACAGACACATCCTTTTTACACGGGAATCATTGTATATATATATATATATATATATATATATATATATATATATATATATATATATATATAAACTGTTTGGTTGTTTGTTCACGAAATCCTCATTGGGGTTTGTAGATAGACCCCATAACCTTCTATATATATATATATATATATATATATATATATATATATATATATATATATATATATATATATATATATATATATATATTCTAAACATACATTACACAGTGGTAAGTATATTTTATGTTGTACAAAGGTGTACAACATTATCATAGAGTCTGCATTCGCGCCGGACATCCACGAGAAAAAAAAACAATATTTCTGCTTCATTTTATTTCAAACATAACAAGAATACACTATGATCTTTATTCATTTCTGGACACGTCGGATGTACACCGAGGGGGTTACAAACTATAAATGTACCAACATGTATTTCACTTATTGGGTGCATCCTTCGGGCCCCCAACAACGATTGAATGGTATAAAATATTAAAATAAGAATAATGAAGTGTAATATCGTGTTATGGGCTGAGCGCAAAAAAAAAATCTGGTTCCTGATTCAATCCCGGACAACGCCGTGTCTTTCTACTCGTACTGAATAAATAAAAAATGTGTTTCTATTTACTTGTCTCTCCGGGAGGGAGGGGGGGGCAAAGTTAGACACAAGGTCGGTTTTTAATGTAGAGTAAATCCAAGGGGTATTCTGAATTGGAACAACAATTTAAATTGCCTCAGTCTAGAAGGAGGTCTCCTTTACTAACCGATGACAGAAAAGATAATATCACAACAGATACTACATTTTGTTCCTAGCCAAAAGTCCAATAATTGTTAAAGTTAACATGTCTAAAGAAAAAAGAATTTACTTTTTATAATCCCGTTAATAGGACGCATATCGACGTGTGCGTATATGTGTTTGTAAAAGAGAGAGATGTGAGGGGGGGGGTGATATAAACAGACAATAAAGCGGGAGAGAATGAGGGGTTAGACGCGCAGCCTCTAATAAAAACAGAAAATTTTGAAAAAGTCAAAAGATGCCCACCTGGCTAATAGACGGTCACCATCCGGGGGTAAAAAAACAAAGGGTTGTCATTTATCCGTGGAGTCGCTGTAAGATTATATGCGATCCTTTCGCAAAAAAAAGGTGAACTTTTCTTTTAGCGTCCATCTCGTGTTATCCGTAACGTTGCCGTCGGACGACGTTTCGGTGGAAAGTAAGACTTTTCGTTTTTCTTTTGCCTTTTTTTCATTCATTATTCGACCGTTCGTCAGGACCGTTCATTCATTCTTATTCACACATGGATATATATGTGCGTGTGTGTGTGTGTATGTGTGCGCGCGTGTGTGTGTTTATTTTGTTCATTTTTACGGTCTCTTTTTGTCTCTGTCTCTCCTTTCTGATCTACCGAGACGACAAGTGCGCTAACTTGTTTTCTTTTTTTCTCGTCATTGGCTTACTGCATGCACGCGTGTAAGCGTACAATACACTTGAGTCTTTACTCGCTATTGCGAACAGCAGTCTCTCTCTCTCTTTCTCTCTCTCTCTCTCTCTCTCTCTCTATGTCTATCTATCTCTCCCTCTCTATCTCTCAGGCTTACACCCTTTCTATTGATCTGTATGAACTTGCACCTCAGCAAAAAAAAAGTCCGTCCTCTCGCTTCCTTACGTTAATCTTTCGCCATTCATAAAAAGATATATTGATATCACACACACACACACACACACACACACACAAGCATTATTTATATATCTCTTACTTGTCTTCCTGTTTTCTTTATTCCCTCCTTCTTTCTTTGTCTTTTTTCTGTTTTATTTTTCTTCTTTCTTTCTTATCTCTCTCTTTCTATCTTTTTTTCCCGTTTCCTTTATTCCTACTTTGTTTTTTGTTTTTTTGTTTTTTCATTCTTTCCTTTTACCTTATGTCCTGTGTGTGGCCTGAAAGCGCATCCGGTGGCTGGACCTCAGTAACGTTCAGCTAAGGTGGTGCGACAGGGCTGCGTCCCTGCCCATCCAAATTAATAGGAAAGGGGGTGCGCATACAATCATATTCAAACTATCTTCCTTATAATATTTCTTCAGTACTAGGACTTATAATTAATTTTTGGGGGCATACAAATCAAGGAGTTAGTTCCGTTTATCATTAACACATCGCTTGCCCTCTGATCACTACTGATAGACCCCAGAATTTGGGGTAGTGTGGCGGTTCACTTTAGTTGCCTCTGCCCCAGAGTTGTAGTATCTGTTAGGGTTCCATCTCGGGATTAAATAGAATGTGTGCCGGACACCATTTAGCAGTCATAAATAATGACTCATTTTCTCTCTCGGAGAAATGTCCCTGTTAGGCGAGTTGACCAATTAACTTGAAAGGCGCATTTATTTCATCAGAACCAAAAAGGACTACTTCAGCTCCTTTAAGAATCACAGTCGGTCATCAGAGAAATTCCTGAAAGCAACGAAGAAAGACGTCCCCTTTCACTCTTTTGTATCCGTCCACTGGACGCCGAAGCACCGACTATCTTCGCCTGAAGATAACTGCTCACAGACTTTCGGGAAAAAAAAGAACTGTCTAACTTTTCCTTTCCACACGCGCACACTGCCCAACGGTATAGGTAATTAAATAAACCCTTTCGTTGTTGTTATATAAAAAAGGTTTTGTTTTTCCTTTCGTGCGACGGTTTTCATGACTTACAAATATTATAGGAGTTGGTCCTAACACCCACTGATAAGGACCAGCCCTTATAACTACACTAGACTACATTGGACACTCTTAGGCAATGTGTTAAACTTGACGCACACACACTATTCTGAAATTCTTCTTCGTTAGCTCTGTCTACCGTTTTTTTCTCCATACACTATTTCCCAATTCTATGAACTACACCCCCTCCCCAATCGTCCTGGGTATAACACAAAATAGCATCCAGTGATGAGACCCTAATTTGGGAGCTTTGGGGAATCTAGAGTCACCCCTAGTTATCACTACTCCCAGTTCCGTTCTGACCCGGAGTAGCGGCAGTACATGACAGATAAACCCATATGGGTTAAATAGAAACAAACGTATACACATACAAAATAATCTACAAAGTCTCATGATCAAGGTTAGACATGAAGTCAGTTTAACATGGGCGGACTCATCTCCTCCAATGAGTCTCCATTAAAAAGGTACAACCATAGCTGAGAACGGACCCGTCGGCATTCCCCAGTAGAGACATTTCAATCTACCGGCAATAAACCATCCCCTCCCAAAGGATGAGGTAATTCTTGGGAAGTAATATCTCCTATAACCGAGCCGGTCTATACCTCATCCTGACAAATAAGGATCTGATCGTTCAAGACATACTCTAGGTGATCTAGATACTTACCTTGTATCGGGGGCATGCCCTCGACAATCAGTCCGACGTTGTTGCTGTCGTGCTGAGGTATGGTCATGTTCAATCTCAAAAGGTCAACCCTCCCAGGCGTTACCTTCTCTTTGAGAAGGGGTTAGTTTGATGTGCGTTTACCGGGGAATGCCGATGGGGATGTTCAGGCATTTTTGTAGGCAAGAGTGCACTAATCCTATTGCGCAAGCTTTTCAAAACTATAGTTGACCTTGTGCCTAACCTTTTGGAGAAGAGCAAAATAAAATAATTTAGGTGACCAGAATAATGGCAGGGCGAATGTCGGCTGGGTTTTACAGCAGGCCGAAACCAATCGTATACAAAATATATGTTCGGTGACATAACTCAGCGGAGGTTGACATGCCGTAAAACCAAACAAGCAATCAAATGTTCTCCTTTATTTTATTTTATTTCAACTTTTTTTCTTTCTTTTTCTTTTCTCTCGTTTTCTTCCTTCCTTTTTTTCTGTTTTTATTTCCTTTTTTTCCTTCTTTTTTAAATTTGTCTTTCCTACTTTCTTTCGCATTTCTGTTGAGTACGTTTTTTTCTGTTCTTTCTTTCTCTCTTTTTTTCATCTTTTTTCTCTTCTTCATTTCGTTCGTTTTTCTTTCGTTCCCTGTTTATTTTCTTTCTTTCAAACTTTCTTCTTTTATTTATTCCTTTTTATTTGTTTCCATTTTCTCTCTTTTTTCGTCCATTTATCTTTTTTACTTTCTTCCCCTTTAATAGTTTTAGAATTATTTTTTAAAATTTTATTTCATGGCTATCTTTCTTTTTTTTCCTTTACTTCTTTCTTTCTGTTTTTCGTTCCTTTTATCCTTCTTTTTCATTTCCTTCTTTCATTCTTTCTTTCACTTTTCTTTCTATTATTTTCTTTTCTTGTTTTACTTTCTTAATTTATCAACCACGTTTTTGTCTTTCATTCTTCCTCTCTTCTTTTTCCTTCGATTGTTTATCGTTCCTTTTTTCCTTCCATCTTTCTGTGATTGGTCCTTTCTTCCCTTTATGCTCCTCCTTCCTAAATTCATTCCTCCCTTCAGTCATTATTTCACCTGCCGACTGCTTGATATTCGAAGCTTTTTTTAATTCATCCATTCGTCCCTTCTTTCTTCACGTCTTCCAGTTCTCTTGTTTACGACGCGACGCAACTTTTAAGTAGACGTGAACATTTGAGTCTGGCACTGCTTGACGTAGTGGTTATAGGTATGGATATGAAGGCGGCTAACCCAGTTCAATATCAAGTTTGAATCATTATGTTTCCTTTTAAGTTAATGTCATTGAGATTTTTTTTTATTATCATGTAATAAAGTCCGAGAAAGTCATCCTCCCAGACACTATATTACACAAAAGAACAGGTTTGTAGTACCAATGTGACTGACATTATTTTTACAATTAATTTTACTTGCCCATAAATGTCCTCGATGCGTTCGCTCCAAAACCTCGATTTGGACAAGGATAAATTTATTTACTCACTCCCCGTTTTATCCAATGAACTTCTGTACATATAACCGTATTTATATTTATGAAAAATAATAAAAAATTCAAACTAATTGGGGATATCTTAAGTAGTACGGTCCCTAGTGTAAATGTAGTATTTTGGTGACTAAAATAATTCTAGTTAAGAGTATTTATTTACCTCCTCTCCAGGAGGTTAGGTACAAGGCCAGTTTTATCTTACTCCCACAAGTAAGATGTGACCCAAGGTCGGGTCGGGAAAGTGGGGTTTGAAAAGCCAGCGCCCGAGAAAGTGAGCACTCTGGCCATTAAAAATTGCCCGGGCATCCCCATCGGCATTCCCCGGTAGGGGCGCCTCAGGCACTAAGCAATAAACTTACTCCTCCCCAAAGAGGGGAGGCAAAGCCTGGGAGGGTGGACCTCATAGAACTGCACAGGACAGACCCATAGACCGGCGTAAATCAAGCCCCGAAGGCCAAGACAATACCAGTTTATGGGGTGTAGTATTTATTTACCTCCTCTCCAGGAGGTTAGGCACAAGGCCAGTTTTTATCTTACTCCTACAAATAAGATGTGACTCAAGGTCGGGTCGGGAAAGTTGGACTTGAAAAGCCAGCGCCCGATAAGGTGAGCACTCTGGCCATTAAAAATTGTCTGGGCAGCCCCGTCGGCATTCCCCGGTAGGAGCGCCTCAGGCAGTAAGCAATAAACTCACTCCTCTCTAAAGAGGGGAGGCGAAGCCTGGGAGGGTGGACCTCATAGAACTGCACAGGACGACCCAGAGGCAGACGTAAATCAAGCCCCGAAGGCCTAGACAATACCAGTCTATGGGGTGCAATATCCATCGGAACAGATGCTACACTTTTTACACTTTTATCACTATAGACCAAAGATGACCAACGACAACCATTTTCCCACTCTTTTGATGGCCCTGTTCCTAATTTGTATTGGTTGTAAAGTTTTATGTTTTGTGCAAATAAATCATTAAAACTGTAGTATCTGTTTGGTTTCATGATGTCATCCTTTGATGCACTTCTCTCGGGATTGGTAAGGTTTGTGGTAGTACCTGTCTATTGATTCATCTCCATTCAGGAGCGAGTATCGATTATATTATACAGGTATTGTAGTTCTCAATCCTGAGTGCCCATTTTGGGGAAGCTGGGTGTTCCCAACATTAAACCTCGACCTTTATTCTAACTGTGTTCTCCTGATGAGACAAGCATTTATTATTTTTTTAAACCCGACGTTGTGTCTCATAAGGCCCCATGTGTGCGGGGGCATTAAATAACAAATGACCTTAGGAAAAAGATGCATTTCAAAGTTTTCTTCCTAATGCTGGGAAAGTTAGCGATGCTAGAGCCAGTTACTCGGCACTTATCGTAACGATGAAAGTGTGGTATATGTTCCTGCCTGGCACATTCTGGCACATGGGGTTTGGCTTGCTGAAGGCCTGACTCGTATATTAGAGTTATGGTTCTGTTCGGTCCTAGAATGTCATCTTCCAAGGCATTACCTCCTCTTTTCCGATGGTCGGATTGGTTTATCATTGGTAGCCTGAGTCACCCCGACGGGTTTTATGCCGACGTGTTTGATCGCAGTAAATTTTGCACCCATCTAGAATGCACCCTATTTGGGAAGTGCATTTTTTGTTGATGCTATTTATTGCGCGGGTGATATTATGGTGACGCTCGCTAAGTGTTGTCAACGACACGGACTGCCAACCTGGGTATGCCAAGTTCGAATCCAGTTCGTTCCACAGAAACACTTTCACTTAGGATGTTGGCAATCTTCATGTGGTCCCTCCTGTAAGTACTTCTAACTAGAAAGATACCAGGGAAACCAATGCCAACAATAGAATCATCTGATTCATACGAAATGAATGAATGAATTATTAAACAAATCATGTATTTGGCCATATAGGTTGAATAGAAACAAATAATAACTACCATAAAGTAAAAAATGAGACTCGGATGGGATTCGAACCCGTGCGACAAAATAAAAACCGCCATACATGAGTGTTAATTTAGCAGATTCGGCTAATTAGCCATACACCTAGAGTAAGCCTTAATTGTACAATCAACATTTCTAAACTAATAAAAAAACAGTAGACGATTACAGTTTTAGAGAGAGGTTAGAAACATTAGGTTTGGTGTGGTTGTTTTATTTTACGGCATATCAACACTTTTCGGGTTACTTAATGCTGAATCAGGTGATTTTGGTTAAAGGTTTTTATGCTTCAAATTCTTAATATCTTTAAATATTCAATCATGGTATTTGGTTTGGTTGTTTTGTAGATGAAAAAATCGTTTTTGTTTTTAGCTTTGCAGAACATGATTGAGTTTTGTAAATGGAAAGAAAAAAACAATAACATCAATATTTGGTACATTTTACGTTAGAAAACTGGTATCTTCAGACAGCCTGATCTGGTAGCACTTGTGGAGACATTAGGATCAATTAGTTTACTAGAGAATAGGGTGATGAGCATGTTCTTAATATTCTTCTCTATCTGGAAATATACTCTAGGGCAGATTTCGAAAACTCAATCTACTAATTCACTGGATGTTTGCTTTTGCTAATCGTGCAATATATTTTTGGAAAAGGTTGATGGATTCGATTAAGAACCGCAATAATATAAATAGGTTGAGATGGAATTGGACGAATTTTGATATACTATTAAAAATGAAGAGGGCATTTATTAGGTACTATTGGATGAAATATTTAACAGAATTTAATCTGCATGTTGATATTTTATATGTTCTGTGCAATGAATTATTTTTTAAGTTCTGAATTAGTAAAATACGATTTATAGACTCGATTGGATCTCTTGGCATTGGTGTTCATGTTATGAATTAGGCACGCACCGGTGGAATCACGTAAAGGTTTCCAACAACACTAAAGAACTGGCAACCTTTGAACACGGCACACAAAGTATCCATTTACCCGCCTTCTATTCCGAGATGATAAAAGAGCTGAAGCCCAAAGAAATTATCTTGGCGATAGTACCTCCTATGTTGGATAATGGGCATGTACGTCTGCTAGTATAGAGTTTAGCACAAGTGAATGAGTGAGGTCAGACGACCTTGCCCATGGATGGAACAAAGAAAGTTGAAAGAGTGTATTGAGAATAGCATGACACCAGTATGAGATTTATACATGTGAGGTCAGAAGTCGCATAGTTTTAGAAAGATACGCAGAGAAGAGCCCGCGAATGTGACGTCACGTGGGGTGAAAGCAATAAAGAACAGTTAGAGTTTGAATGAGACCTAAGTTGGAAATTGACGCTGGCAAAATGTCTTAACGATGACAAAAAACTGTTGAGATTCGCATGCGGTTCTGGGCGTTAGCTGTCTGTCTGTCTGCTTGTATATCGGTATATCTATATTTCTATCTATCTATCTATCTATCTAATAGTTACTTAGGTTGATAATGATGTCCTTCCAACATAATAAAGTGTAAATGGTACTTGTGATTATTTAAGTTTTTTCTCTTAATAAACCTCTATTTCTCATTCTTCTTACCATAACTCATAGAAGTTACACTAATAACGGGACGCGAGAAAACATACGGCGAGAACAAGCTGGCAACGAGAAGATTTGAAAAAGCAATGAAACAACGACAGGGTCCTGGCGAAGAAATGAATGACGACATAGAATTCGAATAAGAAACAAGGGACAACACAACACTCAGAACTATGGATAACATTACATACATACTTTCCCCATTTTTACTTAAATAAAATTTTCAGTTTTGAAAGACTGCTTCCTCTTCAAGTCTAATCTCAACAGATACTTGTCAAACCTTCCTCTGAAGTAATCAAATTTTGTCAATTCAATTTATTGTTTCACATCCTCTCATAGTATTATTAATTATCCAATTGACTATCTCCGTAACCCTTATCCTCGAGTTAATTTTGATCTTGATATGTAGTGGTTCATTAGTAAAAAAAAAAATAACTGTAGCATTTCATATGAGCATAGTTTTACATAATAGCGGTCATGTTGACGCACCCGTTTATTATAGCTAGTATTTGTTTAACATCATTCGTCATTTGATTAGGGTCCCGAGTTTCGTTTACAGACACAAAACCACCATTATAGTAACGATTATCTCAATGTAAACAACTGGTTAATATTCGTGTAATAAGCATTATAATATCATTTATTTACAAATAAAAATGATAGATGCTCGACTGAATTGCAATTTTTGGTTCCTTGTAAGATATTCACAAGGAGAACTCGTCAATCCACAACAATGGAAACAAATTTTCTTTTCTTCCTCAGTGTTCCTAGCGTCAGATGGCATTTCCATGAACACACATTCTTTCTAAAGGCTTTCCCGTCTATGGAACACACTTCCACGGGATTGCTTCACCGCAGATTACAACATAGTTGTCTTCAAATCCAATGTCAACAAGTACTTGACATAAACCGTCCTCAATTTCTTAAACTTAGTTCATTCCATTAATCATTTCCAATACTCTCATAATATTCTTCATCTCTCAACTGACAATCATTCCATCTAATGAACCGTTATCCTTGAGTGGCTTGTTGCCTTGAGAAGTCGTTTCTCATTAGTAAAAAAGACAAAGATGGTCAAAAAGTAATCCTAATTTGGTTTATTGATAATCAAATTAATTGACAGAAATATTGCTTTTACTCCGTGTGTTTTGGCATGTATTTGTTTTGTTGTTAAATAGTTTACGGAAAAATTATTTAACCGATTGAAAAAATAGTTGTGAGGAAAGTGCATTTGAATCACATGAAAACATATTATATGTTGGATGTGGATTAAGACAGAGATTGTAGGTGAAAGAAACTAATATTATTATTATTTTGATTTTTTTTAACTAAATGTGATCAAACCTGTTCTGTTCGGAGAATTAATTTTATTTGTCCTGGGACGTGTATTTTTTTAGTTAAAGTATATATGTATTTTATATTTAGCTTTTATTTATTTTTATTTATTATTTTTTTAGTTTTATGTTCAGCCATGGCGGAAATTTACGCTTCACTGAGTGCTAGTCTTGTTTTATCTGCATATTTTTTTTATGGTTGAATGCCTTTCATGAAGGCAACAATCAAATTCGTCCTGTTACCTATCTCATCTTATTAAAAAGATATATGTTAAGTGAATGGAACGGCTGGTGCGCGTGTAAACGGTCACACCCGTCACCGTGCAGGTAATTGGGCCTCCTGGGCGTTCATAATGCACATCGTTCGGAGAGGGCACAATCACCAGAGAAATAAGCTGTTGACACATGTAAAAGCAACAGAAATAAGGACAGTGTGCACATTGCAAGACTTAATGATGGCATGGCTGCCATAAATAAAACAAAAACATATGTTTACGGAGATAGATCCTCGGCAATCAGTCTGACAGTGACTTTGTTGCAATCTAGCTGAAGAGGTACACTTTCCCAGAATGTACCTGCTCTTTGAGAAGGAGTTAGTTTATTGCTAATAGCTTGGGAATGCCGACGGGGCTGCTCAGGCATTTTTGTAGTCCAGAGCACGTTAACCTTAGTGCGCTAGCTTTTTCAACACCGTACCTGACCTTTTCTCTAATTTCCTATAGAAGAGGTAAATAAAATACAGGTAAAAATCACCAGTTTATTTATCTGTGCCAAATAAAATAATAGATTCGTGGATCAAAATAAGTGCAATGATGCATCCATTTGTCTAGCATGGGGAGGAAGTACCACGTGGCTCATCTCTCTTGGATGTCACTATATGCAATGTCGTCTCCAAAAACGGTGCAACATCAAAAACTAACAAGTTAAAGAATGCTTTTTGCATATTATTTTATAACAGCAGTTATTCTGTAACAATAGAGACAAAAATAAAAACTTACTAACTTACAAGCGGATTAGATGTTTTGCGTGTCGGGTGACCTTTTCCCAAAGAGGAAAGAACTTATTTTTATAATTGCAGATTTCTATAGTTGGAACTAATTTTGCTGAGAAAAGGTTAGATACTATTTTGTAAAATGCAGTAGGCTGCATGTTTTAATGGTGCATGTGAATGGTAGACGTTACAGGAGATAGCTGCTCAGCCATAGGACACGAAGACACAGGGGAAATCAAAAATGTCTTTAATTTTATATCGGGCCACCCAGAATTATATTTCTCTTTACAAAAAACAAGTGTCTTATTAAACAGCGAATCATGCTGAGACCAAAATGTAATGTTTGACCTTCGCCTCCGTGATAAGCCCCCTTTGAGTAGATTCTCTGGCAGCTATCGCCAGTGAATATTTCCAGAAAGCAGCCTCTGGGTGGTCGAATGGTGACTAGTGAAAAAGAATGGAACCTAAGATTTCCGGTCACGAGAAAATGATTCTAGGAGATGGAAGGAGGCAAAGCTGACACTCTGGGAATGACACGCAGTTGGGTTTTGAGAGGGCTGACAAGTAGATGAAGCTGGGTGTCTCTTAGCTAAAAGATTGTGCTGATTTGACATATCTTTTTGGGCCTGGCAAAAATCTCATTTTGTAAGTCTGCCATTCAATCAGGGAACACGAGTTCTATTTATAGTCTCCGAGAAATAAACTTGTAACTTGTTTATAACCTGGAGTTGTGATTTTACTTGGAATGAGAATTCTTTGTTGCAACACTGACTGAGTTGGACAACAGCTTTGGACTGGCACGACGAGTAAGGGCGATCATGGTGAGTGCAGTAGACGCACTCATACCGGTGCAGAGTGTAACAAGTTTAGTCATTTTCCCACACGGAATACGTTGGATTGGCTTGAATATCTTCAAGTAAGCTTTCAAATTTGAAGTTATTCCCACAAACAACGCTGGGTTTTTTTTTTCGCTAGTACAAAGCCCACAAAAGTTAACACTAAATATAATATAACTAATGTATAGCCTCTGTCAAAAATAACGAAAAAAACCAATTACGCTTCGCCAGTGTTCGCACTAATATTCGTATAAAATCACAAAATTACGTTAGTAATTTTATTTTTTATGTATAAATTATTATTATTATTTCTGATGACATAAAGGTAAAATCTATTGTTGACTTTTAGTTAGAGTGAATGATTTATTTCCGAATTTTTTCAGGCGTCGAGGGTGGTCTGACTTGCTATTTGCTTTCCCTCACCCCTTGATTTTTTGGGGGCTCGAAGACAAGAAAACGCATGTTTGTACTCGCTTACTTTTGTGATGGATTTATTTTAATTTATTTACAAATAAATACACATTGGTATTTATTATATATATATATATATATATATATATATATATATATATATATATATATATATATATATATATATATATATATGGCCTGTTTTCCTCTTCTCAACCTCTTTTAAGTGCATCTGGAGTTACCTACTTTTTGTGCACCTTCTCCAATCTGCTCCCATGCAAAGAGTTTTTTCTTCACTTTCTACAATTTCACCGAACTTTTTCAACGGAAATTTACCACCCGGACAATTTGCATATCTTTTTCACGGAATTTTTCTTTTCATTCAATACGTTTTTTTAACAAAAATTATTTTAATAATTTTTAATAATAATTCTCATATTTTTCAAATATTTGAACTTTGGTTTTTTCGAAAGCCAACTTATCCATCTGTATTTCTCCTCTGATGATAAGATCTCGATTTTTGAAAAGCCTTGGCTTAAGGAAAGAAAAATAAACACTAGTTTATTACTGACAACCTTGCATTGAACAATTGAAATTTGAAATAAATTTGGACAATCGTCGCACATTTATCACTCTTTTTTCTTCTATCTCTCTCTCTCTCTCTCTCTCTCTATATATATATATATATATATATATATATATATATATATATATATATATCACTTAGTTTCACCACCCCAAACAAAGTATAGTGCCACTGAGACGTAAGGGTAAGGGTTTACTGTGATTAGGGGCAAGATTTATAATAAGTATACTAAGTAAGGAGTTGTGCAGCATTTACATTACTTTTAAATGTCTGGGTGTTGGCACAGTCGAGAAACAGGGAGAAAGGAGGGGATTCCAAAGGCTAGCGATTCGTGGAAAAAAGCTACCATGCCGATACACAAACATTTTTATTCGATTCGGTTGTTTTTACAGCATATAGACTCTTTCTATTTGATCTAATACCAACGCACACAACCTAGTCGAAAGTATTGATAGTATACAATTAACCGAACACTCGTCGTTATTTTTAGCAACTGCATAGATGACCACAACACATTCAAAAGGAGTTGAACTAGACACATCCGATTCCATAGCCTTCGACTGTATCCATTAAGCAAGCAGACACCCCGCATCTATATTAAACTAAGGTTTCTATACAGAATGCGGGAATGGCGTTTGATTTTGTTAGGTACAACCTAAAAATAATTATTATTTCCCTTAGACCGAATAAGGGGGAGATATCGTCCTTGGGAGAAAGGAAGATCCGCCATGACAGTTGGGGCGTAAACAAATGTGCCTCTCATCACAGACGTTAATCATCACACATCACGTGACTTCTCGTTACTATTTGTTCTGTAAGTTGTTAAACATATCTGTTAAAGGTTATACATCCTCCTCTGCTGTTTTTTTTTAGTTGATACTAACCCGATAACGTGTATCATCAGACATAACAGATTTTTCTGTTTCATAGCAAATTAAATATTGTTTTCGGATTTAATATCAAAATACAATACCCATTGTAAAGGATTGATTGTATGCAATTACTAAAACATAAGTTGATTTTTCACTCATAATTAATGCGAACTTGCTGGTTAATAGCTTTTACAACATTATTAGTGTGTAAATGAGCGCAGATTTAAACTTGCCACCGTCAGTTCCTTAGGGATCGACGGTGTATATAAGCCCAATCACGCACCCTCTCATCAAGATTTAACTTCTGTTCACCTACAGAAATAAAGGACGGGTTGCTTTGGTTGGCAAAACAAACGTTTTAAAGTTAAACGTAAATTTATATGAACGTCTTTTGATTGAATCGATTTTATTTGTTGGAATTGGCTTCCATATTTTTCTTCTAGATTCAGATACTTACGTGAGAAACCGTGTGAAGGTTGCCAACATCGATAGTGGAAATGGTGACATGGAACAGACAGGATTCAAATCTTAGCATGCCAAGGTCGTCAGTCAATGTCTGTACTTACTTCACAACCTCCAGAAAATCAATGAAAGTAGAAAGAATAAAAAAGAGAGTAGACTCATTCAAATGAATAAAAAATCAAAATAAGTAAATCCATATAAATCCGTAACATACGATTTTTGACGGGCTTGATTCTGTTTGTTGGCATTGATTTCCCCATGTTGTTCTCGTATCAGGTACACACGGGAGAGTCCACGTAAATGTAGCCAACATCCATAATGAATGTGGTGCTATGGAACCGACAAAATCCGAACTTGGCACGACCAGGATGTCTGTCTACGTCAGTATCAACTTCACCACGACCACATCCGGTTTTAGGGTTATTACTTGTTGTAACCGATCCGCTGTATATGATTATGTGAACAAAAGTTGCTACTTTACGCATAACCGTGGGTCGGGTTGATACCTTTCCCAACATTATTTGTGGATAAATGACTCCAATAGATCCGTGAGAGTTTGAACTCGGCATATCAGATTCCCTAGTCGGTGATGGCATCACGAATCACGCCTTGCCTGGCGCAGACGCCTCTTACAATGTATTTGAATCCGCCTCTTGTATTCAGCAACGTATTCGCGAGCGAACTTTCTCACATGAGTGCTTCCTTGTAATGTAATTTGCGGTAGACAATACGCATGAACAGTGTTAGTATTCCTCAACCGTGGGAGACCAAAACATGTCCTTTATAGAAGGGCATGGCATTTAAAAAACAGATCGTGATCAACATATGGAACAGTACACACTTACACACAGTAGGCATCATACCGATTGCGTTTAGTTTACCTAATAAAGATACACAATGTGTCTGACTTAGAAGTTTGTACTAGTCGAGGATACGTCTTCGCCAATCAGTTTGACAACGGCTTTGTTGATGTAGTGCTGATGTGTGGCTTTGTTCAGTCTGAGGAGGTTTACACTCCCAAGCTTTACCTTCTTTCTGAGTAGAGTTTACTTTATTGTAAATCGCCGAGTCATGCTGACGGGGTTGATCAGAGTTTTTTTTTGTAGGCCAGAGTTAACTTCACCTAGCACGCTAGCATGTCAAAAGCTCACCTGACCTTGTTTCTAACCTCCCCCGAAGAGGAGCTAAATAAAAAATATGGCTCAGAAAATTACACTTGTTTTAACTTTCTTCATTCTGTTTACTTGTGGTTGCTTGTTGGCTTTTTACGGCATGTCAACCCTTTTTGTGTAATTTGATGCTGGAACATCACGTACAGGGTGATCTTAAAGTTTGGGTGCCTCTACAATGACATAACCACAATAAAGGAACCCGTAACTCAGTGATACAAAACGCATTTTCTGGATTCAGTTTATTCACTTTAAAACATGAAAATAAAATTAAATCACTAGAACACTAGAAAAAAAGTAATGCATTAATAGTAAACAAAACAGTGTAATGGATTCAGTTTATTCACTTTCATTAACGATTTCGCACATCGAGGTATTTATTCAAATTTAAGTACGATTCGTATTCTTAATTCACTGGAAATGATTGTTTCAAACGTTCCATTATATATATATATATATATATATATATATATATATATATACATATATATATACATATATATATATATACATATATATACACACACACACATATATATATATATATATATATATATATATATATATATATATATATATATATATCCTCATAGATAGAAAGTAGTGTGGGTTCATATTAACCCCCATCAATCTTTTATGAAAACCTAACAGTTTTTTTATGGAACTGGTCTCGACGATTTCATTTGTTATGTCTGTTTTATGACCTATTTAGCTGCCTCACTATGAGAGGAAAGTTAGAAAGAATGTCGTCTTTTAAGGTTTGTAAACGCCAGCCTCCCGAAAAGGCGCACCCTGAATTTGGGAAAAATGAAAATTGCTTTAGTTCATAAGTACTAAATGTGCTAATTATTGTCATTTCAGTCATTACTGTAAAATCTTATTCTTATTCTTTTTACAGATTATTTTTTATCGCAAATACAAATAAAGTTATACATGTTTAAACTGAACACGGACTTTATGGGCATCGTGTATTTTATTTTTAGTTTATTTCCATTGTACTTGCCATTTAGAAAGGTATATGACAATTTCTTGTATCATAGCAATGCGCGTGTGACAAGACACACACCGTGCACGCTTCTTATTTTTAATAGTGAAAAAAAACCGTCAGACTAATGCTTAAATATTGGCTGGCAAAAATAAACTTTGAATTGAAAATTACCAAGTAAGATTAAAATTAAGTAGAGAAAACACATTGTCATTTAGAAGTAAACTGTTTAGAATTATTCTTAGAAAATGACCTTCAGTTTGTAGTGGAACGGGACCAAAATAGATGGTTACATTTTATGCTTGAAAAGGTCATGTTCAAAATATATGCAACAAAACCCCCAGTCACAATAAAAGATGAAGATGTCTAGGCTCTTGACAACTACATCAACCTAGGCATGATATCAGTATCAACTTCACCACGACCACATCCGGTTTTAGGGTTATTACTTGTTGTAACCGATCCGCTGCATACGATTATGTGAACAAAAGTTGCTACTTTACGCATAAACGTGGGCCGGGTTGATACCTTTCCCAACATTATTTGTGGGTAAATGACTCCAATAGATCCGTGAGTGTTTGTGAGAGTTTCAGGCATGATATCAGCGTCGCTCCTATTGAAGCGACGCTGATATCATGCCTGAAATCAAACTGCGAATTTCGCTTTGATGGACAGCATTTTTCAAAGTAGACATCATGAAGACTAGAAAGTCCACTATGAAACTTAAGCAGAAAGTGTTCGATTAATACATAATGCCTGTAATAACATCTGGTAGCGAAACATGGCCACTTAATAATGCAGCGATAGAGTGGCTAAGAGTGGCACAATGAAAGATCGAACGCATTATGCTCGGCATCAGTTTACGTGAAAGAAAAGTGAACCCATGGATCAGAAAGCAAACAGGAGTAAACAATAACATCACACAAAATACGAACGTCAAAACATAGATGGGCAGGTCACCTTGTAGCAGACTCAAATAGGATCGATTTCTTCTTGTCCCCTCTGAGCAAATTTGTCATACACTGACCAATCGGCTTGCAGGATGTATTGATATCAACTGTCCCCTCATGGACTATTTGCTACCACCTGGTCAGTTGAAGAATTAAGCAGAGAGAAATCGGCCAGCAACGAAGAAACATCTCTCTCCTGCCTTTCCCCTGCATCGTTCCGGCAGCAGCCATCTCCACTAGGAATATATTTGCTGACGACCCGGCAGCCTCTTTTCTTCACTGGGACACAGTTCTAACCCTCTGTTAAGTATCTGTTCCGATGGATACTGCACCCCATATATTGGTATTGTCTTGGCATTCGGGGCTTGATTTACGCCGGTCTATGGGTCTGCCCTGTGCAGTTTTAGGAGGTCCACCCTCCCAGGCTTTGCCTCCCCTTTTTGGGGAGGAGTAAGTTTATTGCTTACTGTCTGAGGCGCCCCTACTGGGGAATGCTGACCGGGGCTGCCCAGGCAATTTTTAATGGCCAGAGTGCTCACCTCTCGGGCGCTGGCTTTTCAAAGCCCACTTTCCCGACCCGACCTTGAGTCACATCTTACTTGTGGGAGTAAGATAAAACTGGCCTTGCGCCTTACTCCTGGAAAAGGGTAAATAAATACTCGGTTGTTGTTCGTTCAATTCATTTCGTGCGATAAATGTAAGGAAGGGACCAATACTCCCCTTCCATTACAACCTTTCGACACATACACAAAACAGGTGAGCATATAGAGCGACAGAATGGGCCCTGAGGCAACGGAAAAGACCTAGAGTAAGGCCAAAACGACGGTGGAGAGACAACCTCGACAGCCAACTGGGTCCTACTTAGCCACACCTAGCCGGTGATAAAACAAGAAACTATGGAGATGTTTCTCCTCCAGGAACGATAAAAAATTAACTAATGATAATGATGAGGACATTTATAGCTACTAAAGTAGTAAAGTTCTCAGCCTAACTTTTACAGGTAACATAAATTGGAACAAATACATAGAAAATGCTGCCAAGTCTGCTGCAAAACAGTGGGCTTCCTCTACCTGGCTAGAAAACTTCTCACACCTGCCACTACACTATATCTCTACTAAGCTACCATCTACCCATGCAGGGAGTATTGTTGTCATATCTGGGCGGATGCACGAAACAATAGTCTCTCCCTCTTAGACAGGGTCGCAAAAAGCCGATAATCTAATAGGTACCATACTGTCTACCATGCTCCAGCTCCTGTCCCATCGCCGCAATAATGCATCCATGTGGGTTTTTACAAGCAGTTTAATGGAATGTGCTCCGACAAACATGCTGCACTTGTGCCTCCTCAACGTAAACATCCCCAATAAACCCGACAATCAGCAAAATCCCACCGCTTCACTGTAGAGGTCACAAGATGCCGGAAAGTTGTATATTTGAATAGCTCCTTTCCTCTAAGTGCTTGCATTTTAGAGGAAGGAAGAGACCAGAGGGAAAAAATCATTTTACATTAAACTAAACTAACCAACTGTAACTAAAAATTGAACGGTTTAATGGAAATTTGTTTGAACGTAATGGTCAGCTGAAATTCAATTAAAATTAAATTTAATCCCATTTAAACTGCCCTGTTCAGGTGTAGCCCCTTCCAATGATCAGAGGACATTAAATCTTAACCTAAATTTAAATTCGAACAGAGATTCAGTTTTGGGCCAACCATAATATTCAAAAACAAAAAAGCAAACAAAAACAAACAAAAAACATAAGGCACTTCCTGATATCCTTTCCGTGCGCGCGTGTCGAGGCAGACGCCAGGCACGTGTCTTATCAGCGGGCATTTGTTGATTGCGAAGCAACCAGTCAGACGAGTGTCTACAAACCCGGCAAACCAAGTGAGGAGATCGGGTCTGTTCTGTGGTGGGTTGGGCAAAACTAACGACCCGGGAAGAGACAAGGAATATGGCAGATATGTCAGTGCTGATTTTTTTTTTTTTGTAATTTATTCAGGTTTCCTGGCCATATGTGTCTCTTTAAAATATTTTTCTATCCTCTTATTTTCTCTTTTTTCTGTCTGTCTGTCTGTCTGTCTATCTGTATGTCTGTATGTCTGTCTGTCTTATCCACTCGCGTTTACTCTCTCTGTCGCTCATTCTCTCTTTCTCTCTCTCCCCTTATCCCTTTTCATATCCCTATATTTATGTCTTATTTAATCTTTTTTTCCCTAAGTTTTATCTCGACATCTCCACGTGTTTACTTAAATGTATGTATCAGTTTGTTATTTTGTCGGTTTCGGCTTTCTATCTATCTAGCTAACCGTATATCTATCGATCAATCGTTGTGTTTCAGTCTGTTATAAATCTGTATAAATCTGGTGTGTGGGTGTGTGTACGTAAAAATAATTGAATAGTTAATTATGAATATATATATATATATATATATATATATATATATATATATATATATATATATATAGAGAGAGAGAGAGAGAGAGAGAGAGAGAGAAAGAGAGAGGGAGTATTAGAAGGCTATCATAATGCAAGAAATTGAAATATGTGGGCGTTGAGAAGTAAACCTTATTTACTTATATATGCTCTGTTGTTACTAGTTTATAATCATCAAGCTTAAATTAGAAGAGGTTGATAAATACAAAGTATAGAAAGTATATACTAAAACATTTATTTTCACACACACACACATATATATGTAGGATTAAACAGAGCTGAGAGGGAAAAGATTACGAAATAGCAGGATCTTATGTACGACATGAAAATAAACTGGAATCTTAGGAAAATCTCAA
>OY744535.1:54399710-54432210 GCA_963556195.1 Sepiola atlantica
TTTCTAGGTAGGGTGTTATTGGCCATGACAATCGATGATTGAGAAGGTTTCTTGTAGTTATTGAAGGAAAGTAACTTTTGTCTTTGCGGCATTAAAAGTTACCATCCAGTTTTTACCCTAATCCACTGCATAATGGAGGTCATTTACTAAGGATTCACCCATTGCCTCATATATGTGCGTGTCGGTTTTGTCCACATGACTAGAGTAAAGCGTGGTGTCGTCAGTAAATATTCGTATCTCAGTCTCAATGAAAATCAAGAACAGTAGAGATCCAAGGATAGATCCCTGGGGTACACCAGCATTTATGTTGCTTAGATGAACGGCCATCGAGAACAACCTGGATCTTTCTTTTTGTTGGGAAAGATTAAATTATATTAAATATTTGTCCAGTGATACCATATAAGTGCAGTTTTAGGAGAAGCCCTTCATGCCAGACGTTGTCAAAGGCCTTGGATATATCAAGCGCTACCGCCCTAGCTTAACTTGTTTTGTCCAGTGTATGATATATGCGTTTAGAGATGACCGTTAGGGTATCTGCAGTAGATCGTGCTTGTCTAAATCCGTATTGATGATCAGAATAAAGTTTTGCATTAACTAGGTTCCGGACTATCGCTAGATTGATTAACGATTCAAAGATTTTAGCAAAGATCGGGAGTAGACTGATTGGACAGTAGTTTAGAGGATCAGTTCTATCTCCAGAGTTCTTTGAAAAATGGTAGCACAGAGCCAATTTTCCAACTATCAGGGAAACAAGATTCAGCAATGCATTTGTTGTATAGTTCGGAGAGGACAGGGCCCAGCTTAACATAGCATTTTTTATTACTATTACTGGTATAAGATCAGGCCCACAGGCTTTGGAGGTGTCAAGGTTTTTTATGATGTATCTGACCTGAGATGGGGTGATGACCAGGTTCTGAAGTGTGGCTTCAGTCCGTCATGGGAATTTAGGGATGGGGTGGTATGCTGAGTGCAAAGTGCAGTTAAAGGCTGGGCAAGTAGGTCAGCCTTATAAGTTGCCGTGTAAAAAACATCGTTGTGATTTGAGAGCGGGGGAATTGTCGAGTTTTCATTGTTCATCACACTATTGTAGATTTTCCAGAAATCGCGAGTACCTAGTTTCTGTGACTGAATGCGTTTTTTGGTTATCTCTGTATACCTTCTCTTAGATTCATCTATCACTACTTTTCAATCGTTTTCTGCCTCGATAAATGTCTGTCTATTCGTGGTTGAATTATGGCAGCCCAATTCTCGGAATGCCTTCTGCCTCTAAGCAATAGCAGCTGCACATTCTGACATGAACCATTGAGGAGAGTGGGGTTTGCTGACAAATTTTCGCGTGGAGACATAAGCATCAATGCCTGCTTTGACCCATTCGGTTAGCTCATTTGCACACTGATCAGCAGGAAGTGAGAAGGTTTCACCCCATAGAGCGTCGCTGATGTGATCCCTGAGGGATTCCAAATCAGCATACTCATAGTTTCTCGTTGCTTTGAGCAGCGGCTCTTCAGCTTTTCGACGAGTTTTTAAGGTGATAAGTATCACCACAACGTGATTAGAGTTACCGAGCGGGCTATGGGCATTCGCCACACAAGCCTCGGGTAGTGAGATCAAGAACAGGTCGGGAAGTGAGGATTGCTGGTCCGCACGATCATGAAGGCGGGTCGGAGAAGTGACAGTCTGTGAGAGGTCGTAAGCTGAGGAGAAATTAAACGTAGAGTTCCCAGCTACATCAGTAACGCTGGAGAATCTCAACCAGTCACAGCGGTGTGCATTAAAATCCTCAAATACATGTATTTAGGCCTCGAGTCGAGTGCTCTATCTAAACTTTCAGAGACAAAGTCAAGCAGGGTACAGTCCTGGGTCAAAGGAGAACGTTATAAGAAATATAAGTAACTAACTCTGTGATATAAGGGCAATCTAAAGCACATGAAGACTCGGTCATCTGATTCTAACTTATGTTCTCTAGTCAAGGGGAGGGTGTTCCGAACATAAACTATTAGTCCGTGTATATGTTTGTCAGAATCCTTACGGTAGAGTAGAAGGTAATCAGTCATGTCAAAGTGGTTAGAGAAGATTGAGGATTGAAGATTTGTTTCACTTACTGTTAGGATATCCGGGGAGTTTGTCAGGAGAAAAGTTTCTACGTCGTGAATGCTGGTTCTAAGCCCCCGGATATTTGTGAATGCGAGCCTCAAGGGCGGAGGCGAAGATGTTTTTTGTTGGGTGTCTGGTTTAGGTTTACTTTTATTTATTTTGTAAATTCATGTTTGTTTTGAGATAGAGTGTGAAGAGCAAAGTGGGTGCTTGTTTGGCGCTAATAAGCTCACACAACCATTAGTCATGACTTGGTCCATGGGGGTTCTGGCCTCGGGAAAGCCCACTGGGGATAACTGTAGGGTCCCTTTTCCATGTGCAACATGGCATGTACAGTTGCAACTTTTGATGGAGCAGCCATTCTTAGCGCTACCTAAAAATTTGGACTCCTAACTACCAGTCGGAAACAGCAGCCAGACAAGCTGCCTAGCCTGCATCCTCGACCTGTCGAAACAAGAGCGACCCAGACTAGTCATGTAAAACTTTGTGACGAAAAACTTTCCCCAAGTTGCCAAGATGGAGAGAAAGGGAGACGGCGTTCATTGCCCTTGTCAGGAAACAAGACCAAGTACTAGGGGCATTTAGAGGCGTCCCAGTGCTTGTACCTCTACGCCTGCCTAATAGACAGAGAAGGAGTGCGAAGGCCGGGCGATAATCAGAGTTTATCTACTCCTTAATTAATTATAGGTTTGCAAACCGGATACTTTGTTCACGATTCTAGCTCTAGGAAGGTTGTTGATCAAGACTAAGGAGGCCTCCTTCCTCAACGGTTTGCTGCTAAGACTTAAGGGGTTAGTAGCAATGTTTTATTATCAGAGTTTTCATTCTCTTAGATCGATGACCTGACAAGGGCTACGGGTGCAACACTCCGAGAGAGTTAGCATGCGCCCGTGTACTAGTTGGGTAAAAAAGAAGAAAACTTCCATATATATATATATATATATATATATATATATATATATATATATATATATATATATATATGTGTGTGTGTGTGTGTGTGTGTGTGTGTGTGTGGATATGATAAGTTTTCTGTATACTTCAGAGGGAACAGAAAGTTGAAGATAAGTTGCCCTCTCACAAGTAAGTACAAATAAGAGAAAGACAGTCATAACTTCAAGCCAGTGTGTGAGTTCAGGAATTACTTGAGTGTGAAATCAATAGACAGACAATAAAACAGTATACATAAATATATATCAAGAATTAAACACATTTAAGTCAAACACAGAATTAAATACATTCAAATAATACACATTAAGATTTAGAGAAGTTATATGTGAGTGGCCAAACAAGTAAGAGAAGAGAAAAAGAAAAAAAAGTCCTTATGGCATGGAAAAAATATCGGGTCTTGCTTAGTGCGCCTATCCTAAGAATGACCTTAACAGGAGGAGAGCCACCTATTTGAAGATGGAATTTGACGGGGAGGGGGTATCTTTTTTCACGCGGTTCGAAGACATTTTTTGTTTGCTTCAAATAAATGAAGACGTTTTTTTTTATTATTATTTGCATATCGTTGGCCGACTATCTAGAGTGGTCGGGATATATTATTTTGAATATAGAAATAGAATTAGCCTTCATCTCTTACTCTCCCTCTCCCTCTATCTCTCTCTTTCTCTCTCTCTCTTTCTCTCTCTCTCTCTCTCTCTCTCTCTCTCTCTCTATATATATATATATATATATCCTCTTCTCGGGTCGAGAACTGTCGTAAGGGGATGTATCCTGCTACATTTTAGCGTAATGCAAAGCTCTTTGTAAATAAACAAATTGAGCACGGTAAATCATCGGTCAGTGTTTATATAAATAGATATGGTAGATATCATTTACGAGCGCTTCTCCCGTTGCCTACTAGATAATGACGACTATCAAGTAGATGGTAGAAGGCTCGATCGCTGTCCATGGAGAGATGCTTGTCTAGCTGCACTAAAGAGCTCTGCTACAGCGAGATCGACTCTGTGGATGACTAAATAAAATTTATATAGATATTATAACAGTCTACGCAAATTACTGTACGTTTCTGCGCTAAGCACACGTCGCACACGTCGCTAAGCACACGTCGCTAACATTCTCTAAAGAAGTATTGTATTATTCCTAATAAGTTGATTAATTGATTAATATATATATATATATATATATATATAGTAAATTATAAAAGTATATTTATATTTATTTATGTATTTCTATTAAGCTTCACATAGGCTTCCGCGTTTCATCCGCGTAAGGAACTGTCAAATAATATGTATATATATATATATATATATATATATATATATATATATATATATATATATATATATACAATAATATTTTTTATAAATATTAAATATTTAAAATATACCTAGAGACATCGATGTTTCATGCTAACGCAATCTTCAGTCTAGGAACTAATTCCCAACGGTCAGCGGGCGCGAACCTCGAACACAAATCGCCACTGATTCGCAGTCGAAGATCTTACCCGAAGGCCACTGGAAACTAATTAGTAAATAAAGAGGAATTTTAACTGTAAATAATAGAATTACTACTATCCACCAAGTAGATAAGAGTGATCTACGACATCGGATCATGCATATAGCTATTTGTACTGCTTGTTATTAAAGCTCCTCGAAAAGTGCCCAGCCTCCGTGGAGGGGGGCTGATAAACAATAATGTTTTTTTTTGACTGTGTAAATAAAAATAATCATATATATATATTTATATATATATATGATTATTTTTATTTACACAGCCATGTACAAAATCTGTCACACTGGTATGTCGTTGTAATCAATCAACAGCTATTATAAACTTAGATCTCATCAGGCAGAGTTAAAATCCGATCTTAACCTTAGATCATATTTAGAAAGAATATATATATATATATATATATATATATATATATATATATATATATATATATATTTCTTCAAGCGTCCATTTTAGAGGAAGTGCCGAGTCAAATAAGGGCAGACTATATATTTATATGCATCTTGATCGTAATTAAGTTTTATTTAAAATAATTCAATTATTGATAACGAAGGCTGTATGTTACACTGCTTGAATAGTGTATTTATGTTTAAGGGTAATTTTGTGGTGGAGTTTATTGGTTAGTGAAGGGGTCAGATTATGGGTGTGATTTATTTCTCTTATTAGATGTTTCTGTGTTACATTGGTATTAATTATTTCTCCATTTTTTGTATTATTTCTTTATAGTTTTTTATTATTTTCTTTTTTAAACATTTTTTAATGTACATATATATATATATATATATATATATATATATATATATATATATATATATATATATATATATATGTATATATATATGTATATATATATATATATATATAAATATAAATATTTGTTATTGTTTTTCGGAGGAGGCTTATATTTGAGTGCAAATCTGATGTTATTATTGAAAATGTAAGCTATGTGCTGGCTGGGTGTTGAATAGAGGCATATTTATAGTGAAAGCATATAAAAAAGGGATATAAAAATGGGTTTATTATCATTGTAATATGCATTCGCGTGGGATTAATGTATGCAATTAATTCTATTTGTTTTATCTATTAACTTTTACGAGTCTATCGTCGATGGCTTTGTTGTAATATGCTGGAAAATCTCGGAACTGGATGAAAGATGGGAGATTATCTTGCTTGTGTTGGATATAAGGTTCTTATAGACTAGAAGGTTGGCTGGATTTGGTGTTGTCATATCTTGGTTGTTCGGTGGGTTTGTAGTATAGTCTAGTGGGGTTATTAGCTAGGTCTAGAGTAGAGTCTATGAAGTCCACGTTAGTGAGATTGGTATCAATGGTGATATTAAATGTTAGTCATATATAATGTATTTTCATTACTAGCTAAACCCATTTCGCTTTTGGCTGGATTTATGTGGGTCTACTTCTAAAATTGGGTTTGTGATTTTTAAGGATGGCCTTTTTCGGGGGTCAATTAGTTGTCTCTGTGGTCGATTTTAAGTCTGGCTGCTAAATGAATTGCTTCTCCATTGTACGTGTGGTCTGATACTAATTGATATTTGTTGATGGTGTTGTATATTGCTAGTTGCTTATATTTGACTTTTTTTTAACTTGATAAAGGTTTTTGATTTCATCTGCTAATATCAATGTGTGGTTATTAGATCTAAGGTTTTTTTTTAGGTCAGAGGAAAGGTTTTTTGAAAGGAGTTGTTGTGTCGTGTGAAATGGATCTTGGGGATTATATCCAGTAAGTCTCTTTCAAAAGCGTCGATTTCGTCGATTTAATCTGGGTACTTGCATGATTTAAGGCCAGAGGAGTTTGTGGTAATTGTGTCCTCCTCCGTAGTAGTAGTAGCAGTGTGATATTTCCATCTCATACGTCGTAAAAAGTGTTCAAGTTTATTTATAAGGAATTTAAGGTATGACGTGTTGTTGAGTGTTGGAATATCTTTAATAGAATATTTCAACTCTTGTTAATTCATCTAGAGGTTTTCCTGATATAGTAAAAAAAAAAATGGTATTCTAGAGTGCTTAACCGTGTCACCGGCCTATGTAAGGATATAATAAAATAAGCTATACAAAAATCGGTCACAACGGGGGCTGTATAGTGTGTTAGGGTATGTTGACAAGAAATCAATAAAGTGCTCGTTCGTAAATTTATTTACAAACTATATGATAGAGATGTACTGCGGGTTCATCGAGATGGACTGACCATTTATCTTTTAAAAAGCCGTAATAGTCAATTCTAATCAGCAGCGACTCACAAAATACATTTTTAAAAAACGAAGAATCGATTTGAATAATCACCGTTATCCGGTGTATTCGTTCAAGCGTCCCTTTTGGAGAAAGTGCCAAATCAAATATGAGGCTAACTATATATTTATATGCGTCTTGATCGTAATTAAGATTTTTTTAATAATTTAATTTTGTATACAGGATGCTGTATGTTTCGCTGCTTGAATGGTGTATTTATGTTTAAGGGTTATTGTGTGGTGTAGTTTATTGGTCGATGAATAATTAGATTCTGGTTGCGATTATTTCTGTTATTAGTGTAATATTTATATTAATTCTTTTTATTATTATTATTTTTATTTTATTAATTTATAAATTTTTAATTATTTTATTATTTTTTATTCATTAATTTCATTATTATTATTTTTATTGCTTTAATATATATTTTAGTGGGCTTATATTTGAGTGCAAAGATTATAGCTATGTGGCTGTTGGCTGTTGAAGCCCCCTTCAATGAAATGGTTACCTAAGGGATATCAACATGCGTTTACTATTATTTTAATATGCATTCGTTTGCGATCCTTGTATTTAATTAATTATGTTAGTTTTTTTCGAATAACATATGCAAGTCTATCGTAAGCTATGTTAGAACCAAATAGGTTTAAATGTTGGTCAAATATAATCTGTTATTCAAGGGTGATTGATAGTTATATTTCGAGTTACTTAACTAGTCAGATTAATGTATTTAACCTGTTTAATATTTAAAAATAGAATGTAATCAGGTATCTAATATGTTATGTTATAATTTGGTAGGTAGAGGTTAAGGGGTGTGAGTGTAGGTTATATTGGAGTTAGTACGTGGGGATGTAGGGATTGTACGTGTAATATATCTGGAGAAAAGGGGGTGTTATATGGTTTGTAAATTAATTTGATAATAATTGAAAAGGTCTTAAGGTAGAGGTTTAGACATATATTTTTCATGTGATGTTGGCTTCATCAGCCTTATACGGTTATTAGAAAGTTACGTATTTTCATTGTTAGTTCATTTGACTAGTATAAATTTTCTTCTATATGGGCACTGTTTGAATATCTCAGTTTTGATTCATGCAGATTATGGAAGGAGTATTGATAACCTGTACGATCCTGAAGTTTCAATACTTCCTACCTAATCACAGGAATTCTGTTTTCTTTTCATATTCTGGCTGGTCAGCATTCTTTTAATTTGATTATAAGGATCATGTAAAATCAGCGAACCCATTTAAGCAGGTTTTGTGTTTCGTTAATTATGATGGATGGTGGGTTCGTTATTCTTTGTATTTCTTCTTTGCGTGTCTTTGAAGAATGTCGTCATACAAGGGTTTCCGACTTTTC
Organism: Sepiola atlantica; assembly: GCA_963556195.1. Classification (NCBI taxonomy): domain Eukaryota; kingdom Metazoa; phylum Mollusca; class Cephalopoda; order Sepiida; family Sepiolidae; genus Sepiola; species Sepiola atlantica. The sequence goes on from OY744535.1 coordinate 54,407,858, forward strand.
CTTTGAATCAGTGTTGTTCTCTGCACGATTTTTCAAGCTGTACCAGTTGGGAAGTAGAGGTCAGACAATACAGTGTTGCATTGTATGGTCCTCCTCTGCACATTCGAAGGTGGTTGAGTCAGTTTTGTCGCCCCATCTAGTCATAGCAACCTTTGATCGCCCTATTCCCGTTCTCAGGCGGTTGAGGGTTATTCGATTGAGCCAGTGTTCTCCTGAACCAGGAGAGAGGGCTTCAGAAGGAGGGCATGTCAGTAGGAGGGGGGGGGCATTCTTTAGCTGTCTGGTCCACAGCTGTAGTCTGATCTTTTTCTGAGATGTCGTTAGAAGTTCGACATGACTGAGGAAGTTGTTTCTTGACCTTAGTCATTGGACCGTTTGTTCACATCCATTGAGGAGATGGCGTTCATCACTGATAGTTATTTTTATCTCTCCTCGGGAATCAAGGTTCACGTCGCGATCTCTATCAAATAATGCCTACGATTACCTGCGAAACACTTTGAAGCTAAACAAATGGCAGTAGATTTTTTACATGAAAATAGCTGAGTTCGCTGTCCGAGACAAGGACACTTCGCTGTTAGATATTTCCATAACTGCTTAACATTTAAAGCTGATGTTCATTAATGAAGCTTTATTGCAATGCAGTCGTAATAAACAATCATTTCTATAGTTTTTATTATTTAGATCATTTGGACCACTATGTTATTTTCTAGTTTCGCCCGAGATTCGAACTTGGAACCAGCAGTATCATATATATTTGAGTTGATCTTCTGTAACACCATTATAAATAAATATATATATATATATATATATATATATATATATATATATATATATATATATATATATATATATATAGCTAGATAGATAGATAGTTTTTTCTAACTTAGTTCAACCCCAAACAAGGCAAGTTGGCACTGTACACGTAAGGGGCTCGTGAGAATTAGAGTGAAAGTGTTGCGGGTCATCCTAAATTGGGAGCTGTGTAGCGAGATGCTTGTTCATATTAGTTTTAAATTTCTGCATGTGCGTACAGTCGGGGAAACAGAGAGCAGTAAGGGAGTGCCAAAGGTCGGCAGCTTGATGACAGAAGCTATTTGAGTAGTAGGCTCTCTGACATCCGGGTACCTTTCACAGTGAATGGATGGGATTTAGCTGATTTTCGGGTTGGTCGGGTGTATTTATGTCGAAGGGGCACCAGAGAAGCAAGTTTATCGGAACACATTCGATTAGAGTACTTGTAAAACAAGCACAAGGATGCAACATTCCGGCGATTGGACAGGGGCTAGAGCTTGGTAGATTTTGGGGGACCTATTAGATTAGATACTCTTTTTTCGACTTTGTCTAAGAGGGAGAGACTGGTGGGGTGTTCACCAGCCCAAATGTGACAACTATACTCCATGCATGGGATGATGGTGGCTTTTTAGAGATATAGGATACTTTTAGATGTGAGAAGTTTTCTAGCGCGGTAAAGGGAGCTCACTTTCTTTGCAGTAGCCTTGGTAATGTCTTCTGTGTTCCAATTCATGTTACCTGTGAATGTTAGGCCGAGGAGTTTGAACGTTGGACTCTCAGGTAAGGTGTTGTTTACCATGACAATCGGTGATTGAAAAGGTTTCTTGTAGTTGTTGAAGGAAAGGAGCTTTGTCTTAGAAGCATTAAATGTTACCATCTATTTATGATCCCATTCCACTACAGACTAGACGTCACTTTCTAAGAATTCAGCAATTGCCTCGGATATGTGCGCGTCTGTTTTATCAACATGACGAGAGTAGAATGTAGTGTTGTCAGCAAATATACCCATCTCAGACACAATGTCATCAGGGAGGTAGTTTATGAAAATCAGGAAAATAAAGGTCCAATGATCGATCCCTGTGTACACCAGCATTTATGTCATGTTTGAATGAACGGTCGACGAGGACAACCTAGATATTTCTTTTAGATAGGAAGGATCTAATTAGATTAAATATTCGTCCAGTAATACTATATGAATTAATTTCAAATTTGATAGATAGATAGATAGATAGATAGATAGATAGATAGATAGATAGATAGATAGATAGATAGATAATTGTTAGGAGGATGGTAAAGAGAAGACGAGAGTCCGAGGGAGGGTACACACACACATTTTTGTAACTCTTCTATTTTATTCTACATGATCCTGGACAACGCCGGGTAGCCCAGCTAATGCATTGATGAAATGCGTATATGTTTTCTATTTTGTCCTATGATGACGTATGCATCCGAAATAGAACATGTTTGTAAAGATTTCATTTCCTTTACCTTAGGACATTCGTGTTGACCATTCTGTAAATGAGTATCTGTGGGTTTGCTGTTTTTGTCTTAGAAATATTTGGTTCGCTAAATTTACATGAACCGATTCTTTTTAAATGTTTTTGATATTTATAATTTAATTCTTGATAGTATTAATTTATAATTCTATTGTTTTGTTTTCATATTCATGGGAAAAACAGTTGTGGAGTATGTACAGTGTTTTCAGCAAAATCCGACACTTGACAAAAAGTAAACGATCTGCCAAGAGGTGCTGAGGAGCGTGGTGAAGCCCTGGATGGACTGCGCTCTTGCATACAAGGCCAACACAAACCAGGCGTGGCTGCTCAACAATGTTCGTCACTACTAGTCGCCGGACTTGTGGTCAGCCTCCTATAACTCTTTGTCTATTTCCTCTGGGTATGATCGAGGCCAAAGCCAACAAGTACGTCTAAAACACGGTCAACTACCTGAATGCTGCTATCGTGGTTCTATTTATCTTCCTCCCACAAGGTAAGATGTGACACAAGGTCTGGTCATTTAAAAATTGCCTGGGCAGCCCCCTCGGCATTGCCCTGTAAAGGCGCCTCAGGCGATTAGCAATAAACTAACCCCTTCTCAAAGGGTGAGAAGGCAAAGCCTGGGAGGGTGCACCTCCTAGAACTGCACAGGACGGACAACCGATAGACCAGCGTAAATCAAGACCCGAAGGCCCAAACAATACCCTCTAAAACACGGTCGACTACCTGAATGCTGCTATCGTGGTCGCCAAAGCGGGTGAAACATTACTCGCCTCTCTTGAAATGGTCATCTCCGCCTTCTTAGGTTACATTGAAAAATAATATAGAATGTAACTCTAACTGTTTGTAAATAAACTGTCATAACGGTGAGTAAACGTGATTATGTCGTACGGTTATCTTACAGTTTTATTAGGTTTAACCGCAATTCTGCAATTTGTAGATTACCAGGCGCACTGAGTTATCGTATATTATATTGATTATCTAACGATAACGTGTCTCACCAACAAACGTCTATGAAGAAGAAACGGCCATGTTCTGTATGAAAATAAAGCGCATTTAAGGTGAAATCGAAAGAAACGAAGTAATAATAACGCTGTTACAGATCATGTGGCTTACGAAATATATTTCCAGTGTACGTGGATAGCAGTGGTAGTAGATTTGAGTATTAGAGTGAAAACTCCCCCGACTTAATTTGTGCGCGTCTATTTAAAAAGAAATATATCAATATTTCTGCATGACCTTTGCCGTTGGTAACCGGTTTTCTGTCTTGTTGTTCGGTATGTCTCGGGATCTAGAGAATAACACTGGGTGCTGGTCTATTTAAACATAAAACAAATGACACAGATTGGGTGTTGTTGTACGAGAGAGAGAGAGAAAGAGAGAGAGTGAGAGAGAGAGAAAGAGAGAGAGAGAGAATAGGGGAATTATTTGGAGAGGATTTATCATAAACAGCTAGGCTATTTTGGGCTACACTGCGCGCAGGGTCAGTCGCTTCGCACGTCTTTCTTGGTTGTCATGAACAAGAGAGAACAACAACCTCTAGCGGACGTGCCGCCACTTTCGATTTCCACTGCTACTTTTACCACTTGGCCTTGGCCTTTTGGCTAAGATCAAAGTGTAGTATCTGTTCCGATGGATACTACACCCCATAGACTGGTATTGTCTTGGCCTTCGGGGCTTGATTTACGCCGGTCTATGGGTCTGTCCTGTGCAGTTCTAGTAGGTACACCCTTCCAGGCTTCGTCTTCCCTCTTTGGGGAGGAGTAAGTTTATTGCTTACTGCCTGAGGCGCCCCTACCGGGGAATTCCGACGGCGCTGCCCAGGCAATTTTTAATGGCCAGAGTGCTCACCTCTCGGGCGCTGGCTTTTCAAACCCCACTTTCCCGACCCGACCTATGGTCACATCTTACTTGTGGGAGTAAGATAAAAACTGGCCTTGTGCCTAACCTTATGGAGAGGAGTTAATCAATACTCTTACCACCTTACAGGTGTGCTACTCTTACCACACCGCTATCTACTATAAGTGAACAGTAATAACTAATTGTTTTCTGAAAATATAGACCAATATGTGGTAGAAATCACTAACTGCAAATATTTATTGTGTGGCTTTGTAACCGAAGTTATCGAGCAGCCATTTAATTGAAGGACGACTGATTTATCTTTATACCGCGTTATGAGGTCAAAACATGCAACAGCAGCTCAATTGATCTCCTCGAAGTTTTAAAGTACGCTTAAAGGCAGAATTATAGGCAACAATAAGTGGGGTTCACCATCAGTAATATTCAGAGGTGCGCAGTTGACGAAAATAGAAGACATATCTGTAAACCGTTTATACGTAGATAGAAAGGTATTAAGTATTTGAATTCGGAGCGCGCATGTGGCTATTATTTACATTATAAATTAAATTGTCTATTTTAAGGATGAAGGAATTAATATATATATATATATATATATATATATATATATATATATATATATATATATATATATATATACAAATTATTTAAAAACTATATATTCTGTAAATGAATCATAGTTTCATTGATGCGGAAAGCCTTTACTGTTTAAAAAAGACCCTTACAGTCCGTATATAATAATGCGAATCTCACAAAAACTAGGGCAATCCGATAATAAGTAGGCACAGACTCTAAGGGTCTTTTGTAAGCAGTAAAGGCTTTCAGTGTCAATGAAAGCATGTTTCATCTAGAGAATCAGTAATGTATCTCTCTCTTTCTCTCTCTCTCTCTCTCATATATATATATATATATATATATATATATATATGTGTGTGTATATATATATATATATATATATATATATATATATATATATATATGTGTGTATATATATATATATATATATATAGTTATATCCTAGTGTTATCAGCTGTTACTCGAATTACCTCCACCGAGACGTATGTCACAGATGAAGCGTCACTATATAAATTTGTAAAAAGCATATCAACGCCTATGCATGATATGCGAATCCTATTGTTCAGTTATTGAATAACAATTTAGAGATATTTCAATAGAACACACACACACACACACACACATATATATATATATATATACATATATATATATATATATATATATATATATATATATATATATATTATATTGAACATATTGTAACAATGTAATTGTTTCTAAAGTTCTTAGTTGCCTACACTGTTTACTGGCCCATATTAATTTTCCACTGTGCACATGTTCTCGTCTTTTTTGTGCCAGCTTACATGACCTACAACGATTTATTTATTAAAATGACTTTCATAACTAAGTATGGTACAAAGTAGTTATTACATCGCTACTGAACGTTAACACAACGGATATATATATATAAACCCGATGACACATACATAGATTGGTATCACACAAAACTTGTGTCAAGGGTGGTAATCAACATCCACTGGTAGAGCAAGAGACTACTGGAATTTTCAGTAAGCTTATTTCTTTTATCTGTACTCAAAATTCAGATTAAGCCATCGTTCATTATCAGTGAGAACTCAATGAGTTGTAATAGTTATCGAAGAATCGGAGATTACTGGAAATCTTGAGAGACTTGTGTCACTCACTCCAGCTTACGCAACGTGATGTTAAACGATTATCGAAAAAAAGCATGGAGTACTGGACATTTGAGGAGACTTAGAGTTCTATTAAGAAATTCAATTTAATTGTTTTTTGTTCACTTATACAAATTCTTGTCCATAAAAAACAGATGTATTTCATGAAAAACTAATTTCGAACGAAATCTGAAAAACATAAAAATATGGCGTCATACTTTCTATCATCCTCTTTGATTCCCCTACACAAAGAAGATAATATAAAGAACATAATATCTACAACACCGTGCAATACTCACTCGCAAATCAGTCTTTCTTATGAATACAATTATTTGTCTAAGTGTTAAGAATGTAACTTTAATTCAATTTCTACATCGTTGTCTTTTTCTTAGCACCAACCATATTTTAATTGTTTCAGAATTTCTTACACACCTAAAGAACTGTTGGGCACAAAGATGAACGTTGAATATTCTTTGTAAACAAAAATATTACGTTTTAACGGAATTTATCGTCGATATTACTTTATGACAATAAATTGGGAGGCATAAAAGTTCAATTTTCAACGTTCAAAATAAATTAGAATGTTGTACCAGGGAAAATAAAACGTATCATGAATACTTTTTTCATGTACATTTTTACATAGTATAATCGAAAATATGTACAGCTGCTCTCAACAATATTAAATGTTAAAATAAGTCAGAACATTAATCTTTATGATCGTATTTATTTACTCTTTGTATAATCGTCATTCGATTTTTTCTTCTAGTAAAATGTGTATGTCGAAGACTTTGTACATTTTTCGAAGTATGAAATAGTACACGTATCATAAAAAATTAATATACAATGTCCATTAAGTTTAAGATAAAACAAAGACAAAAAGATTAGTATTAAGCGTTCAGAATGTAACTTTAATTTAATGCTTCAATCGTTATCTTATTTCAAGCATCAAACATATTTCAACTGTTTAAGACCTTTGCTAGAGACGAAAAGAATTCTTGGCACAAAAAATCAAGTGCAAACCTTCTTTGTAAATAAAAAGAACATGTTTAAACGGAATTTCTAGTCGATAGTATTTTATTACAATATATTGGTGGTTCAATTTTTAAAGTTAAAAATAAAATAGAAGTTGTTATCAGAAGAAACGAACCGTATTATTTTATGCGGATTTGTTATTGTGTAAAAAATAGTTCAAATCTTAGGGAATACAAGAAAGTATGTGTTTTATTTGAGATCTTTTATTACAAAAAAATATGGCAACCATTTTGAATTTTAGTCTTTCAGTTTTTTACAGTTTACCGTTAACCCTTAAATGCTTTATTCGTTATATTTTGTTTTGACATCGAAGATACTGATTGCCTATTTAGCGAGTGTTCTGATGCAACATCATACTAATACCTACTCACGCTTGCCAACAGGCTCGTTTCAGATGTGAAACAAGTTGCAGTTTGACACATTTTCGTTGAATATTATATTAAATAGGCATTTTGTTTGAATGCGTAATATTTGAAACAAAAAGCATTAAAAGGTTAAATCACTATGGAATTTCCATCTTTAAAACGACATAAACATAAGCATCAGTATCCTTTTTGAAATACAAAATAATCACGAGATAAAATATTAAATATTTCCAAACAGAAATGAACACCGTCATATGTCCACATGTAGCGCGTAACCGTTCCCTTCAGAGCGTATTGTTTATTGCAGGGGCTGGCAACTTCCGGCCCGTGGGCCACATCCGGCCCGCGAAGGCTTAGCGTTCGGCCCGCCACCCTGCTATGCTTTATTATTGCAATCCGGCCCGCGGACCTCCCAGTAAAACTCATACCATTTAGTGACAGACGTAAAATTAGGTTTCAATTAAGATTTACAGTGTGATAAAAATGTATGAATATCAGCGAGAGATGATACATGTATATTTCATAAACATAGAAAAAGAGAGAGGTAAAGAGGAAACGCGAGACGAGGAAAGGGCATGAAACATAGAACCTATGTGAGGTGTGTCAAAACGAATGCTGGATCAACTTGCTACTTCCCCCGTCATTATTTTTTATGATTCCAAAATGGCTCTTCGTCGACGCATTTTATAACATTACATACAGAAGTCTTTTGAGAACAAATATCAGATTTGTAGAGTGTCAAATGCAATTTTTGTACAACTTATTCATGTAACCAAAATATAGTAATTCTGAGATTTCCTTTTTCACTCCGGCCCGCGATCTCCTTCCAAAAGTCTTATCTGGCCCTCACTCTGAAAAGGTTGCCCGCCCCTGGTTTATCGTCTTAACAGCAACCACTTTAACGTCAGCAGATACACGCAACTCAGTGAACAGGCCTTCATAACAAAAGTTACGGCTCGGGATCTTTATACACGGAAGGCTCAAGAATCTGAGAACCAATCTTCCCAGCAACAAGACTTCTAAATGATTGATTTTTTACGTAAGTAAATAACTTACGTCAAAAATCTCATCACAAACCCGAGTGAGTTGAGTCGGGGAATTACCTGATTGATCTTCTAGCCTTTTTTTTTGCTGATTCTTTCAACCAATAAGATCCAACTCTCCTATTTTTACTTCTCGATAAATCCCGTTTTGGGTGAAGTTTCTACCTGCTTTTACTGAAACTTGCTCGTAATCTGCTGCCAACCTCTAATGTCTGTTGAGTCGTTACTTGGCTTTCTCTGATATGAATATAAAAAAAATAGGTTCTTTCTGTCTTTATTCATATGGCTGTCACACCGAAATTAAGCAGCATAGAGCCTGGCCAGTACCAGATGGGTGACCATTTGGGAATGCTAGGCGTTCTCTGTCATCTTCCCATGACCGGGATATACATTCGGCTGGGGACAGCTTGGGAATTTGATATTCCCTGCAAACTTCCTCCTTCGGGCAAAGGTGGCAGAGTCCACCCAGAGCTAATACCACACCAGGTACCGGTTCGGTTTCGCTATTCCCTTTTTGTCATGCAAGTTTATTTATTTATTTCTTATAATTAAATATTAGTCATTTAATTCTCCATTTTCTAAGCATAAGGTTTTATCTTGTCTTCTTCAATTAAATGCTCAAAATTTTTCATTGTTAGCTTTAAAAAATCTTAGTTTTCGGCTTATTCTTTTCTCGTTGAGAACACCATTTATCCCCTCCGCTTCCTGTTGATTCTGGCCAGTGATCTTATCTTAGAGCCGCGTGTGCGATTTCTATGTTTACTATTCTAGTCAGCCAAATTAGCCTTCTTTAGCATTGTTTTTCCTTTTTACCTTCTGCTTTAACTCTATATTCACTAAAACTCTGTGTCGGCTTTAACATATAGTGCCATACTACTTTTTTTGAATTGAGAAACCTATACATGCCTATAATCATTTTCAATTTCGATATAAATAAGAAGCGCACGGAAGGCTTATATATATATATATATATATATATATATATATATATATATATATATATATATATATATATATATGTGATTTTATGAAGGCTTACCAAAGCATTCCTTTCAGGACACCAATGATCACCATTAAAGATATTTTTTCTTACAAATATTATTTATTCAAATTAAATGTTTTTTCCTACACGTGTTTCACTACCAAGCAGTTACTTGCTTGGCAGATCATAAGGGAAATTAAATGTCTGGAATACTGGTTTCAACTGCCGACAATACACAATGTGGCGTTGCAATAGTTGAGGTCACTTAAGAAGAGAAGAGGAAAAAAAAATATATATATATATATATATATATATATATATATATATATATATATATATATATACCCGTGGCTCCTTAGGTCACAACAACTATCACTATTTATTCTACGTTGATCTCATTCTTACATTCATAAACTGTATTTTTAAGACATTGTTCTGTCATAACTAAACATACTAAGTCTATTCACTTCTATATAATTATTCTTATATAGCAGAATCATATCTTTATACTTTATTATTCTTATCTATATGAAGAGACTTATTATTTTGCCATCTAATTTACATATGTCTTTTTATTGCGTAAAAAACATTTATGTAACTTAGATGGCGACGCTGACAAAAGAGAGTAAGTTATTCTGTAAATGCTTACACAGGCATTAAGAAATATTAGGGAATGGTTCAATCAATCTATTGCGAGGTCACGAGAGAAATACAGAAAGACAGAGAGAGAGAAAGAAAGAGAGAGACGGGTAACTTGTTCAGTTGATTTTAAATTGCAACTAATTAAAGCAATTAAAACAGAAATGTCTTTTTCAGCATAACTCAATCCCAGAACTAAATTTTGTTAACATGTATTTTCTGTTATAATAGTATATAGGTATAGGTCTTAGGGAAAGTAATGTTGATTAACTCACATTTAGTAAAGACGAAAACACCGCCACCACACTATTAACACACGCCAGCATTTACATAAGATCATGTCGAAACTGTAGGAAATTCTACATTAGGGAGACCTATCGTATTTTCAACATAATTACAGCCGATGTGTTTGGAGTTAGGTGATACTTTCATTTCACTGATTTCACACATGCTATCTCATCATCTTCACATTTTCAATACACAAAATCTGCTATAGTTAAACACGATACACCTTATTGAATCTAGGCTTGTTTTACAAGCTTAGGACAGAATCACACAATGATCTCTTTTCTTTTTTATATTTGCAATAGTATATCTAAATAAATTCTCATCGAACATACTTGCCAATATTCGACACGGGTTAACTTCTCTTTTTCCTTGTCGCCCCGTCTCCTTTCATACTTGGCCTATTCTTTTATTTTTCCTTTCCTTGGCTGAGATTAGCACTCACCACCGCTTCCACCATCTACATCCTAAAGTCATTTTCCCCTATTTTTACTTACGAATATCTACCCCTTATTCCTCTTCTACCTCTTCTTCGTCTTTTTTTATATCTGACTTACTCTCTGCCCTTCTCCGTTTCCCAACCTCCACTAGATCTTCGTTCAACGTTTTTGTATTAATTATCGATTTCTCTTCAATAAAATCCCTTTTACCATGCATAAGGTCTGACTTTCAAACCGAGATATCGGTGTTCAAAATATGTGTATATCTCATTATTTGTATTATCTTTATTTTACTTTCATTCACACCAAAGAGAACATATTGCCACTGATTCGTAAAATCTTCTGTTATAGGAGCCATATTTATAGGACACAACTTTTGTAGGATGCTTTTTAAATTAGATGTAAATTTCTGCATGTTGGTTCGTTTATGGAAACAGTGAGCAAGCAGAGAATTCCAAAGGTAAACGGTCTGAGGTGAGAATGTATCAAAGTAGAAAATCTTGGAGCTTCCAGTGGTGGCTACAGTTAAGGGGTATGCTTAGCTGCTATTCGGGTGGGTTAGATTAATTATTTTGAAGGGGTACAGGTGCAGTAAGTTTATCCAAACACGTTCCGTGGAAGTTCTTGTAAAAAAACACAAACATTTAACCCTGCGGCAATTCAATAGGGGTTAAAACTTACATACTTATTCATTCATTCCATATACTAACAATTCAATTTTATTTGAAATGTTAATCCAATTTTTTAAACTTCATAATATTGACCCTGTCGAAGTCACCATCGTCTTTAAAAAAAACATTTATTCGCAATAAACACCTAAAAATAAACCTTTACTCCATCCCAACTCTTTTAGACTTTAGAACTGATTTAAAACCAATTTAGTCAGACGAGTCTTAGTCATCCATTAAATGCGTTTTAAGATGGCGCCATAATTACAGCCGATGTGTTTGGAGTCAATAGCAACCCACAAGTATTTAGGTTATTGTCTCCAATGTCTCTTCATCTACGTCTGCCAATTGATTAGCCTGGACACGCCGATATGGTTTCCTGGATACCAGAGATATTAAGCATAAGGTTGATGCAATACATTTTTTTAGGCTTAGACTTTTTATCAGCCAGTCTTGTAAGCCTTCACTTCGCTATCAGACTCTTGAAGAGCTTACTTTTTCTTAAGGTGAAAACAACCTTAAGAAAAAGTAAGTCTAGGATATTTAACGCTAGTGGTGGGGTTTCTGTCAGGCTTGGGTTGTCTGGAAGTGATTCTCCCCCTTTTTATTATTAAGATAATCGTTTTTCATCAAGTGGCTTCATACCTTGTTTAGAGCGACTAACATAAAAAGTGGCTTTAATTATTAAGACTTTTTTGTCAGCGAGCCTTGTAACCACTTTCTCCCTTATTAGGCTCTTGAAGGTCTTACTTTTTGGCGAGCCTGTTTGGAGTCCAGGGTATTGGACGCTCGTGGTTGGATTGTGTTCAGGCTTGATTTGTTTTGAAGGGATTTTACCTTCCTCTCTATTTCTATTATTAGGATTAGCCCCTTTCATCAAGTGGCCTCATACCTTCTCTGAAACGGCTTCTATAAGAAAGGGGACTGATTATTAAGACTGTTTGTCAGCCAACCTTGTAACCCCTTCTATTTCTAGTCGGCTCTCTCACGCTTTGTTCGTCTTAAAGTGATTCTACCTTTCTCTAAAGTTCTATTATTAGCTCCTTTCTAAATGTAGCTTCGTGCCTATAACGACTTCCATACAAAACTGAACAAACAGATAGAAAAATATAAATCTAATAATCGTAGAGAATGAAGTAATTTGAGCACGAGAATTTAGGACACTCACAGCATACACAACCCGGAAAATATAATCTTGACAAATATATTTTGACAAATATATTTTGACAAATATATTTTGACAAATATATTTTGACAAATATATCTTGACAAATATATTTTGACAAATATATTTTGACAAATATATTTTGACAAATATATTTTGACAAATATATTTTGACAAATATATTTTGACAAATATATCGTGACAAATATAATTTGACAAATAATGACACGATCTTTGCAATGATTATTTTGTTTATTAAATAAATTTGTAAATAAAAAACGCGCCAAAATATACATATTTAATTATCCCTCTTTTTCTTAAAATAAATATTTCCCTATATTAAAAACCGACCTTGTGACCAAACAACTCAGGTTTATTATCCGTTTGTTTACAGATGTCACGTGTGTGCGCAAAAGTCAACAGGAAGTCAAAGAAACCGGTGTAGACTTTTCATATTTGCTTAATTCTGGGTTCCAATTAAACTTAATTGGTATAACGGACGTTAAAGCGAATATGATGATTATTTGCTGGAAAAAATGTTCAAGTGTTGTAATAAACACACTTTAACTGAAAAGTCCATTATTTGTGTTCACTGGCCCTTTGACACCGAGGAGAGTTTGTTTGATTAACTAATCTTTATCTATGACGCATACGTTAACAGTGGCGCATTGTAAACAAGTGACGCACTGAACAAGAGAGCGATCCACACAGCTAGCCCTACATGCCGGGACATTTTCTGCTCTGATACCTTCTTTCTTCGAGCTGCTAATCTTTGGAATTCCCTTCCTGCTCCCTGTTTTCTCCGACCGTACTGTTATTCGGAAATATAAATGTAATATTAACATCTGACTGCCCAACTCTCCATCTCCTTGGCCTTTTGGCTAGGAACAAAGTGTAGTATCTGTTCCGATGGTACACTTGAAGGAGTGGTCCTTCTAGACTCAGACAACATTTATTTTTGTTCAAATCCAGAGTGTCACTTTTTGTGGAGCTGTTTTTCTGCTCCACATTAAGAACTGACCTTGTGTCTAACTTTGCCCTCGTAGGGAGACAAGTAAATATGAACTCTCCACTCGAGTTGTTCCCTATAAAACTGACTCTAATCGTAGTAGTTCTTACGCTTCAATGTTTGGGGTGAAGATAAGTTTGCAAAAAATCAAATAGAACAAAAACATTTGTTGATTCTCTGTTTTTTTTAGATGAAGGCAATAGTCCGAACAATCGAAATTATATAAAACATTTCTGCTCATGCAAATAAACTGCATTCGAGTAAAGAGTAGGACAGCAATTAAAGTAAGTTATGTCTAAAAGAGATTTTTGCTAAAATTAATTCTAATCTAAATGTTAGATAACGAAGAGGGTGGAAAGAGGGTGCCTCAAGGGAAGATGGGAGTCTAAGAGAAAGTCAGAAATGACGTCACCTCGCTTAGGGCTGATTCTCTTTCTTCAGCCTGAATTCAGCCGACGAACGAGACGTGAGAACTGCTTGTCCCGCCGACCACAGCATGGGGTACAGGGGGCCAAAAGTCGTTATGGTATCTCTCCCCAATGCAGCCTAGACTCTTTCTCCCTCTTGTACACTATACAGTGAATTTCTGTCTCTGTCATGTTTAATAAACCCTTTAAACATGAAATCCGACGTCCATGTGTCGTCGATCAGGATCGAAGGGCAGAAGCCAGCAACGACGAAACCTGGGTATATACCCAACAGTAAGCAGAAATGTAACATAAATGATTAATACTATTCTATACTCTTACTTCTTCCCATGCGTCGGCTACTCTCTGTCCTTTTCTTCTATATAGTTTTTCCCTATGCCTTTTCCTTGTTGTTGTCTACTTTCTCATGTCGCCTCGTCGTGCTTTACCTTCCTTCCTCCCTTTTTCTACAGAGTGTATGATTTCATACTTTAACCACCCTCACGTTTAAAGAGGAACATATTAATTACAAATTACAAAATAATAGACATGAAACGGTAAAGAGAATAGGAGGAGAATAAATAGTGAAAGAAGCCAAAACGCAAAGAAAGACAAACAGATAAGATATATAACAGAGTATGTTTTTTTGTTATTTATACGAACATTATTAGATAAACATTATTTAGCTATACATTTGCGGACATGTTTCGGTCAGAGCAATGGATAGCCAGACCGGGCAGGGTCCATCGAATGTAGCCGTAAAGAAAAGGGTGGGTGTTTTTTTAACTCCCACAGCGGTAAGATTTGACACAAGGTCTGGAAAGTGGGATTGAAAAACCAGCGACATAGAGGAAGAGCACTCTGGCCTACAAAAATAAAAGGTGTTTCCTCGAATGGGTTTGACCATCAATTACTCTGACCGAAATATGTCTGTAAATGTGTAGCCAAATAATATTTATCTAACTAAAAGAATGTATGCCTAGTAAAAAATATATCTATTATTAAACACTTTTATATAAACACAGTAATGATTCTCTGTATTTTTACCCTGTAGATGTAAACTTATTTAGATTACTATATATATATATATATATATATATATATATATATATATATATATATATGTATATGTTCGTGTATATGGTACATGTTCGATATCAGCACCGAATTTAAACGCCAGTTTAAATGACTTTCAATCCGATAGTTTAAACACTTCGAAATACCTTTCAAATTTCGGACTGTCACGAAATAATTAATTTGTTTTTAACTGTAAACAAAATATTTGAATTGCTGACTTGTTTACGAAGAAACCGAAATGCATTTATGATGGATTTAATCACGTAATAGGATTTTAATGTGTAACTTTTTTATTAAGATAATAATTGGAAAAGATAAACAAGAACAGTGTTTTTAGAACAAACACTTAACTTAAAAAAAGCGATTGTATTTTTTTTAAAACATTGTATATATTTTAAAATATTCATTTTTAAATATTATTTGGGGTGGCGGCTTAGATGACACACACACTCAAACACATCTCTCTCCCTACCTCTCTCTCTCTCTCTCTTTCATGCCCTCTCTCTCTCTCTCTCTCTCTCTCTCTATATATATATATATATATAGCGATATATATATATATATATATGTATATATATATATATATATATATATATATTTATATATTTATATAATTATTAATGACAATATATGTATTAGCATATACTATCAGTTCCTTTTACTTTGTAGTCTCCTTAAAAGATTCAGCTCAATGATTGTCAATCATTGATAACAGAGCATATATAAGTCAGTTTATATTATATTCCAATAACCATCGTTTTATTTTATTATTTTTATTTTTTCCCATTTCCAAAAAAACAAATAAAAACAAATAAAAAACGAGCAAAAAACTCACACGTGGGGGAACCCACTAATACGCCATTTTGAATTCAAAATGGCGTATTAGTGGGTTCCCCCACGTGTGAGTTTTTGCTCTCTTTTTATTTGTTTTTTGTTTGTTTTCACTCAAAAATGAACTACTGTATAGTGTAGATTTTTTCAAGACACTTTAATCCAAGAACTTTTTACTCTTTGTGAATGTCTTCTGATGATTTTGTAGTGTTGCAGAGACGATATTGATATAAAAATGTTGTTTGGCACAAGACAAATGAAACGGACCGTAAAAATATATCTCACAGAAATATTGTTTTTTGGAAATGTGAAAAAATAAAAATAATAAAATAAAACCATGGTTATTGGAATATAATATGAACTGACTTATATATATATATATATATATATAGAGAGAGAGAGAGAGAGAGAGAGAGAGAGAGCGAGAGCGAGAGAGAGAGATCGAACAGATTTTTTCAAATAGTAAAGTGACCAGCTTCGGACCAATCAATGCATTGCTTGGCCTCAAAAGTTATCGATAAGTGAATGAATATCAAGTTGACTGCCAGAGTTGGATTATCAGACATGAACAATTCACCTGCAATCTCTCATTATCCGACTTCAAAATGTTAACGGATGAAAAGAAAAAAAAACAAACGTATTTTTCGATATTCAATTTTATATTTTATTATCTTTTTGCATGGACATCTTTCACTTTTTTTATGAAATGAAAACTTTTTCATTGATTGAAGAATTTCCTGAAAAAATGTTTTTGAAAAACTTCAATTGATCGACTATTATTTCGTCGACCATCAATTTATGTCAATAGTATTTATTTATTTTTTTTCACATTCATTGCAGATTATGATTTGTCGATATATTCAAGAACGATTTAAAGACAGATCACTTTTTCGATATTTTCTTTTTGGAGGGTTGGGGTTATTAAGTGATTTTTTTCTATACTTATTTATACTTATATACATGGGAAGTTAGGGTTAGGGTTATTAAGTGATTTTTCTATACTTATTTATGCTTATATACATAGGAGGTGGCAGTAGTTGACTGAAACTCTTCTAATCCAGTTCCATACAACAACTTACATTTAGGGAATCTTCACGTAGTCCATGGTGCAAGTGCTTAATTCTAGGAAGAATCAGGAACAGCAGAATAGAGTGGGTTTAGAAAAAACTTACTACTCTTCCAACAATTACAAAATTCTAAATAAACTTATTGAAATGTAATTAATTAATTCATTCAAAAAATATATATGATTAATAAATTTTTTTTAAATGTATGAAGTCAGGATAAAGACATGCTAAATGTTTTCGTTTTGTGTAACATTTTTAATGCTCAAATGATGACGCACTATTCTATCTAAATTAATAAATGTAAAGGTTTTTTTCTCCATTTATCCGAACTATACTTTTATTAAAACACATCAGACTGATTTAATTAAATTATATATTAAAATATTTAAAAAATACCCGACAGAACTCTGCTAAAACACACTCATTCAGGTGCTTCAATTGAATAATAATTTTATAAACAGTCTCTAATAAATTAATATTCTGCCAGATTAATTTCTAATTTTGATCTCCAATTTTCTTATATATATGTAATAATTTTGTTCACAGAAAATATAGTTCATATTACTTATCTTCATGCTACACATCTGCGTTCTAAAATTCTCCTACACTGATGAGGTTAAAAGAGCCCGAAACGACGTCGTCTGTAGGTTGAAAAACACTTTAATATGAAATAAATAAATAAATATATATATATATATATATATATATATATATATATATATATATATATATATATATATATGTATATATATATATAGGTTAAGGGGAGAGTAACCAAACAGAGTGCTGATAAGCAGCAGCAGTTAAATGGAGTTTTAAGAGAGGGGAAAGAAATGAGTTGAACTGCTGTTGCTGACATGCAGCCAAATTGCCTTTCTCAATTTTTTATTCTTTCACTCATAGGCCAGCCAAGGCTCGCTGCTCTTGGGCAAATCAAAATTGATGTTTGTATGATTATATTTCTGAGTTTTATTCTTTATTTTGAGGGATTCTCACAATAAAGACGAAACGTTGATAAATACATAAATAAAATAGTCTGTGACTTCCCTTTTTTTCATTTTCCATTACGTCGGATCATTTTATCACTATCTTTATTCATACACACACACACACATATATATATATGTATATATATATATATTTCTATATATATTTCATACATCATATGTATATATTTATTAGTCATATATGAGCTCCGTAAGAACTAAAGTCCGAACCATTGAGCTACATTTACAACAGCAGAATCTTAGAGATTTGAATTGCTTCACTTTTAATATTTGTAGAATTGAGAGATATTTTCTTGCTTCATTAGGATACAACGAAACTTAAAATATTTTACGTTATTTAACAAAAGTATTTATTTATCATATATATATATATATATATATATATATATATATATATATATATATATATATATATATATAGGGCCGACGGGACAGTTATAAAAGTGGGGGCGTCTCCTAAAAAGTATGGGGTCCGGTTAAACACATGCAGATCAACTTTATTATTGAGGGAGCCCAAGTCAAAAAAGAGAGGGCTTGAGCCCTCCCCCTGCCCCCCTCCCCGGTGACCGTCCATGATATATATATATATATATATATATATATATATATATATATATAATGAACGATATTTCATGAAATGAAATGCCGGGAAGACAGGATGTGTGAAAAAGGCAAAAAGAAAAACCAAAAAATACATGAAAATTTATAAAAAAACGAGACATTTTACTCTTTCGTTCGAATCAACGAATGATTTCAGAAAAAGTGAATATCTAAAGATTAATTGAAATAACGGCAAAACATAGGAAAAAGAAGAACGCACAACAGGATGTTTCTCGCACATGTTTAATTATTTAAAGAAAAGTATGAATTATGCAACACGAGTTGCAAAGACGTTACAATGGGAAAAGAGGTGAGAGAAAAGGAAAAAAGAAGAAAAATGAAAATAAATGAAAAACATGGCTGAAAAGACGTGAAAACGAATAGTTACTTAAACCGTGATCGGAGTTTGTAATGCAGTGGCGAGATATATTGCATTGTTTCAGTGTGATGTTGATTTTTTTCACACACATATGTCAACATATATATATATATATATATATATATATATATATATATATATATAAATATATATATATTTATATATATATATATTTGTTTTCCATTTTTCAATTTTCATATATATATATATATATATATATATACATACATATATATATATATATATTTAACAGAAATAAATATTTATGCATGACATATATATGTATATATATATATATATATATATATATATAAATATCAATATCAATATATATATATATATATATATGTGTGTGTGTGTGTGTGTGTTTTATTTATCGTATACGTATATATTTTTCTAGATTTGTTAGATGCGAATTGATAATTAGTATAATTTTAGTTATTCGGACTACAGTTCAGATCTTGAGTGTTATCATCACCGAGTTCGACAGAAATATTCCCGAGTTCGAAAAGATAAACCTGAAGAAAGCCGGAATGCCATACTTCGACTATGCTGTTGAGTTCTGCTGTATGTCTAGATATTTATACTCGCCGCGTTCAGTGTAAATATCACTTAATTTCTCCGTAATCACGTGACAATCTCTCAGGGCTCCAAGGACTAAGTGAACGCCTATTGATACAATGTGTCTCTGTGAACCGGGTTCGCTCCCTGTGACCATTTGAGATTGTTATTTCCCTTCGCTGATGAGAGCCCTAAGCTTGAAACAACGTCGTACGTAGGTAGACTATTAAAACATAATTTAATATCATATATATATATATATATATATATATATATATATATATATATATATAATTATTAAAAGGAAAAAACTATACACACATTAAGGTTGTATACATTATAAATTATTTCGACCTTTTAATTAGGTCTCATCAGACGTATAAACACCCACGTCAAAAAACGTGGTTGTTTATACGCCTGAGGAGACCTAATTAAAGGGTCGAAATAATTTATAATGTATACAACCTTACTGTGTGTATAGTTTTTTCCTTTTAATAAATCTGTTTTGCTCTGTTTAAAGGTACATTGAGCTCTTTTATTCGGATTCTCAACGCAATATTGAAATCTACACACTATATATATATATATATATATATATATATATATATATATATATATATATATATATATATATACCTGTTAACGATTTAATGATATATTCAATAACGTATGTCAAATGGCAATTATTTCCGCTATTTAAAACCTTTTGACTTCCCCACTATTTGTACAATTACACGCAATAAAAGTCAGTTCAATTTCAGCGTATTTTAACCGGATCGATATTGATATTTTATGACTACAATAATTGAGATATTTTGGAACTGGATAATCCTTTTGCATGTTAAGACGCACACACACATATGTTTGGTGTGGTATTTTTTATGATCTTGAACACAGTCAAATCTATAAGCAATGTTAACATGATTACACCACAAACAGTTGTTTAATGTATACATATGTAGTATTTCATATCGACTTTCGTTTCACTCTTCGCCAATACATGAGAGTTCAACCTTTTATTTACTCTTTCTTCTGTTTCTTCTCGCCTTCTTTCATACGTTCACGTAAGTTGTTTCTGTTTCTCTACTCTTTCCTTCAAAAGGTACATGCGATTTATTTCAATTTCAAAATAACATATATTTGTTTATTTCAAAATAACATATATTTGTTTATTTCAAAATAACATATATTTGTTTATTTCAAAATAACATATTTTTGTTTATTTAAAAATAACATATTTTTGTTTATTCAAAAATAACATATATTTGTTTATTTAAAAATAACATATTTTTTTCAATTTCAAAATAAAATATTCTTGTTTATTTAAAAATAACATATATTTGTTTATTTAAAAATAACATATATTTGTTTATTTCAAAATAACATATATTTGTTTATTTCAAAATAACATATATTTGTTTATTTCAAAATAACATATTTTTGTTTATTTAAAAATAACATTTTTTTTTCAATTTCAAAATAACATATTTTTGTTTATTTAAAAATAACATATATTTGTTTATTTAAAAATAACATATTTTTGTTTATTTTAAAATAACATATTTTTTTCAATTTCAAAATAACATATTTTAGTTTATTTCAAAATAACATATATTTGTTTATTTAAAAATAACATATTTGTTTATTTAAAAATGGTATCAGTTTACAATTAAAAAATAACAAATGTTTATCTTAAAGTGACGTTTTTACTTTGAAAACAAGATTTTTTTTTCGGATTAAAAATAAGATAGTTAAATTTAAAAATGACATATTTTAATTTAAATATAATTTAATTTTAATTAAAAAATAACATATTTAATTAAGAATAACGGCTGTTTTCAATTTTAAAATAACATACGTTTCTAAAGTTAAGAATAACATATTTTGGATTTAAAGGTAAAATAATATTTTTTATTTAAAAATAAAATCTCTCACTCATATCTTTTTAAATTTTAAATTATATGTTTTAATTTTAAAAAAATACATATATTAAGTTTTAAAAAAGCATCTTTTTAAATGTAAAATAAAAATCTTTTTTAATTTAAAACTAAAATATTTCACTCATTTCTGATGAAGTCATCTAATAATAAAAACGAAATATCAAATCTCCCCACACGAGTTGATTAGATATTATTGTTTTGTCGATCCGGTGTTTGTTTTTTACATTTATCTCTACATCTTTCACCTAAATGTACAACAGAAACAATATTTCTGATGATTGCCGACCTCCATAATTACCTCGGAATAAACGATTATAACGTCTGAAATTACATCCATTACAATAATCACACACGCGGAGAGAAAACGATAGAGAAAGAGACAGTGTGCGATAGACATAAAAAAGAATGAGAAAGAGAATAAAGAGAATAAAGAGAGTGCGAGAGAGAGAGAGAGCGAGAGAGAGAGAGAGGGAGAGAGAGAAGAGAGATAAGGAGGGGAGCGATGTATACAAATAAGGCTGCATGGTATTATTTACGTCCTCTTCAGGAGGTTAGGCACAAGGCCATTTTTATCTTACTCACACAAAGTAAGATGTGACCCAAGGTCGGGTCGGGAAAGTGGGACTTGAAAAGCCAGCGCTTGAGAAGATGAGCACTCTAGTCTACAAAAAATGCCTGGGCAGCCCCGTCGGCATTCCCCGGTAGGGGCGCCTCAGGCAGTAAGCAATAAACTTACTCTTCCCCAAAGAGGGGAGGCGAAGCCTGGGAGGGTGTACCTCCTAGAACTATACAGGATAGACCCATAGACCGGCGTAAATCAAGCCCCGAAGGCCAAGACAATACCAGTCTATGGGGTGCAGTATCCATCTGAACAGATACTACACTTTGATCCTGGCCAAAAGTCCGAGAAGAATATCTATAAAAGAGTCTGTCAATCGATCTGGCAGTTCGTTACGCTTCAGTTTGAAATGCTATTTTTCCTGTCTATCATGATTAAGGTTATAAATAGCTTTTCAGGGGTGTCCGCGGCACAGCTCTATATGAGGTTATGTTCGCCCTTTGGTCTGTCACGCTTAAGTTTGACAATTGAAATATCATTATCATCGCTAAACGAATGAATGGACGCATCTTAACGATGCCCGACCTTGTCGGTTTAAAGGCTTAGTCTGGTTTCGGTCCCCTGGGGTGAGTAATAGATATTTTTATTTCTCATGCGACCAAAATAGCACAAACGAATGGACACAGTCATTAAATCATAGAAAGGACAGAAGACGACGAACAAAAAGTATACTTATTATTAGTATTATTATTATTATTATTATTAGTAGTAGTAGTAGTAGTAGTAGTAGTAGTAGTTGTTGTAGTAGAAGAAAAGAGGAATAAGAATTAGTAGTATTAGAAATTAGAAGCAGTAGTAGTAAAAGGAGAAAAAGAGTAGTAGTAGAAGTAAAAGGACGTAGTAGTTTTAACAGTAGTAGTAGTAGTAGTAGTAGTAGTAGTAGTAGTAGTAGTAGTAGTAGTAGAAGGAAGGTGAATGAAAAGAAATGGTAGTGGTAAAAGAAGAATGAATAGAAGTAGTAGTAGTGGTAGTAGAAAGAGAGGAAGAAGAAAAGTAGTAGTTGTAGTAGTAGTAGTTGTTGTAGTAGTAAAATGATAAGACAAAAGTACTAGTAGCAGTAATAGTAAAGTAGAGCGAAGTAGTAGTAGTAATAGTAGTAGAAGAAGCGAAGAAGGAGAAGAAGAAGAAGAAGAAGATTATTATTATGATTATAAGAATACATGAATTTTTTATGTGCGAAACAATACCATTTTATTTGATAAAAAATAAAAAAAGATATAAGCACGTATTAAACAAGTACGTATAGGCACACTGTTAAAAAGACGCTTCAGATGGAGTGAGTGTACCTTATTTAAAATACATTCAAACGTCGCTATTAAACGCCATGTATGCCTTACACTACCTAGCCAGTATCACCCTCCCCGCAGTCGTCACGTAATTGGCATTTAACTTTGAAATAGCATTTTATGTCGGCCTATCATGTTTAAGTGTAAAATAGCATTTGCATACACTAAACGCACACATTGAATGGTCGCATCTTATTTAGATGCGTCCAGGCTTTTCTAAAAGAGACTCTGGGGTGTAAGCATAAAATAAGAATTTCAGACTAAATGGAAATTTAGTTTATGTAATAGTGGCTAAGCACATGCTAGTAGAAATAAGGACACAAAACATAACTACAGCTGAACTACGTTATTTCGTTCGATTCCTTCGAACATATTCATTTGGTAAAAATAAGCTTTATTAAACAGAACCCAACATTTTATACGGTGAAGCGTGGAACATAAATCGAACGGGTGGAGTTGTTAGCGTGGTAGAAAAAGAATAGATGTTATATGTAGTAGTTAAGTACATAAGGTACGTAAGGAGAGGAGAAAGTTGAGATTAAGGCAGGGAAAAGTGGGAGGAGCAAAGATAAGTTTATCAAATTAATATGATGGAACTAATTGACCAAAATATAATAGTTCATCTTTAATTATGTGTTTGTGACCTTATTTTTACTAGCATGTTGACTTACTTATCACCGATTCCATAAACTAATTTCCATAAGAGACTCTAAAAGTTTGGAATCGTATTTTTATTTTATCTTACATGGTTAGGTATGAAACAGCCTTTTCATCCATGTACGTATTACATTTTCTTTATTTCTTGTCTGAGTTTGTCCTATTCATTCACTTTCTAGCTTTTACTATTGAATTTCGCTATGTCCCCGTCTATATTAATAACATTATGAAACAACGCCACATGTGTACGTTTATCTCACGAATATTTATTGAAATCAAAAACGCAATATCGCAAATAAAAGAAAACAATTTAAATCAGATTTCAAATCCCATTAATATTCATTCTCACTCCTTTGCTTGCACACAAGGCTAACATTAGTAGCCAGTTTCCCCCTCTCTGAATTCCCCACGTAATCAGCACTCTCTCTTTTATTTTTCAA
>OY744535.1:54444710-54524710 GCA_963556195.1 Sepiola atlantica
TTTATATATTTTTGCAAATAAATAATATAAAGCGTAATATCTGTGTTGTCCAAATTTGGTGCAATAATATCTTGGGGTCTGCGCTCGTGCCGGACGACCATAGAATAGAAGTATTTTAAAGCACGACAGAAATATACAAAAATGAAAGATACAAAGGTGTATTTTCCACAGGTTTCGTTAGTATAATATGAATCTTTATGAATAATAATATGAAAAAGTGTCACATTCTACAAAATATTTTATCCGATAGATTCCAAAAATACATTTATAAATACTTTTTTATGATTATATCTGAATTCATCTAGTTAATATTAACTTAGACAAACGTTTTACTTGATTATACAATTTATTTCAAATATATATATTACTCTATTTAAAAAATAATAAGTGTGTGGTAGATTTCGCATGGTGTATTGTTGTCACATGTGGGCTTGTGCACAATCAACTAGTCTCTTCCTCCTCGACAGGGTCCAAAAAAGAGTCTGTAATCTTATAGGGCCCATACTGTCTATTAAGCTCAACCCGCTGTCCCATCGCCGCAATGTTGCATCTCTGTGCTTGTTTTACAAGTACTTCAATGGAATGTGCTCCGACGAACTTGATTCTCTGGTGACCCTCTCGACGTTAATATACTCGACAAACCCCACAATCGACTAAATCCCATTCATTCATTGTGGAGGTCCCAAGATGCCGGGTGAATTTTTACTCTAATAGCTACTATCATCGAATTGCTAGCCTTTGTGATTCTGTTCCTGCTCTCTGTTTCCTTGACTGTGCTGACATGCTGAAATTTAAATGTTATCTAAACAAATATCTCGCTGCTCAACCCCTCACTTGGAATGCTCCCTATAAGTGTGTTCCCTAATCCACAGTAACCTATTGCGTCTCATTGGCAACGTGCCCCTTGTTTTGGGTAAATAAACGTTTTAAAAAATACCAATGTAAATTGAAATAGTCAATGAAATGACCTACTATTCTTCTCACACGTAAATTTGTCATACCTTAGGATTTTGACCTATTTTTATAATTGAAAGGAAATCGTAAAGTGTTTAATAAAAAATCAAATCTGTTATAGTTACATAAAAAAGGTTAGAGTTTGTGAAATATAGGTGAAAAGTGCTGAGATTACCTTTGATCGATCAACTTTAAATCATTGGTTTTGGCATTTTATCGATTGTTTTCTTTCATCAATTTATTGATTGGGACGAACTCTTTATATCACATATATGTCTTTTGCGATTGCAAGCATATAATAAGCATGCTTTGTTAATCCTATTCAAGCAGTAACAGTTAGATATATTTTTATTTCCAAATACGTTTGTTTATACAAACATATTAACACGGTGGCTTTTTGTGTGATGGTGAGGTGGCTAACGACGCGGAGTGAGGACCTGGGTGTGTCGGGTTCGAATCCAGCTCCTTCCACAAAAAAAGTTATGAAAATACATTTATGGCAATTAAGCTACACAGAGGCTTCCACTAATGCAATTCCAAATTAAAAATATCAAACATTAATTAATTATGAACGGTTAAAAAATAGTTATGCTAATTAGGCAGTAAAACAGTTTCTCTATTTATCGTTTATCTGCACTAATATACAGAATATCAAGATATTACATTGTATTATTGCTTTAAATAACAGTAACCTGTTTTGATTATGATATATGAGTGATAAATGAAAAAAAACTCTCGCATTTATTAACTTATATATATAGTCTAAAGAAGCTTTAAGTCATTGTAACAACAAAAAAAGAAGTAAAATGCAGTTTAAATTCCCAGAGAAACTAGCTAAATCCAAGATATTGCAGACTTAACATTCGTTGGAAAATTCATAAATAAATTTTAAAAAATATGAGTAAATAAAATTTTAAAAATGGGGGGGGGGTTAAGTATCTAACACTGAAACAAAAACAGGAAACCTTAAGCGTCTAATATTAACACGGGGATCATCAGCTGTTTACCATGTAACTGTTTCGGAGATTTAAAAAAAGGACAGTTATAATATTCATGGCTCTCCAATGCTACATATATATATATATATATATATACATATATATATATATATATATATATATTATTATTTCATGTATCCATATAAAGTGTTTTAAAAAGATATAATATTTTATGTATCAATTTTCAGTATTTACTTCTACAGGGGTGAATACGCGAGTAGAGCTAAGTAGTAAGTTATTAAAATATGTTTATGTCAATTAAGCTACACAGAGGCTTCCGCGTGTCATCCTCGTAGGGAATTGTAAGGCTTAAATGCATGGAGTTTCATATATATATATATATATATATATATATATATATATATATATATATATATATATATATATATATATATATATACATTATTTATTTAAAAACTATACGTTACATATTTCAGAGACGTGCTGGTGATCGTTGAATTCCATTCTTCGATTCGTTTTCATGTCGTGAGTCGCTGATGATTTGAACGGATTTTTACGGCCTTTTCTAAACGGTAAAAGCTCAATCCATGTCAATGAAACCATGGTTCGTCTCTAAAATATGTAATGTATAGTTTTTAAATATATATATATATATATATATATATATATATATATATATATATATATATATATATATATATATATATAGAGAGAGAGAGAGAGAGAGAGAGAGAGAGAGATGGATAAGTAGATAGATAAAATAATATAAACTGAAGCATTACGACTTTTTCTCTTTACATATATGTGATAATCATTTTTTATTATAAAAAAGATTACAGAAAAGAGGTACTCGTAGTCTCGGAAAACGTATGAAGTGACAAAGTTGCATCGTTCATATTCGGTAATTTCCGTTATTTGCGAAAGTAGACGATATTCAAAGATTATAGAGTTTTAATTTTTTCTGTGTTATTATTAAATCAATGTGTCTACAGATTCCCCTCCTCTCGCAATAGATTATCATCTAGACCTAAATAGAAACAAACTATTGAAAAAACTAACCACGCAAGTTCTCTATTAATAAAAAAAGACAATAAGCGAAAGACAAAAAAAAACTGTAGCGAATGAGTGATTATGTAATTGCAATTTAAAGTTAACAAATGAATTGTAAAAGTAAAAATGTTGTGAAAGTCGGCAAAGATGAATTATCTCGTGTAATGTGTTTGTTTGTGCACAGCTTGGCTGTCGGTCGTCATCTATCAAGGTGAGTGGCGCGTTGCCATGGGTTTTAGGTTTTGCATCTTTCTTAGAACAATAGTCAGTTGCTAGGTAACAAAGAGGTATCAACAGGAAGTGGAGGCAGAGGAATTATACGGATCGAAGAAAAAATAAAATGAAGAGTAAATGATGAAGAGGAAGTAGAAGTAGAAAAAGGGGAAACTAGTAGAAGAAAAGAACGAAGAAGATGTAGAAAGAAGAGGAAGAAAAAAGAAGATGAAGAAGAAAACTAGGGATAAGATACAAGAAGATGAAGGATAATAATAATAAAATAATAATAATAATTTAAAATTAAAAAAATTAAAAAATGGTACCAGCCTAGGCTGACGCCACACACAATATTTTCATAGGGCAAAGGAGGATGAGAAGGCCGAGGAGAGACAGCACAGGCCGGAACTCCACTGGAAGTGCGGAGACTGCTGGGACCTTGGGGAGGCTTATTGCCACCCAAATCCCAGAGAAGACCAATGGTCCTTATTAGCGAGAAATCAATGGTAAACGGCTTTTGTGATACTGCAAGTTTATTTGCGGTGGCTATCGAAAAGAGGTGGAGAATACTGGAAATCTGGGGAGACTCGTTGTCACTCAGACTCCAGGGAATACCACCGGTTGTCGGTGAGCAATCACTGATGACCTGTGTGAGAATTCCTAGTGAGTAAATAATAATAATAATAATAATAATAATAATAATAATAATAATAATAATAATAATAATAATAATAATAATAATAATAATAATAATAATCATGATGATATTGATGACGTCTGCTTCCATAACTCCCAGATATCATGTTCACCAAGCGCCCTCATCTCATACCCAAGCAAGAGGAGAAAAGTGCGTTTGACGAACATGAATATATGGGAGTTCTAGAAGCAGGTCCCATCATTTGAAATGAAAGAGCAGATTGGAAAAGAATATATGAGAAGCACAAGAAAACACTTAGAATCCAACTTATATAGTAGAAACCTGATAAAAGGAATAAACAACTGTGCAGTATCATTAGTAAGATATTTTAGACTCTCCATGGGCTGGACAAAAGTAATACCTATGCGTGTGGGTCAGAAAACCAGGAAACTAATGATCATTCACAATGCTCTACACCCGAAGGACAATACTGATCGCCTCCACGTAAAAAGTGGAGAATTTAGAAGATGATTGGAAAGTATGCAAGACTGTGTGGATGACACAAAACAAGAACAAGAAAACTGTATAACAGAGAACACTGTAAAAAATGACCACTGTTGCAAAAGGAACCATCAAATAGAACAACACAGGGAACAGTAAAACCGAAAACAAAAAGGCAACAGATGAAAAATGTGAAGAGAAGCAGCTACGTAGACGATTTATCAGACTAACCAGAGAAGCGACACACGAAAACATCTGGACATGGCTAAGAAGAAGACACTTGAAATGAGAAACAGAGTCACTACTGATACATCCATGCAAAGCATTACAATGATTAAAACAGCCGAAATCCTGAGAACGATCCTCGAATGCGGAAATGAATCTACATAAAAAACGAACACTTTATCTACATACTTCCTACGGCAGAAAGATGTGGCACAAGGCCGGAAAGTGTGAGAAAAAGCTAACGCCGCAGCGCAAGAACCAGACTGGCCTCTAAAAATAGACCAGGAAGCTTTGTCTGCATTCCCCGGTAAGGGCGCCTCAGGCAATTGACAATAAACCAACCCCTACCCAAAGTCGGAAAAGTGGACTTCCCAGAACTGCACAAGGCATATTAAAGGCAACCGAAATGACCAGTCTCTGTCGGATGATTGTCGAGGACGTATTCTCGACTGGTATTTAGGAAGTACAATCATCAGACTGAATCATTTTGGAATCCGTAACGCTATCCTTCCACAGATCATCTTAAATAGAAAAATGCAGATACAAAGAACTTCACACAAGCTCAGAAGAAGTGAAAACTGACAAAAATTCAATAAACTGACAGCCCCACCCCCCTAAAAAAGCATGCATGTGGTGGCACCAGCCTTAATTGATACAACACACAACTCAAGAAGAGTCAAAGAGGATAGAAACACCGAGAGGGAAAAGAACTAACCAGCGCTCTAATGGAAGAATATGGAGAGTACTTGAACTTTTGGTAGGTTTATTAACGCACAAATTTCAAAGAAGACCAACGGTTATTGCAAGCAAGAAAACAATCGTAAACGGCTGTTGTGATAACATAAAATTATTTGCAACGATTATCGAAAGATGAGAAAACGTTTTGTCACTCAGACTCCAGTGAACACCACTTGTTATTTCCAGTAAGCAATCAATGATAATGCCTTGTGTGAAAACTCCCAGCGAGTAAATAATAATAATAATAATAATAATAATAATTACCCCCAAACAAGGCATATTCCCATTGAGACGAAAAGGGGATACTGTAATTAGGGGCCAGATTTATAGGAGGACTTCCTTAGTAGGGATATGTACAGTAAAATGTATGTTTAGATTACATTTAAATTTCTTTCTGCATGTTTGTACAGTTGTGAAAACAGAGAGCAGGGAGGGGAGTCCAAAGGCAAGTGGTGCTCGGATAAAAGCTAATAGAGTAGAACATTTTTCTGTCATCTGGGGACCTTGTCAGTGAAGAGGGCGGATCTAGCCGATAGTCGGGTTGGACGGAGTGGTTTACATTGATGGGATACACGTGCAGCAAGTTCGTCTGAGCACATTTCGTGGAAGTACTTGTAAAACAAGGGCCGGGATGCCACTTTGCGGTGATAAAACAAGGTCTATTTAGAGAAAATTGAATTTATTTATTGATTTATCTTCTTAATCGTATACTTTGCTTACCTTAATGTGTGAAAATGGGGAGTATTGGAAGGGGAAAGTGCGCGGAGGCGGGTACCAGTAAAAGTGGAGATAAATAATATGAATTGAGATTTACAGCTTTGTGGTTTGTATTATTTGGTACAGAATCATATCGTTATTTTTTTGTAATCTGTATGGCTGTAACCGGTGTGTGGATGTGCATCCAGCTATGTCATTTCTTACGTTATGAAGCAACAGCTTTGGTATGTCTTCTGAACGATCGTTGTTGTCTTTAGCACTTCGCTGTGTCAGATGTGGTTTGAAATGTTACTATTTTCTTTATATTTGAATCTCAAATCTCAAATAGGCTTCGATACACCGTTTCTTCATTGGTTGAAAATTCTCAAGTTCACACCGACATATGAACTAATATTTTTCTTACTTATTTCGGGACGCTATGTAGTGCTTATACAGACGTCAGACAAAGTAATTGATTTCAGTGCGTCTTATTCCACGTAGTACAGAAACTGGAAGAAGTAAAAGGAAAGAAGAGGAAGGAATAAGCTGAACGAACGGAGAAAGAAAGAGAGTAACATATACAAGCGTGTATCTTTGTTCACGTTCGCTAGTCTCGCATACCTATTCACTAATATAGCACAGATTTAGTAGGAGTAGCTATAGTAATTGCACTAGTAGTATTAACAATTTTGATACAACCTATGGCACACCTGGCATCTCAAGGACGCTTCCTGCTAAATCTAGTATCGGTATCGTCTCGGCCTTCTGGTCTTGATTCCGCTAGTCTGTGGGTTTGTCCTGTGCAGTTCTAGGAGGTCCACCCTCCAAGGATTTGCCTTCTCACTCTTTGAGAAGGGGTTATTTTATTGCTAATTGCCTGAGGCGTCCCTACCGAGGAATGTCGACGGGGCTGCCCAGGCAGTTTTTGAGGGTCATAAGTGCTCTTCCTCTAAGGTACTGACTTATCAAATCCCACTTTCCGATCTTGTGTCACATCTTGCCGCTGTGGGAGGTAGATAAATATCCCTGCTAAATCTTGTAAACTTTTGTAGGGTACGTTCACAGCCTATAAGTTAACAACAGATGAACGGACAGGCAGACAATATTAAATTTGTATATAGATAGTAACTAAGCCTTCTAGAAGTAGTCATATCAAAGTATTAAGTAAAAAGGTGGTGTATTCGTTATGCATTATGATATGCATACTACGTTGGTTGTTGTTTTATTCTACTTTCAGAACGACTAGCCGATCCTTCTTTGACCTCATCTGAAGTCCGGGTCATATTTGTTTTTCGTTTTAGTATTTTGTGGTCGATTATTGCCCATTTTCCTAATGTGGTTTTGATTGTGAAGAATTTTTAAGTGCATTGATGTAAAGGCGCTGTTGCTATTTTTCTTGTGTACAGGTGTATGTTTTTATTTTGAACTTATACAATTTGAAGCGTATTTTTATTATTTATATTTTCATTTTCAGTAGGTCTGTTGAGTTAGAACTTGGCACCATTAAAAGCTGGGTCATCTTTCTCAAATTCTAAACAACGAAAAGCGAGGGGGACTTGGAACACATCATAATATTATGTCATTTGTATTCGAGATCGAATTTAGAACAATAGAAGGAATGGAAAGAAAAAAAAAGAAGACAAAGATCAAAAGAACTAGAAGGTTTAACGGAAATAATAATAATAAACATAATCATAATAATCATAATAATCATAATAATCATAATAATAATAATCATAATAATCATAATAATAATCATAATAATAATAATCATAATAATAATCATAATAATAATCATAATAATAATAATAATCATAATAATAATAATAATGATAATAATAATAATCATTATTATAATAATAATAATAATAATTATAATAATAATCATAATAATAATCATAATAATCATAATAATAATAATCGTAATAATAATACTCATAATAATTATAATAATAATAATAATCATAATAATCATAATACCAATGATAATAATCATAATAATAATCATAATAATCATAATAATAAACATAATCATAATAATCATAATAATCATAATCATAATAATAATCATAATAATAATAATAATCATAATAATAATAATAATAATCATAATAATATTAATAATAATAATAATAATAATCATCATAATCATAATAATAATAATAATAATAATAATAATAATAATAATAATAATAATAATAATAATAATAATAAACATCTGAAAAATATGAAAGGATAACTTCGAAGCATTGAAGAAGAAACAGAAACATAAATTAATGAGGAAACACTCAAGACAGCCCTAAGGAAATTGGCAAACTGAAAATCACCAGGCCGCGATGGAATACATGCATACTGGTTTAAGAAGTTCACGACCCTACATGGAAGGCTAACGCCAAAAACTGAGAAGATGGATCCACAGGACAGACGTTTCAAAATGGATGACCAAAGGAAGAACTACCTTAATTCAAAAAGACAACGAAAAGGGAACAATTCCAAGCAACTACAGACCAATAACCTGCTTACCAACCATGTGTAAAATACTAACGGCACAACTGAGAAAACAAATCTAATACTTCCTTAACAACTGTGGACTACTTCCCGAGCAACAAAAAAGAATCCCGCAAAGGTAAAAGAAAGACGCATGACCTGTTATATATAGATCAAAAGATACTGAAGAAGATAAAAAAACAGAAAACATAGCCATGACACGAATTGATTCAAAGAAAGCTTACGATACAATTCCTCAGCATGGATAATCGAATGCTTAAGAATGTATAAGATATCCAACAAGATGATCAATATTATCCAGAAAGCAATGGAAACAGGGAGATTACTGGAACTGGCAGCGGGCGGAAAACCACTGACTCAAATAAAAATACAGCGAGGGATCTTTCAAGGAGATTCTCTATCACCATAACCGTTTATCATAGCCATGATGCTACTCAACCACATAGTCAGGAAAGGTGATGCAGGACACAAGTGTACAGACAGAGAACAAATAATAAATCATCTCATGTATATGGACGACTTGCAGCTATTTGCAAAAAGCAAATAAGAATATGAAAAGCTGATAAACACTACCAAAATATTCATTAAGATCATTTAAATAGAATTCGGATTGGAAATGTGTGCACTGCTAGAGATCAAAAAAGGAAAACTAGCGACATCAGAAGGCATAGAACTGCGCAACCAAGAGGAGATGATAGCCCTTGGCGAACATGATAACTTTAAATATTTGATAGTCCTTGAAGCATACATATCAAATCTACGAACATGAAAGAATAGATTGGAAAGGAATACCTGAGAAGAATTAGGAAACTCTTAGAAACGAAACTATATAGTAGACTTCTAGTAAAATGAATAACCATCTGGGCAGTATCACTAATAAGACAATCTGGACCATTGATAGGCTTGACCATAAGACGAAGAAATAAATGACTATGAACAATGCACTACACTGGAAAGATGATACTAACCGACTATACGTGAAAAGGAATGAAGGGGGCGAAAGGGACTGGTAAGTATAGAAGACTTGGAAAAATACATAACTCAGAACACAGAAAGATTGATCACCGCAGCAAGAGACACTATCAAAATGAAAAATACAGGCAGCAGCGAAACCAGAACAAAAAGACTAGAAAAGAAAAGTGGGAAGAGAAACAGCTGCATGTATGATTCATAAAAATAACAAGAGAAGATAATTACAAAAACACCTGAACATGGCTAAGAAAATGAAACCTGAACAGTTAAACGGAATTGCTACTGACAGTTGCACAGAACAATTCGATCAAAACTAGCTGTATCAAAGCTAAAACTGATAAAACCCAGGAAAACAGTAAATGTAGATTCTGTTGACAAAGAGACGAAACAGTAAATCACCTAATAAGTGAATGTGGCAAACTAGCCGAACAGGAATACAAGAACAGACACGACTGCGTTGGGAAATCATTAAATTGGGAACTATGCAAACGACTGCTTTTGAACATGCAGACAAATGGTACGGAAGAAACAAATGGTACGGAAGAAACAAATGATACGGAAGAAACCGGAGCCAATACTGAAAAAACAAAACCACAAAATCATCTGGGGCATGAGAGTACAAACAGATACTCTCATCCAAGCAAGGATGTCATCATAGTTCATAAAAAGGAAAGAAACAAGCACGTTGTAGATTTTGCCGTTCCAGCAGTCTACAATATAAAGATCAAAGAGACGGGAAAAGGAATAAAATACACGGCGTTTGCCAGAGAACAGAAAGGAATATGGAACATGAAGAAAGTAAATATAATACCAATAATCGTAGGAGCACTAGGAAGTGTGCCGAAAAAAAAATGAAAAAAACTGGGAAAATTTTGAACCAAAGAGAAGACTGAAACTATAGAACGGACAGCAATGATGAAAACATCTGAAATCTTAAGGAAAATTCTCGAATGCGGAAACCAACCTTCATGAACCACAAACACACACCAGCAACATGGAAATTACAACAGAAGCAGAATAAAAATATGTAAGGAACACAACATGAAACCAAGAGAACTGAAAGTGCTAGAAATGTCATAAACTGTTCCCCCTCACAACAATAGGGCATACACATCGGTTGATACCACGCAAAATAAGTATAAAGGGTCACGGAGGATGGAAAGTACTGGAAATCTGGGGAGATTTGTTGTCACTCAGACTCCAGGGAACATCACCGGTTATTATAATTGAGTTTTAGTGAATAATAATAATAATAATAATAATAATAATAATAATAATAATAATAATAATAATAATAATAATAATAATAATAATAATAATAATAATAAAAAGAAGAAGAAGAAGAAGAAGAAGCAGAAGAAGAAGAAGAAGAAGAAGAAGAAGAAGAAGAAGAAGAAGAAGCGGAGCAGAGAGAGGAGTGGATAAATATAAACAATAATAAGGAAGATAAAGAAAGAATCAATGAATATAGAAAAGAATGTTGAGAAAAGAAGAAGAAGCGAAGGAAATGCCGAATGAGAAGAATTAAAGGAAATAATAAAACATACTATTTATCAGAAGACGACGAACAAATGAAAGAATGAAGGACGAACAAACGAATGAAATAGAAAATGTAGAACAACAATGATGAAATGAATAAAGATGTTTTTGGGATGGATGAGGAGGAGGGAGTGGGCAGCAAAGAAGAAGAATGAATGAAACACGGACGGAAACAAATGAAAGAGAAACATACCAATAAAAGAAAGACACACAAGAGAAGACAGATAATTACAGGAAGAAGAAAATAAGGAAGGGAAAGGAAAAAGAGAGTGGAATATGAAATAATGGAAAGTATAAAGGATGATTACTTGACGAGCATCTTAATATCTTATTTACGATCTAATCCACGACTTATACAATAGTCATAATTTAACAGCTTTTTTGAAAAAAAACTTTCAATTTGGAGAAGCCAAAGGTGGAAATTTGTGACGATAGCTATTACACTTTATGAATTTTAAGCGCCCACAATACATTGCTTGTCGTTTAGCTATTTGCAAAAGGTCAAAAGCGCATGCTCAGTCTTTGGGGGTTTGTAGATGTCAGTAATTTACATGCGGGGATATCAAAGAGATACAACAATTGTCCAGAGAAACGATTGCAACTGATATCGGTGTTCAGATTTACGATTTGTCTAAAGCTCATGAACAGTGGTTTGATCTGTAGCTGGAGGTGCAATTTGCAAAGTCTGTATGTGTAATATTATGGACTTCTCCACAGTGGGCCCAGATCACCAATTTGTGGAAATAGGAGCATTATGTTAGTAAAGGTCTAAAATATAAGGAGAAAATGTAAACTAGTGCTCTGAAATACTATTTCATGTAAAAGATATTTAATTTGAGGGTGCATGATCTTAGCCAATTTCAAAAGTCTTGGGGCTAGACCTTTCAAAAAACTTTCCCTTTTTACTTTTCTATGGTATAACATTGAATGCAGTCAAATAATAAAATAACACCTTTGTTAGCAGTTCAAAATTTAATCAAAATCATCATCTCAGGTGTGACTTGGTAAAATAACAAGCAGCAACTGAAACCTTTCTCAGCAGATAAAATTATAAAAATGGTTTCGCAATTAAGAATCTTCATTACTATACTTTGAATTGAAAACACTTATATCCAATCATATATTCATTAATAATTATGTGACAGAAATCAATAAAAAATATAACTACAATCAGTTATAAACACTAAAACAGAATAGATTGATCAATATTTAACAAGAATTGCTAAAGAAAATATCATTATTTATGAACGAAAAGATATTAATTACAACTGTTTTTTAATCAAGTAAAATATCTTCAATATGGCTAACATACAATTTCCTTGGTAGATTGAAAAGCCTTGCATGAGACCTAATTGTGTGATCATTTGCACACATTCAGTACATAATCTTTTAGGATGCCATTGATTGGTTTGCTTCAAAACAACAGGATCAGAACGTTCAAGTAATCAGAACGTTCAAGGAATCTACACATAACATCAGTGAGCAGTTCAATAGGTGAAGTCTCCCTTGAAAGGAATTGTAAGTAACTACGAATGTCTTTATTCTAAACATTCCTCTGAAAAGCTCCCTAATCCACAGCCATCATTCATACCCATCAACTCAACTGAATGATGAATTGTCCCATGATAAGTATAGTTTAGCTTCATCCATTTAAAGTTCTCACATAAGTTTCTCATTGTATTTTGGCAAATTTCTTTCATCTTATCGAGGTTAACTGTTCTTGATGAAGATACAGCATTAAGAATTGCTGACAACTGGAGTTTGGATGATACAAACTTCGACCTGTAATCAATGATAACTTGAAAGATTTGTTGTTGCGTAATGGACACTTTGCTATTTTCTTCCATCTTATATTGCGAATTGATCTGAAATGAAAATATGTATATCATGAAACAATTACTACAACAGTCAATACTATGAAGACAATTTAAATGATAGCTAATGGGGAATTCTACCAAATAACCAAAATAGCACCACCGGGAAAAATCCCAACAGAGACACAGGGACATTTCCAACAGAGAGACAACAATGCAGTGTTATATTTACAAATTTAGTATTTTGTAATGATAGTAATAATCGTTTTTTCAATATCTTATTTAATCAGAACAATTAATTTCAATTACCATTATTACTAGTTGTTTCAAATTTAAGTTTCATAAAAAAAAAAACTACACCGGAATACGCTAGTTTTGCTAATTTTTGGTAAATTCCTACCAAATTTCATTAAATTGTGAGGGGTTGCTAATATTTTCTGTAAAAATGGATATGTATGCTACAATTTATGAAGAGAAACAAGTAATCTAACGACATATAAAGCGTTCTACATTAATTTGCAACAAATACTTTCTATTTGAAGACTTGTAATTGCTATAAAAATCGGTAACATTTTTGAATATTTCTAAAATGTTATTATTACGATTAAATACTTCAAGGGGGATTATTCTGAAAACAGCTAAACCTCACATAAATCTGTTTATTGGATCAGATAGGCCATACATCCGGGTTTTTAAAAGCTATATATGTTAATATGTGAGGCTTAGCCCTTTTTAAGATATTTTGCACTTTATGAAAAAAGTATCACTCGACTTTCGCCCAAAATAGCCCTGTTTTGCTTATTTTTTACTAAGAAAAATGAGAATAACACTAAATTTTTTTGGCAATATTTATCTATTATCCATTTTCTTAGATGATCCGTTAATTTACAATATTACTAAACCTAAAAAAACAAGTAAAGAGTGTCCATATAATAATTTTTTGTTATTTGGGAGGGGTTTTCCTGAGGTTGGTAAATTTTGCTTATGAAAAACAGACTGAACAAGGTTGTCACCTGCAGCTATATTTATACAACTTCAAAGTCTCATAAAATGGCTAAAAGTTATGGAATAGATTAGGTCACAATGGAAAAGCAAACGAATCTATTGGACTTCCTAGACAGGATGGCGTCTTGTCCGTGGGTGATAATTTCCTGGGTGGTCAGATAGCTATAGGCTGAGAAAATACGGATATAGTCAATTCCGGTGACCAGCTGAGAGAGACTGAGAAAAGTACCGGACATCTAGGACTTCTGGTCGAAGATGGATATGTTGAGTAAACGGTGCAGACGAGTCCGTCTGAGTTCGGCTTATAGATGATTTGGTTAGACCCGGGGGGGAGTAAGGCGTGTCAGAATCGTTCGAGAAGACGTGGCTAGTCGGGTAGAGCATACGATCAACTGAGCTGACAAGTAGATGATTTCGCGTGAACAATCACATGCTCGACAGGCGAATGATCTCAGTAAGGTATCATGAATTTGAAAGACTGGAACTTAATTCAGATGTAGACGCTGTAGATGGTGGCCACACGACACACACATATACGACCCTTACCAAGATTGCAAATATACAGTGTATATTTCTGCGTTTTTTATTTTTATTGTGAGTCTGATGTGTTGCTTCTGCTTTGAACACGACTTGTAAACCAGTGAATGCATCCTCGGCGATCGCTAATATAAGAGACGACACGGCCAGAACAAAGAAGATGAAGACGAAAAGAAAACCACGGCACAAACTTTGGGGGGGGGGGGCGACGGTCGTCTGGGGCCAGCACAGTTGTGCATATGTTTACTAAAAAATTATTTTTCTAACAAAATAATGTAGGAGTAGATAACTCTGTGTACTTTTAGTTTGGAAATGTATATATTGATATAAGATTCATTTCTAAGTTGACTAGCGTAAATTCTGAATTTTTTAAATATATTTTCAAGCCGAAAGTAACTAAAGTTATCTGCCCCTACATACCTTTGTTGACAATAAAGGCCGCCGTGTTGACTTTCGTTTTAATATTACCCAAAATACGGTAAACATCTTATAATTGTTAACGGAACTATCATAAACGAAGTACCTTTCCAAGAACTTTTCATTATTTGTGGAATACAGTACCGCAGAGCTGCTTGTCAGCTGAGTACAATATGGTAATTTTTAAGTGTAACAAATGTTAACAAATTCGTGTTGAGCCGCACACTTAAATAATCTAATTCTGACCATTTAATCCATCGTTTCCAATTATTTCAAAAATATTGTTCATTAACTGACAATCTTTTTTAAACCTCATCCCTGAGAAGCCGTGACCGAAAAAGTATTGTTTTCACTCAAGTAAATGATATACATCATGGTATTAGTACAATATACGCTGTTTTAGAGTAATACCAAAACCCATTTTAACTTCTGCGACGACAGGTTAAGAAATTAAAGTAATCTCAATATTACATTCCAATTTCTATGTCTAAACATTGCATTCTAGATGTGAATGCAATATTCTAGATGATATATTATTAGAGCTTTAGATATTTTAAAAAGCAACTTTTGGTTCCCACGAAATAGTCATTCTTTCAAACGAAAACTGTGAGTTCTAAACGTATCATCACAACCAACACCTAAATTTCAATCTTCATTTATATTTTTTTATTTTCATGTTTTCTTTTGTATTTGAAACAAAAACAACAAACATGAAACGTTATCTCAAATGCTTTTCATGATGGAAATCGAAGTCTTCCCCTATTTTTCCATAGTAAAAACGACCAAGATCCTTTTGGGTGATTATAATAATTAAATAACCTTTGCCCCTATTATACCTTTGCCTATTAACCTTTGTCCCTATTATACCTTTCTTGTTTTTCTTTTCTCTATAACTTATGAAAGAGTGGACAATTTTCTATTAAATTCAGTTATGTTTTCTAAAATTCACATTTGCTAAATGCTCATGTAATTGATTTTGAGAACAAAATGGGGTGGGAAAAAATGTGTAAAAATACTGTGGACGTCACAATAAAAAAAATTCTAACATCAGCAGATATCTTTTAAAGTAGTATTTTCTATTTCCATTCCAATAACTGCAGATGGTTCGACAAGACAAAGGAAAACAACATAGATTACTGGTATGCTAAGCCATTGCCTTTCTTTCTCTTCTCGTTTTACTTTACTCTTTACTTTTCTTTCTTTCCTTTCTTTTCCATTTATAAAGCAAAGTTCACATACAAATGTAAAGGGGGTGGCATTGTTTATAACTAAGTCCGCTAAAATCAAAGACAAACTAGAAATACATTAAAAAAACTGGGAACCCACACCAACAGTATTAATCATGATTGCTTCCTGTGTAATTTAACTAATCAAGGTTTTGATCCTCTCGAGTGAAATAAATGAATCGAATCGTTTACCTAAAGAAAGATTTCCAGCCGACACTCTAACGTTATGACTACAGTATGCACTAGAGGACATAACAAAGTTTCAAAGAACAATAATACAGGTATTCTCCAACTAAGGTCAGTACGAATTCACACCGACACACCTTGTAATGCACACAGTAATAGGCATTAAAATATATATCAAAGTATTTGAACACAATAAAATGGAAAATTGTAAATAAATACTTCTGTTATTTCGTTTTGTTTTACAGCATATCGTTCTAGATAATAAAAAGGTTAATTGACATTGTTTATGTTACACTTTAACTTAATGGTGCGTGTATAAACAATTAGACATCCGTGACGTTGTCGTCAACCCATGTTCTATTCGTCTGCTGACAAACCCACTCGGACGCCGATGTTTATAAAAAATGTTTATTAAAAAAAAGACAGTCACATTAAAGATCAGAGCAACAAGACACTTGTGTATGCGTTGGAAAGAAAAAAAAACAAACGGATAGATAACGGATAGCTCGTCTTACTATACTCAGTCGCACTGGGGACA
Source organism: Sepiola atlantica (assembly GCA_963556195.1). NCBI lineage: Eukaryota > Metazoa > Mollusca > Cephalopoda > Sepiida > Sepiolidae > Sepiola > Sepiola atlantica. Next base: position 54,461,426 of record OY744535.1, read on the forward strand.
GCACCCAAACACGTATTTTCTACTTAAAGCCTTGCAAACCAAAGAGACAGAAAATTCCCGGTCAGGAGTAATGTGATTTCATACACTTCTTTTGAGGTTACCTCTCACCTTTCCACCCAAACACCTCGTTCGTTATGTGACACTAATGGTGATAAAAACGAAACCACTCACGCGAAAGCTCTTTATGCCTATACGTCTGCAACGTTCCATTTCATATGGAGGTTTTGAAGACGAGAAAAGTACACATTTTTACTCACTTTAGTACAACTGGTGACGTCATCAAAAAATAATGACGTCAGTAACATTTTATATGCAAAATTGATCGTCTAGGAATACGTATGTTTGATTTACATAGTATTTGTGGTTACGGAGTAAAAGGGGATTATAAATGATTCCCAGGTTTACTGAGCCCCTAAAGAGCCCAAGTAAAACAGGGGTTAAAGTTATCTTGTAGATGTGGAGCAGCGACAAGTATGAGAATCGGAACAGTAAATCTGTTTATTTCGTGAAAAGTGAGAATTGTCTTATTCGGATAAGAAGAAGCCGTTAAAAGGAAGCTGCTATACATTCGGGTAATGTACAAAAAAAGTCCATTACAGGATGCTATCGCTATTTGATCGTTTTATCTAGATGAACCGTAACCTTTGCGTCACGGTTCGCCTAAATAAAACGCCATAAACGATATTTCTTCTCTCTCTCTCTCTCTCTCTCGTTTGATATATGGTGTCACAAATTTGTCATTTGGTTATCCACCGTCTCCCTGTTTGAAAGGATGACGTCATGATTAAGATACGTCATCTACTGTGCACGGTTATTACCACCACTCTTTCAATGGATGACATCACAGAATAATAACGTAATCCAGTATGCATGGGGACAAACAAACTTCATATAATTTTAGTTGTATATAGATATCTGGATCATCTATTCAGCTTAGTTTTGATTGTTTGAATCGGAATAAATTGAGTTTGCAAAGCCAGTTAATACAAATGATCAAAGACAAAATCGAAAATTAGCCCCTTTCTATTTATACCTATTCTTTCTCTCTCTCTCAGTCTGTATCTCTCTCTCCCTGTCTCTCTCTCTTTCTCTATATATCTATCTATTTATATCTCCCTCTTTCGCTCTCCAGTCACGGGTTAAATAGTATTACCCCTTTTGACGATATTCCCTTTTGTTTATAGTGTACTGTTCTAATCATGTTATTCTGTCTTCTTTATTCCCTTTGGCTCTTAATAGAGAAAGGAGGAAGAGAGAGAGAGAGGGGCGGAAATGAGGAAAATGGATACCGTATAATATAAACGCAGAGGATGTCAAACAATATAAAGTGAAAGAGGGTGGGAATGATCGACAGAAACTTATTAAAGATGGATAACTTGGCGAATAAATTGCAAATCCTGGTTAATTAGAAAAAAATGCAAACATAATTCATTTACGAAACTAAAGAATATTTTAGCATTTATTTGGTGTGATTAAAATATATAGGGAATAAACTAACACAAACCACAACTTTAGTATTATACATCTCTCTCTCTCTCTCTCTCTCTCTCTCTCTCCATCTATATGTATATATATATATATATATATATATATATATATATGTGTGTGTGTGTGTGTCTGTGCGTGCGTGCGTGCGTGCGTATGCAAATGTGTCCCTACATGTGTGAGCAATATTATATGTATATATTTTGATTTAAAGGTATTGCTACTGGATGTAATGGCTTTGTATTACGATTGGTGAGATAATAAAAAAGAATTATATGGAAGGCCGAAAAATAAACAATTAAGGCGATAGATTACACCTTATCAAGGAGAAAACGAACGGTGGAAATAAATTGTTGTTTTTGATAACAATAAAAAAAAATATCGACACGAACTAAAGAAATTATCGAAGGAAGAAAGGAAATTAAAAAAAGATAAGAAGGTTTGACAAAATAAACGGAGGGAGAAAATACGAATTAAAATTACGAGAAATAAAAAAAAAGAAAGTAGGGGATTAAGAAAGAAAGAAAGAAAGTAGGGGATTAAGAAAAAAAGAAAGAAAGAAAGAAAGAAAAAGAAAGAAAAACCAGATGCAAGTAAGTCAAGAAAAGGACAAAGGAAAAAAGAAATATGCATCCAAGGAATTTAGAAATAAAACAAATAATCGAAAAAGAAAGATAAAGGAAAGAATGAGAGAAAGAAAGACACAAAGAAACAGAGAAAATTAAAAAAATCGAGAAAGAAGGGAAAGACAGAAATACAGACGTCGTCGGTGCCGGACTATACGCCGAACAACACCAAGGTCCATTGCGAGGAATTATATACAACATAAGTGGCCGTGGAGACTATTGAACGATCGTATTCTACTGACTCGTTTCCAACAACCATCTCTTTCAAATGGCATCTAAAGTTTTCTACACTTTGGTCGGTGTATGTGTGATAGGTCATCCAATCGATCTCTTGGATTCCGTAAAACAGTGCCATTCACAAGTTCTAACTTAGTTCTCCAAAAGTGATCAGTAAACCTAAACCTTCTCTCTCTTCGCGAGAATGAGATAGAATGAAGGTGTAAGGTTTTTCCCCAGCTTATGTCTAACATAACACGTTACTTTTTTGTGTATATTTGATCAAAAGTGATGCTTTTTGCTGTTTCGTCGATGTCCAAGCTGTCAAGCCGTAGAGCAAGACAGATTCCAAGATTAGTTACTGAGATAAATCTAGACACAAAATCCGTTCATTGTGGGAATTCAGCTCACTTTTGCGTAAGTGTGTAATAATCGATGGTCGGCTTCGTCATAATTCCCCGATGACGGGGTCTCAAACGATCTGCACTAAACTAACTCCTCCCTGTGATAATCCCTACCTGGGACCGAGCAGAACATATACTACACTTTTAATCTTGACACGAAAGCAAGGTAGTATCGGATAACTTGTAGGCAAATCTATATAAGTTATCGGTTACAATATAAATTGTGTTTCGGCATTACAAAGGTATGTATGCCTTAATAGAGACAAACCTAACAAGACAAAAACAAACCAAACACAATTAAACGAAACGAAACGAAACCAAATCAAACCAAACAAAATTAAACGAAACCTAACAAAACCAAACCAAACCAAACCAAATTAAACAAAATCAAACAAAATTTAACCAACAAAACCAACAAAACTAAATCAAACCTAACTAATCCAAATTAAACGAACCCTAAACAAACTAAGCGAAATCAAGCCAAACCAAACTGTAGCAAATCAAACCCGATTAAACCAAACCAAACCAAACCAAACCAAACCAAAATTAAAAGTTGAATATCTGACAGGTCATTTATTCGTATATTCCTGTGTAGATTATCAAAAAACATCTTCATATTAATCGTTGCAAGTGAATGTACAGAATTAATTAACCTATCCTTATAAATTTTGGAACACATATACTAGGCGTAAGGGATCGTAATGTTTGCTATATTTAGTTTTATTAGGTCTCGTGCAAAGGGAGAAAATAGAGGGTGAAAGCGTTTTGTAAAAATTCGCATACCTCTGATTTTTGTGAAAGTTTAACAATAAGTATTAGATATCAATTAAGAAATATTCTAAAAAGTTCAATTTCTCTGAAGTATTTAAAAGGGTTTTAAGGGACATAATACGGGCACAACCTCCATTTTTCAATTCAAATATTTCAGATTTAATCCCCTGTGATCAATACTCATTAGACACCAATAAAGCAAGATATCCTAAAATGTTTTTTTGTCTTAAGACTCCTTAATTTTTAGACATTTTCTAAAATCAAAATCATGTCATTCCGTTCGAGGAATTAATTTTACCTGTTCTGGGGCGAGTATTGCTCTAGTTCTCTACAAATCTAATGAGGGTCAGCAACAAATATCTCTCTCCTCCTCTCTCTCTCTATATATATATTTATCTTTCTATCCCGCATCTTTTCTTTTATTCTTCTCATCTCCATCTCAGTCGGTATATCCGTGTGTTTCTACACGTTTATATGTCTGTTTTCCTTTGTATCTTTATTCCCTTTACGTCTAACTAACGTTCATATTGCGCTAATTGAAAACAGACACACAAAAAATCAAGAGAGGCGCGATAGCGCTCTATCCCTTAATAGACTCACGAATGGCCTATGCTGAAAATTTCATTTCTTTAGTCAATCATAACTCAAAAACCAATAAACCAAATTAGTTAAAACTTTGCACAAGATTTTTCTTTGATAGGTTCTATAAGTGTGTAGAATTTCAGTATCATTAGTCAAGGCAACCCAGAGATCCAGAAAGGTCAGGCATGATTTTGTGTTATACGTGTGTACGTACGTATGTGCCATCCTGTATCTCATCAACTATTTGATGGATTCAGCTGATTTTTGGCAGAGATAGAGGTTCTAGGGTCTAGTTGATGGTATTTTAATTTCAGTTTACCATATACCTTAGTTTTCTAGAAAATTCCAAAAAAACCTTATGAGAAGGCATTGTATTGAGGCATAGCCTTTACAAAAGTAGTGAAATTCAATGAAAAATTGCCAGTATACTGAAATCACATGCCCTTAATAGGGTTAAGATGAAAATTCATATATACTAAATGTACAAAAGCAAGGAAATTCCCAAATTTTTTTATTGTCATTAAGGGTATGACTACATATCAACCAAACCATTTCATTATCACATCACTACAGTATAAATCTCTATGCATTAGTGGATGAAGTGGGTGAGGTGCGCTGAAGAAAAATTCCTACCAGTAAAATACATAGCCCTGTTGTGCTCGTATGCCCTTAATGACAATAAAAGTGTAAAAATTTGGGAATTTCCTTGCTTTTGTACATTTAGTGTATATGAATTTTCATCTTAATCCTATTAAGGGCATATGATTTCAGTATACTGGCATTTATCATGGAATACATATGGAATTAGCTATGCTGAGTTCAAATCACGCCGGATCTGCTGCCGGTCATTCATGCGCAAATGCTGTTAGTAAACGCACAGACACGTAAGATTAAAACGTCAGTTTAACGAATACAATAAATTGTAAAGAATAGGTATTGTATTTCGGTATTAAATAATGGGAATAAGGGTTGATTTGCCGCAAAGCAGGCAGACAAAACCGGACCAAAGCTTATAAAGTCACATGAGAATTGATTTGAAAACAAAGGAAACTAGCGTTATAATGATTGATTGATTTCGGCGTCTTTATCTGCAGAGAGCAAAGCCGACATGTTTCTCCACTAATCAACTTCCTAAGAATATCGATTTCTTTTTTCATCTTTCAGACGCGTCGCTCTTCTCCTTCTTTTTTCAATCACATTTTGATTATTTCCGAAAGATTTGCAGGTACGTCCAGTCATCTCAGTTAGTTGCGATCGGTCCGTGCGTCCGCATGTCCGGAAGTATATTTGTCCAGTGGTCTGTCCCGTTTAAGTTTGAACTAGCAATTTCATCGATAGATGTTTTTAATGTGTTATTATTTGTTTTATTGGATGCGTCCACGCGTTTTTATAAGAGGCTCTGGCTTTCGGCCCGTCTGTTGGTCAGTCACGCTCGTTGTAAATAGAATTTTTATCCGAAAGAAAATGTTTTTTTAGATGTGTCCACGCATCTTTATCCGTCTGTCCATCGGGATGTCACGTTTAAGCTTGTAATAGAATAATGTCGCTACGTCCGACAGTCTGTCACGCTTTAGTGTGAAAAGACATTTACATCACTATCCGCGTAGATTGTATGGGCGAATCTAACAAATATTAGTTGTTGTTTTTTCACTGTAAACCAAAGGGAATCCTGCGTAAGAAAAAAATACGCGCTGGATTTGCCTGATTTAACGCATCAAGCACCTGTGAATATTTTTTCATATTGCTATCAATTTTGATTCATTGTGACAGGGAGTTGCGTAGTGCTGCAGGTGAATATAAAGGTAAATCCGGCATATTACAACTCCCACCAAAACTAGTAAATGTTGACTACGTTAATGATAATGTATTATCACTTTCTTCAAGTACGACTTATATTTTTTCCAGTTCTGTACTTTCATTATTCCACATTTTTTTACAATATTTAAAAGAAAAGATTTACTTACATTTTGGGGTATGAGGCAATAAGTGCAGGTTCTACCACACAGAAGTAGAGAGTGTGAGCCATCTGACATCCAGTTGTTAGGCTCTGCTGTGGGACGCTTACAATACAATACGACACCATGGGTTATATAAATATCTCCACAGGACAATCTGTGAAAAATTGAATATCCAGTGTAGCATCAAGTACTGGGGACATATACCAGAAATAACTGTTGAAAATAAGTCATACATCATCACCTATGACTATGCAATCGCTACAGCTACACACCTAGAAAACGGAGATCTTAAACCTGACATACCGATATGAGACAAGATGGAGAAAGTAGACACGTGATTTAGAAAAAGCAAACGCTGATATTTTTCTCTTTAATGAATTCCTTTCTACCTACTCTATTTCCCAACCCTATAAACTAATTAAGCTCTCTTCTTAACCATTTTGGATATGGCAAAAAACTGCATTCAGTGGTGACCTCACCCCTAATTTGGGAGCTTTGGTGCGTGTGAAGTCACCCCTTAGTTACCACTACTACCAGGTCCACTCTCACCCGAAGTGATAGTACCTGCCAGGGCTCCATCTATGGATTAACTAGAAACTATCGTTTACAGACAATTGTCTACAAAACAAATTGATCTACAAAACAAAACACGCGACAAATAAATACTGTTCGGTGTCCATATCTTTTTTCCCTATACAAAGAACCTTTCTATTTGCTTTTTTGCAGACCATGTCTTAATCTGCATCTGGTATCTGTGTAGCTATCTTAATTGCGCGACTAATTTCAGAAATAAAATATTTTTTTAACTGTGACTGGTCCACACCAGTCTTTGTCAACCTTATTCTGAACATGTCCACTTTCAATTAAGTGTTACTTCTTTATGCTCCTTTCAAGTAACCTTGAGGTCTTACCTGCTGCTCATCTCTCAAGGGAAGCAGTTTGCATAGAACTATGGCATCGAAACAATTATTCCAGTTATAACTCAAAGAATAATTATATTTAGATGAATATGGTGTTCTTCTGCGCTTTACTGACCATGTTGAATTAATAACGTTATAATTTAGAAACCCATTCTTTACATGATGATTGGGGGGGGGGATTAACTATTCTGTACTTTCATCTAACAATTTAATAAACAAAAGATACCGTAAAAATGTAATTTAACTTGAAAATCTTATCTAAAAATAACCCAGTCCGTAAACTGCATAAGTACCAAATATTTTCTTGAATAAAAGTATTTATTTGCTCAATGTAACCAATTTACAAGTCATTAGCAAACAGGTGAATTACAATAAAATGTGACAATGCAAAAAATTAGCAATTACAAAAAGAAAAAAAAATTGAAAGATAAGTTGAGTTTTAAAAGCTAAGAAGGTCAAAACAAAAACAGCTTTTTAAGTATCGACGAGAAATTACAATAACAAATGTGCAATTACATTAATCTAAGTGAATAAAGGCGAACCATTTTTCTACTTATTTTAACTATGTTACAATCAAAACAGCTTATCCTTATTTAATTCTGTGATAATACATAGTAGTTGCAAATACTGTATATATAGTAATCTGCAAACACCTATAAACATCTTTAGGCATGGCTAATTTGCATATTTATTTTTTAAACCGTTTTTAATAAATTAAGTTTCTAGGATATACATTTATAATTGGCATTGCCATATGGTTTTATATATACGTAATAGCTTTGTCGATAGTTAAACGATGTCGCTGGAATGCTGAGAACAGGTATAATACTTTGAGAAAAGGCAAAAAAACTATAAAAAATGATGTTTTTATAACTATACATTATTAAATGAATGAAAAAAACTGATTTAATCTATTGTTGTACTTTATAATGGGTAGTGTAGTACCAGTTCTTTTGTCATAAGACCGTCCTTCCAGAAATTACTTTCTCTTTTTTATAGAAAGTGGGACTGATCCTCCCAGATATTTCATCCTCTTTTAGTGGATGGGGTAATGTAGTATCTTTTCTCTTGTAATTAGACCATCTTCGTCGGGACTAGTTTTTTTGTGGGAGGGGAGAGGTAGTGTACTATCCATTTTGTTGCCATGATATCATCTCCCAGACATGAACTCCACATTTTTTTTTGGGGGGGGGGGGTAGTATTCGTTCGGCATGATTTAATCCCCTCAGTCATTACCTCCTCCTTTAGTGATCAGTGTATTATATGTTATATCATCTTCCCAGGCTGGCAAAAATATTCGAGTGGGGGAGCAAATTTTTGTGAGTTTAATATATATATATATATATATATATATATATATATATATATATATATATATATATATATATATATATATATATATAACGCAATGTCTGTGTGTATGTGTGTGCGTGTGTGCCCTATAGAAAACATGTTAGAGAATCTAGATAAAATCTAAAAGTGTATTTTTTTATGTAAAATTAAGCGTGAAAGATAATGACAGTATTCCTGAATCTTTAAATGCACTGTTAAGGTGGCTATCGAATAGATTCTGTCGAAGAGGGGGGTCAAGTTTTCAGTAATTTTTCATCAAATGTATATGTAATTATGTAATAATGTAAAAATGCTGAGTCATTACTTCCGGAAATAATTTTTTAAATTTATTTACGGTTTCTTAACGTCATTTCTTTTCAAATAGAGGGCGTAAGAAACTCGGAAACGGTAAAAAGTACCGTTTCCGAATTTCTTATCCCGAGTGCTGCTCTGGGGGCATCCTTAATTTTATTTGGCTGGTTTCAGTAGCGCTTTAGAGGGCTTCTAAAAACGGGAGCAATGACATATAGTTATCCAAAAGTGTCCAACATCCTAGATAGAGCAGTTGTATTTAAACACAGCGTTGCCCGAGAAAAAAAAAACTTTGTTGTTTTTTGTTAACTTGGTGTTGCCCGGGAGTCGTTAAGTGGTATACATTTATAACTAGTGCTCAATATCCTTGATAGAGCAGGGTGTTTTTATTAGTGCTCTGAAGGCATCCTAAATTTTATTTAGGCTGTTTCAGTAGCGCTCTTAACGGGAACAGCAGGTGGTATAGTAATCAAAAGTGCTCAGCATCCTAGATATGAAGGTGTATTTAAACGCAGCTTTGTCAAGAAGAAGGAACTTCTCTGTCTTTTGTTTACTCAGTGTTGCCCGGGATATTCGTAAGTGGTTTAAGTTAATCCAAAGTGCTCAATATCAAAGATAGAGCAGATGTGTTGACTTGGTGTTTCCCGGGAGTCATCAATATCCTAGATAGAGCAATCCTACAAAAAACAGGTATTGTAAATGTCGCGTTGAATGTGAGAAAGATCTTCACTGTATATTTTATAAATACTCTGCGTTGCGTGTCAGTGCTCAATGTCAAGTGTGTGGAATAATGCGGTATATGCTTGATGGAGAAGAAAAAGATTTTGTTTAAATCAGCGTTGCCCGCGAATACACTAAGCAAAATATAGCCGAACCTCTACTGAACATGAGTTTGTGGTAAGGCAGCGGTGCCTCAATCCCACGCCGCACCTCTTCTGAACATGAGTTGTTAGTGAGGCAAGGGTGCCTCAATCTACAGCCGCACCCCTTCTGAACAGGAGTCTGTCGTAAAAGATGTTTGGGAAGGAGTCAATGTCGGAGGTGTGAAAAGTCAGATTCAGGGGTTTGGTAAGGAGCTAATTTTTAATTCAATTTTTTACATTAAGTTTTTCATTGTTTTTATTTCATTAATTTTTCATTGATTTTTCATCCATTTTTCATTCAGTTTTTCATTCTATTTTTCATCTACTAATGTTGATTCATTTACATTTATTTTTGCATTCATTTTTTTCCATTTATTTATCATTCATTAATTATTTTTAATTCATTTTTCAATTCTTTTTTCCATTCATCTTTATTTATTTTACGTTCAATTTTTATTCATGTTTTACATTCAGTTTTCATTCATTTTTTTCATTCAATTTTCGTTAATTTTGTATTCATTCAATTTTTTCATTCTTTTGTTCGTTTTTTTTTTTATAAAATGTGTTTCTTTATTTTTTTGCTTTTTTCTTTATCATTAATTTTTCTTTAATTTTTTTTCATACACTTTTTCATTCACTTTTACATTCACTTTTTCATTCGCTTTTTCATTGACTATTTCAATATTTTTTAATTCGTGTTTTTTATTTACTTTTTAAATTTATTATTTTTCATTCATTTGTTAAATTAATTTTTTCATTCATTTGTTAAATTAATTTTTTCATTTTGTTAATTCACTTTTTTTTTTTCATTTTCTTCCTACATTTTTAAATTCATTTTTAGTCATTCAGTTTTTCATTCATTTATTTCATAAATTTTTCATTCATTATTTTGTTTATTCATTATTTCTATTCGGATTCTATTTAGTTTTTTACATTGACTTCTCTTTCCTTTTTCATTGAATTTTCATTCATTTTTATCATCATTTTTTAAAATTATTTTTTCATTTACTTTTTCATTCATTTTTCATATTTTTCATTCCTTATTCAATTATTTTCTTGTTCATAACTGTTGTTCTTCATTCTTTTCTTTAATATTTGTAATTGCTTTCTTTTTTATTCATTTTTTCATTCACATATTTTTATTTGTTTTGTATTCATTATTTTATTCATTATCTTAATTTATTTTCTCATTCAGTTTTCATTTGTTTTTTTATTCATGTTTTCATTCATTTTTTCATTCATTTTTTAATTCAATTTTCACATGAATATTCTTATTCATTTCTGTCATTCCTTTTACATTCATTTTTTTCATACAATTTTTTTTCATTCATATTCAAATGTGATAATATATATACTAGATGTGTTTAAACGCAGTGTTGCCCGGGGTAAAGAACTTCTCTGTCTTTTTTATAAGGTGGTATATCCAGGGAGCTATAATTCAAAGTGCTCAATATCTTTGATAGAACAGGAAGTAACAAATAAGTGCCCATAACAGTGCTCAATATCCTAGATATAGCAGGTGTGTTTAAATGCAGTGCTGCTCGGAATAATAAATGGCTGCCGTTTTTTTAATGTTGCATAACCAGAGAGCCATAATCCAAAGTGTTTAATATCTTTTATCTTACGTAACATTTTTAGATTTCAGTATTACTTTCAATAAGGGATATATAGTAAAATTATTTGGACTATTTGAAAATATATCAACATCATGTATCTTCTTATGATAAAATGGAGGGGGAAGACATTAGGAATTGGCCGTGACCATGTGTTCTTCTCGACGTTGATTTACTTTTTTCTAGTTTGTATGGCCCCGTGAAACGGCGGGTAGTCCTGCTAGTAGCTTTATAAAGTAACTGTTGATCGATAACATCGACATGCCAGTGTCGCAGATTTTGTACATGTCTGTGTAAATAAAAATAATCTATTATATAAATCCCACCTGTCTGTATGTATGTATGTATGTATGTATGTATGTATGTATGTAAAGCTTCTCCTCCGAAAGTACCCAACACACGGTCACACGGGTGACATCATTCCGACCGGCCAGCCCAGGCGCGTCTAATATCTCGGAACCGGAAAAAAAAATTGACTCTTCCGGGGTCGACTGAGCACTTTTCTCCAATGGGGGGTGGCTTTTAACTCCATTTTTCAACGTTATTTATACTAATTTGAGAAGAAAAATAATGCAAAGTCACGATAAACTAGATATGACGTCAGAGTAAGGGAGTGGCGGGTAGAAATTCACGCACACTACAACCATTTTTTTTCTTTCTTTCTTCTTCCCCTCTCACTCCCACACTTTCTTTCTTAATTATTAATAGACGCTAATATTCCTTCCCCCCTCCCTTCCTCACTATGGCCGTTCTGTTATCCTGATATAATACTTCCAGGCATTACCTCCTCCTTTCAGGCCAAATAGGGGGGGGGTATGTCGGCATTCACCGATGTGAGTGCCTCAGGCCAAATCTGAGGAGGGGGAATGTCGGCATTCGCTGGTATGAGCGCCTCAGGCCAAATTTGGGGGAGGGGGAGTGTCGGCATTCGGGCGCTTCAGTCCAAATTTGGGGGAGGGGGAGTGTCTGCATTCGCCGTTATGAGCGCCTCAGGCGAAATTTGGGGAGGGGGAGTGTCGACATTCGTCGGTGTGAGCGCCTCAGGCGAAATTTGGGGGCGGGGGAGTGTCGGCATTCGGCGGTATGAGCGCTTAAGGCGAAATTTGGGGGAGGGGGAGTGTCGGCATTCGGTGGTGGGGCGCCTCAGGCCAAATCTGGGGAGGGGGAATGTCGGCATTCGCCGGTATGAGCGCCTCAGGCCAAATCTGGGGAGGGGGAATGTCAGTAGTCGGGCCCCTCAGGCCGAATTTAGGGAGGGGGAATGTCGGAATTCGCAGGTATGAGCGCCTCAGGCGAAATCTGGGGAGGGGGAATGTGGGCATTCGCCGGTATGAGCGCCTCAGGGGAAATCTGGGGAGGGGGAATGTCGGCATTCGTCGGTATGAGTGCCTCAGGCGAAATCTGGGGATGGGGGAATGTCGGCATTCGCGGTATGAGCGGCTCAGGCGAAATTTTGGGGAGTTTGAGTATTAGTCGGCGTGAGAGATCCCTACCGTGGGCGCGATCAGCCGTACTTTAGGGGAGAGGAAGTGCACCAAAGGAAAAGGGATTAAAAAATAAAATGATAATCTGATTTTTGATTCGAGAGTGTAAGATCGACACCTATCGGATAGGAGATAGGACTAGATAATACACTTGATCTCAAGGCAAAAATGCCGAGAACAGATACTACACTTTGATCTTAGCCAAAAGGCCGATTTATTTAGGCAGGTGAGTTCCTTCGGACAACCCTCATCTTTATCTACAGATGAAGATTTTACAAACCTTGGGAACTCACCAGACCTTAGGCATAGTGCCCGTTATGTAGGGGGAGGGGGGGGGGGTCGGGGATAAGTGAGACAAGCTGTTCAATGTTTTTTATTTCACAAAATTTTACAAACAACATAAAAAAGAACATTTGCTGACTCCAAACTAGATTCTTGCACCAAAATACCGCATTCACTCTGTGGGTTGATCCCTACTTAAAATATCCCCAAAAAACATCGATGTAAAAAAGAATTATCGTGGGAGTGGGAAAAAATATTAAAAACACCCAAAAAGAAAGAAAAATAAAGAACGAAATAAAATGGTAAAAAAGTTAGTATGGCCCGGCTTTCCCTCATGACTAAGTGTTAGACCGCCCACTGTTTTCCGGCACGAGACCGAAAACAAGCGGGTCGGTCACTAAGTGGGAGTGGGAACTTTAAGAGAGGAGTGTTCAAAAAATAAATTCATCGGGAATGGGATCATGGGGTGGATGGCGTCTTCCAAGATAGTAATGCCAAGGGTTTCAAAAGACCGGGGACAAAATAAAACAGTGGAAGTGGGAATCTCTGGAAGCTCTCTAGTGCCGGCAAAAATAAAATAGGGACAGGATAACTTTCATTCCTACTAGTTTAAGAGGTTACCAGTTTTTTGAAATAAATCCAAAAAACTCTACAGGGGTGGGTTCCGTAGAACCCAGTACCGCGTGTGCCATAACTATGGAGGGAACACGAACTCAAACTTGGCGCCTCGTCGGATGCACAAACTAGTGTCATGCACCCATCTCCTATTGAAATCCATGCGATGTAATCGTTTCCAATCGCATCTGATCTTCACTTTAAGTTGGTGTTTAAAGTAAACTACCAGATCCCGATCCGAAACAGATCCAACCCCATGAACCTCATTAAGACGTGTAACCCACGTCACTAGTCTTGCTACGGCTAGGATGGCTAGAAACACCATTCGTTTCTCCCCAGACCACGGCGGTGCTGCGTTGTTGATGACAGATGCTACATCCAGGACCATCGGCTGCTCGGCGTCGATGCGGGCCGTCACCTCCCTGACGTATCCCCAGAGATGTCGAAGTTTGCTGCAGGTGAAGAAGGCGTGCTCGGCCGTTTCTTCTTCGTGGTCTTCACAGCGCGGGCATAAGGGGACGTCCCTTAAACCATCTCTGCATAATCTGCCATAGAGGGGCAGTGCGTTCCGAACCAGTCGCCAGGTCAGAGAATACTCAGAATTGTTGAGATAACTCTGGCCTGGCGCCCAATTCCACTGGGAGCGGGCCTCCTCCCTCGACAATCCAAGCTGCTCCTCAAGTGGGTCCGAAGCGGTACCCTCCACTAGATCCCGATATAGTCTCTTCCTAGACCGGGCAAGGTTACTGGACCCCGGCAACGCTCTAAGCGCGGCCCGGCATTCGGCGAAGAACAAGGGCTCCCCTCTCGGCCTACGTCGTCCTTCGACCGAGAGGTCGGGTATGAGGTTGGGAAAGGCGCTCCCGACCGCAGGGACCCACGGAGTGTCTTCCATCAAAGTCCGACTCAGGAAAGCCAGTCTCTCGGCATGTCGATGACTTGCCAAGTCAGGCATCCCCAAGCCTCCCACACTCGGAACTTGAGTACAGACCTGTCTGCGGACGTACGCTTTCCGGCCCTTCCAAAGAAGCGAGAAGAGTAAGCGCGTGAAAGCGATAAGGCGGGCCGCAGGCAGTGGTAGTACAGACAGCCGGTAAAGGATGAGAGGAAAGACGTAAGTGGCGCACGCCTCCGCTCTGCCCTTTAAGGAAAGCTTCCTTCGAATCCAAGCCCGGACCGACGATTCGACCTTTGTCTGTACTTCCGACCAGTTCTTTTCCAGCTGGAGGCCCGGCCCGAACCACACGCCGAGGATTCGAACCGGGCCATCCGACCAGCTGAAGTCACCTGGAAGAGCGGTCTCTCCGCTCCAGGCACCCAACCGCAGGCCGTTCGACTTGCTGCGGTTGACTATGGCCCCTGTCACTTCTTCGTACCGAGCGAGCGCCTTAATCACCGTTCGAATGTCAGTACGGCTCGACACGAAAACGGTGACATCATCGGCAAACGCGGAAACCCTGACTCGCGCTTTGCGAGGAGGGATAGCGATCCCGCGCAGGACTGGTGTTGTCGCCTCATCCCTTAATTTGCGAAGGAAGGGTTCCAACGCCAGGATGTAGAGCAGGGGCGACAGCGGACAACCCTGACGTACCGACCGAGAAACAACGAACGATTCCGACCTCTTTCCATTGACTTGCACCACTGCCGTCGGCGAGTCATACAGAATAGAGATCCACCTGCGGAAGTCCGGACCAAAACCGGCAGCCGCTAAAACAGCTTTCAGGAAACCATGGTCGACCCTATCGAAAGCCTTGGACTGATCTAAATTGATCAGCGCGGCTTCAGCGTCGTCTTCTGTCCCCTCTATGATCATGCGAATCAAATGCAAGTTGTTCTGAATCGACCTCCCCTTCACAGCAAAGTTCTGCTCAGGCTTGATCAAATCACCGATAACAACCTGCAGGCGGTTCGCAAGAACGCGGGCCAAAATCTTTAACTCTGTGTTTAGCAGAGTTATGGGCCTGTAGTCGTCTAAATTTCCCCCACCAGGTTGGTCCCTCTTCTTCAGTAATGTGACCACTCCTTTGGTTACCTGTCCAGGGATTGACTCCTGAACAAACCAGTGGTTAAACACATCCTTCAGAATTGGGACAAACATGGGCGACAGCCTCAAATACATTTCGTACGGCAGACCATCGAGTCCCGGAGATTTGTTCAAGCCGACCTGCTTCAACGCAGTAACGATCTCGCCCTCCGTAATCCTGCCATCACAGCCAGCTGCTCGAGCCGCCTCGAGGCGGGGCGAGTCAGCCAAATAGCTGTCAAACTCCTGGCCGCGGAGTCTGGGCAGTTGGGTGAAGCGTTCCTCCAAATGCTCACGGAACCCCTCACAGATCTCACGAGACGATACCAGGGTATGTCCTTCCAGGTTTTTCACCTTCCGAATGTACCCATCCGAACCACGACGTAAAGCAGCCTTACGCTCAACAGCGTCAACGTTCACGGCTTCGTTAGAGACTTTCTTTAATCTAGCTCTAACTACTTGACCTTCATATCGCTCGCTAGCCAAGCGATTGAGGTCCCCCGTAATTAATGCTATCTCTAGGGGATCCCCCCCAGCCACCGCCCGGGTCATCTTATCCTCTACTTGCTTTTGCGTCCTAGCCCTATTTTGAGCGAGGCGCTGGCTGTAGCGGACACAAAAGTTTCTAACCTGAGCCTTAGTTTTAACCCAGTACCTACTCCCGATAACCACCCCCACTAATCCCCGCTGGAGTAGTAACGTTAGCTGTTCCCGGAAGTCTCGTATCTCCAGTAAGGAGGTATTAAACTTCCAGTACCCAGCCAACCTAGGCCTATCACTTAAGTTCAACCGGGCCGTAACCAATTTATGGTCCGAATGTCCTAACCAAGTGAACGTGGGACAAGATATGAAATCTACGTCGCCTCTTCTAACTAACATTCTGTCCAAGTAAGTACTCGGACAGAAGGCCGCGCTAGTATGCCACGTCCACATCTCCCGCCCTGGGTGATCAACGCGAAATCTGTCGACAAGATCGCATGAGGCCATCAGGTCAGACAGACTGCTTTCCCACCTCGCCGACCCTCTATTCCCACCGACCTTATCTATCTTGGGGTCTAGGATGGCATTCCAGTCCCCCATTAAAACTACTCGCTCCGGACCCTTGAGGAACGCCTCCAACCGTCGAAAAAAGGAAACCCTCTCGCCAGCAATGTTGGGCGCATAAACCGCAACGATCCGAAACTTGCTGTTTTCAACGGCAACATCGACCACGACCAGTCGTCCCACCGCATCCGCATGAACAACGCTCACCGCCGCAGGCAGGGTGCGTCTCACTAACAAAGAGATGCCACAACTATGAGCATCGCCATATGCTGAGTAGACGTCATAGTCGTCAGTCAGCACATCACAATCCCCATACGAATCGAAGTGGGTCTCTTCAATCGCAGCTACATCTACCTCACGGGCCACGAGATCCCTCAGCACGCGAGCAGCCCTGCTTCGGGATCTCATGCCCCTCACATTCCAACAAGCCAAGTTTAAATTTGTGGTCCCCATCAATTAGTGTCACACACGGGGCTAAAGTCCTCGGGAGTGAGGACGCCGAAGGTCTGACTGAGACTGCCGGTCAGCAGTTCGGACGAAATCCGTCCGTCTCGTGCCAAACCTCCCACGTCCACGGGGAAAGTTAATTTTAAAGCCCGATAAAATGAGGGGTGAACATAAATGGGGACCCTCCCACTACATTTGGACTTAATTTCCTTAAATGAAGGGTGCTCCTCTTCTATAAGGGGTTGCTCCGGGATTGCGTCCTTGGCCGCCCTAAGCATTCTCCATAATGCTTTCTCCCTCCCGTTCCCGGTTTCCTGCCTCACAAACGTTATAATTTTGGGTGCATTTTTAAAATTTCGGGGGTCTTGCACCTGTTTTCCTCCTACGTGGGTGAAGCTCTCCAGCTGCTTAATATATCGCCTCTGCCTTCCATTTAGGTCTGATTGGACCTTTAATGAATCCGCCTCACAGATCCTTACCCCCGGCAGAAAGGGGAACCTCCTAGTCTTCTCTCGTCTCACTGGCGTAGGAGGAGGTGGTACCGGGACGACTTCTGGAATGACCTCTTGCTTTCTTCCTGGAACGACTTCTGGCGTGACTCCCTCAGCAGCTCCTGGTTCAGAGGCCGGCGGCGCTACTGGGATGGGAGCCTCCTCTTCCCTCTGTCTCGCCGACACTGGGGACCTATCCCGAGGGCTGTTTAAGGGAGTGTAAAACTTGAGAGGAACACTTTCCTGTTCCATTGACTCGGAGGGGGCTAAAGATTTAGTGTTTTCCTCCTCTCTTGCTGACCCCCGGACTTTTTTTGCTTTTGGGTCCTTTCTTTTGGGGGGCTCCATTGCTGCTTCCACCTCCTTTCCATCTTCCTCCGATTCTGATGAGAGTGCTGTCAGCTTCCTTTTCAAAGCTGCAGGCATCGGTCTCCCCTTGGTTGGTATAGGGGTCGGGGTGGGCTTCCTCCCCTTCTCTGTGGACTCCTTGTCTACTGCTGCTGACGATGATGCCGACACTGCTGGCGCTTTTTGGGGAACAGCCGCTGGGGGCTTTGCTGTTATTCTTTGGGGGCAGTCCTTTGCCACATGCCCTGGCGTCTGACAGCGCCAGCAATGTGGCCTTCTTCCCTCCACGATGATCGACATAGACCAGGATTCGCATTTTAACTGTGCTGGAATCGCCTGAAACCCCTGCCGGTTGACCCTCATCTTCAGCCTGTATTCTCCTGTCAGAATACCATGCATTCCGCGAGTCGGCACCACCTCCTCGACGTCGCCATACTGCGACATTATCGCTCCCAGATGGTCGGAGTCGATGCAGCATGGGACGCCGAGAACCGAAACTGACGCGCTTCTCCTTTCCATATATTCGGGTCTTAATTTCATGCCCTTCCAGACTACGTCTCCGCCCATTGCTAGCTTTTCTGCTACCTCCTGGGTTGGGAGCAGCACGTCCCACATTGCAAAGCTTTTCCTGAGGATATAGGAAGCTGGGATCTTCAAGCCCACCAGTGCTTCCATGACTCTCTCCTTCAGGACTCCTACCAACCCATTCGCCTTTGCGTCCAAAGTTACGAAGGAGATGATCCTCTTCCTCAAATGTTCCAGCGTTCCTGGAGGCAGCTTCACTGTGTTTCCTTCAGTGAACTCCTTGTATTTTTCCTCGAACACTCTCCTATAATGTTCAGGAGTCTTCTGCTGTTTGGGCCCCCACACTGAACTAGTGGGTTTAGCGGAAGCCGTTACCTCGATCTTCTTTTTATTGGGGATCCGCGAACCAGAGTTGGACAGCCTTGGCCATGGTTCATTAGCCGCGATCCCCTTCCTCCTTTCCGGTCTGTGAGCTGGTTTACTTGGGCCCTCTCCCCCTGATAGACTTTCATCCCCTGAGGAGCACCCTACAAATAAACCTGGGCGGTAGTTTTGTTCCGCCACCTTTAAGTCCCACGACTGGCTTTTCGTTAGTTTACTTTTATGAAAAGGGGTATCATCATACCCTTGGAAGAAAACTTCCGGAGACACCAATACTCTTGGAACCGCTGGCGTCTCCATTTCCAAAAGGAAATCCGACAACGATGGATTGTCGCTCGACGCGACACTCCCTCGTCGCGATGAAGAGGTGCCCTGCGTGGCAACACCTCCTGGGGAGCACTCGAGCGTGTCTCCCCCCGACCGAACTGGAGTATCGCACGGCACGACACTCCCCAACAAAGCTCCAGAGGTGCCCTGCGTGGCAACACCTCCTGGGGAGCACTCGAGCGTGTCTCCCCCCGACCGAACTGGAGTATCGCACGGCACGACACTCCCCAACAAAGCTCCAGAGGTGCCCTGCGGGGCAACACCTCCTGGGGAGCACTCGAGCGTGTCTCCCCTCGACCGGACTGGAGTGTCGCTCGACACAACACTCACCGAACTCGCAACTGGGGCGCCCTTCGCGGCCACACCCCTCTCGCTGTCTTTAGCCAAGACAGCTCTGGCTTTTGAGACCATGGTGGCCTCCATCTCAATCTGTGTCTGTCTGCCGACCACAACCCGCCGATTCGGAATCAGGGAGACCGTCGCCAAAAGGCACGTGAGTCTTCCCCGAACCTGCCGGCTGCTTAAGTTGGGACAAGCAGTCAGACTCTGAAAAAAGAATTAATTAATATTAATTGCCAAAAAAGTGGCTACAAGAAAGAGAAAAAACAAAAAACAAAAACTTAGCTCTAAAACCAAGTGGGAGCTGGAACTAGATAGAGAAAAGTGAGAAATTAGCTCTAAAACCAAGTGGGAGCTGCCTCCCCAACGGGGGAGGAACTAGAAAGATCATAAAAAAAAAGAGAAAAAATCCCCAAAAGGGGGAGGAAAAAAGTGAAAAAAGCCCCAAAAGGGGGCAAGAAAACGCTTTAAACCTAGCCAACGGGCCCGGTAGCGGAAGCCTGGTCTTTGGGAAAACGAGAATGTTTTATCTGAGAACAGATACTACACTCTGATCTTAGCCAAAAGGCCGACAATTTATTTAGATGGATGCATCCTGGAAAACATTAACTCCTAGAGTTAAGATTACATTCCCAGAATGCATACCACCTTAGGCATAAAAGCCCGCTGTGGAAGGGGGGAAGGTGGGGGTCGGGGGTCATTGTGACATTTAAAAAACAACAGTTTGACATTTTTTATTTCAAACAAAGACAAAACAAAGACATTTTTTATTTGACAAAAAGCAAAGAAAATGCACAATGACAAAAACCTACTCTACCCTAAGCTAGACATTCACACTAAAAAATTCACAGTCACTCTATGGCTTAACCCTACTTAAAATATCCCCAAAATGATACATGAAACCATGAAATAACGTGGGATTGGGATACACATTAAAAACACCCAAAAAGAAAGAAAAATAAAGAACCAAATAAAATGATAAGGGGTGGTTAGTAGGACCCTTCCCTACCCTCTTGCTAAGTGCGGACCGCCCACTGTTTTCCGGCTCAAAGCCGAAAACAAGCAGGTCGACCCCTAAATGGGAGTGGGAATAAAGCGGGGCGTTCTGAAAATAAATTAATCGGGATCTGGGTACGGGAATGGATGGCGTCTTCCAAGATAATATTGCCAAGGGTTTCATCAGCCGGGGACAAAATAAATATGTGGAGTGGGCATCTTTGGAAGCTCTCTAGTGCCTGCAGAAAAAACAAAGTTGGGACAGGACATCATTTACTCCTACTAGCTTATAGTTCGACTAGGCTAATAAAAAATAATTTTGTTTTATACTGGGCTGGGTTCCGTAGGACCCAGTACCGTCTGCGCCATGCTAAGGCGGGAAAACGTATTCAAACCTGGACCCTCGTCGAATGCACAAACTAGTGTTGTGCACCCATCTTCTATTGAACTCCATGCGATGTAGTCGTTTCCAATCGCATCTGATTTTCACTTTAAGCTGATGCTTAAAGTAAACAACCAGATCACGATCCGAAACAGACCCAACCCCATGAACCTCATCTAGACGTGTAACCCACGTCACTAACCTAGCTACGGCCAGGATCACAAGAAACACCATTCGCTTCTCTCTAGACCACGGCGGCGCTACGTTGTTGATGACGAATGCTACATCCAGGACCAGCGGCTGCTCGGCGTCGATGCGAGCCGTTACCTCTCTGACATACTCCCAGAGAAGACGTAATTTTCTGCAAGTGAAGAAGGCGTGCTCGGCCGTTTCTTCCTCATTGTCCTCACAGCGCGGGCACAAGGGGACGTCCCTTATGCCATCCCTGCATAATCTGCCATAGAGGGGCAGTGCGTTCCGAACAAGTCGCCAGGTCAGAGAGTACTCAGAATTGTTGAGATAACTCTGGCCTGGCGCCCAACTCCACTGGGAGCGAGCCTCCTCCGTCGACAATCCAAGCCGTCTCCCAAGTGGATCCGAAGCGGACCCCTCCACTAGATCCCGATACAGTCTCTTCCTAGACCGGGCAAGGTCACTGGACCCCGGCAACGCCTTAAGCGCGGCTCGGCATTCGGTGACGAACAGCGACTCTCCTCTTGGCCTACGTCGACCTTCGACCGAGTGGTCGGGTATGAGGTTGGGAAAGGCGTCCTCAACCGCAGGGACCCACGGAGCTTCTTCCGTCAAAGTACGACTCAGGAAAGCCAGTCTCTCAGCATGTCTATGACTTGCCAAGTCAGGCATCCCCAAGCCTCCATCACACGGACGTTGCGTACAGACCTGTCTGCGGACGTATGCTTTCCGCCCATTCCACAGAAGTGAAAAGAGCAAGCGCGTGAAAGCAAGAAGGCGGTCCGCAGGCAGCGGGAGTACAGACAGTCGGTAAAGGATGAGAGGAAAGACGTAAGTGGCGCACGCCTCCGCTCTCCCCTTCAAGGAAAGTTTCCTTCGAATCCAAGTCCTCACAGACGATTCGACCTTTGCCTGTACTTCCGACCAATTCTTCTCCAGCTGGAGACCCGGTCCGAACCAAACGCCAAGGATCCGAACCGGGCCATCGGTCCAGTTGAAGTCACCTGGAAGTGCGGTCTCTCCGCTCCAGGCAGCCAACCGCAGGCCATTGGACTTGCTGCGGTTGACAATGGCCCCTGTCACTTCTTCGTACCGAGCGAGCGCCTTAATCACCGCTTCTATGTCTTCACGGCTGGACACAAAAACGGTGACATCATCGGCATACGCGGAAACCCTGGCTCGCGCATAGTGAGGAGGGATAGCGATTCCGCGCAGGACTGGTGTTGCCGCCCCGTCCCTTAATTTGCGAAGGAAGGGCTCCAACGCCAGGACATAAAGCAGGGGCGACAGCGGACAACCCTGACGTACCGAACGAGAAACCACGAACGACTCCGAAAGCCTACCGTTTACTTGCACCGCTACCGTCGGCAGACGGTACAGAATCGAGACCCACTTGCGGAAGTCCGGATTAAAACCGGCAGCCTCTAGAACAGATTCCAAGAAACCATGGTCGACCCTATCGAAAGCCTTGGACTGATCTAAATTGATCAGCGCGGCTTCAGTGTCGTCTTCTATACCCTCTAGGATCGTGCGAACCAGATGCAAATTGTTTTGAATTGACCTCCCCTTCACAGCATAGTTCTGCTCAGGTTCGATCAAGTCAGCGATAACAACCTGCAAACGATTCGCAAGAACACGGGCCAAAATCTTTAACTCTGTGTTTAGCAGAGTTATGGGCCTGTAATCATCTAAATTCCCCCCACCAGGTTGGCCCCCCTTCTTCAACAATGTGACCACTCCTTTGGTAACCTGCCCAGGGATCGAGCCCTGAACAAACCAGTGGTTAAACACATCCTTCAGAAGAGGAACAAACATGGGCGACAGCCTCAAGTAAACTTCGTATGGCAGACCATCGAGTCCTGGAGATTTGTTGTAGCCGACCTGCTTCAACGCAGTAATGATCTCACCCTCTGTAACGTCCCCATCACAGCCAGCTGCTCGGGCCGCCTCTAGGCGGGGCGAGTCAGCCAAATAGCTGTCAAACTCCTGGCCGCGGAGTCTGGGTAGTTGGGTGAAGCGATCCTCCAAATGCTCGCGGAACCCCTCGCAAATCTCACGAGTAGATACCAGGGTATGTCCTTCCAGGTTATTAACCTTCCGAATGTACCCATCCGAGCCACGACGTAAAGCAGCCTTACGCTCAACAGCGTCAACGTTCACAGCTTCGTTAGAGACTTTCTTTAACCTAGCTCGAACTACTTGACCTTCATATCGCTCGCTAGCCAAGCGATTGAGGTCCCCCTTAATTAAGGCTATCTCTAGGGGATCCCCCCCAGCCACCGCCCGGGTCATCTTATCATCTACACGCTTCTGTGTCCTAGCCCTATCTTGAGCGAGGCGCTGGCTATAGCGGACACAAAAGCGTCTAACATAAACCTTAGTTTTCACCCACCAACTACTCCCGATAACCGCCCCCACTAAAGCCCGCTGAAGTAGTAACGTTAGCTTGTCCCGGAAGTCGGGTATCTCCAGTAAGGAGGTATTCAACTTCCAGTACCCAGCTAACCTAGGCCTATCGCTTAAACTCAAACGGGCCATAACCAATTTATGGTCCGAGTGACCTAACCAAGTGAACGTGGGACAAGATAAGAAATCTATGTCGCCTCTTCTAACTAACATTCTGTCCAAGTAAGTACTTGAAAAGAAGGCCGCGCTAGTATGCCACGTCCACATCTCCCGCCCTGGGTGATCAACGCGAAATCTGTCGACAAGATCGCATGAGGCGATCAGGTCAGACAGACTGCTATCACACCTATCCGACCCTCTATTACCCCCGACCTTATCTATCTTGGGGTCAAGGATGGCATTCCAATCCCCCATTAATACTACACGCTCCGGACCCCCGAGAAACGTCTCCAACCGTCGAAAAAAGGAAACCCTCTCACCAACAGCGTTAGGCGCATAAACCGCAACGATCCGAAACTTGCTGCTGTCAACGGCAACATCGACTACGACCAACCGTCCTTCCGCATCCGTATGAACAACGCGCACTGTCGCGGACAGAGTGCGTCTCACTAGCAAAGAGACACCACAACTACGGACATTGCCATATGCTGAGATGACGTCATAGTCGTCAGTCAGCACATCACAATCCCCATACGAAACGAAGTGGGTCTCCTCGATCGCAGCTATATCTACCTTAAGGGCCACGAGATCCCTCAGCACGCGAACAGCCTTGCTTCGAGATCTCATGCCCCTCACATTCAATGTGGCCAGGTTTAAAGCCATTATCCTTTATTTATATGTCGCAGACGGGCCTAAAGTCCTCGGGAGTGAGGACGCCGAAGGCCTGACCAAGACTGCCAGTCAGCAGTTCGGACGAAATCCGTCCGTCTCGAGCCAGACCTCCCACGTCCAGGGGAAAGGTTAGCTTTAAAGCCCGAAAAAATGAGGGATGAACATAAATGGGGACCCTCCCCGGACATTTCGAAGCCAATTTCTTTTTTGATGGATGCTCCTCGTCAACTAAGGTAACCCCCGGAATAGCCATCCTTCCCTCCTCCACCATTCTCCAAAGGGCGCGTGCCCTACTACCTTTATCATGCCTGATAAAGGTAGTTATCATTGGGACATCCCGGAAGTTCAGAGGGTTATCAACTCTTTTTCCTTTCACATGTGTGAACGCTCCCAACTGTTTCAGATAACCCCTCTGCCTATTACTTAGGTCCGACTGGACAAGTGTTGCGTCCGCCTCACAAATTCTTCCCCCAGGCAGGAAAGGGAGCTTCCGGGATCTTTCTCGTCTAACTGGTGGAGGAGTGGGTTCAGTTTTCGCCGTAACTTCTTCCGGCACTTCCTCGTCAGCAACAGTTTCCTCCATAGCTACCTTGTCGGCAACAGCTTCCTCCGCCGCTACCTTGTCGGCAACAGCTTCCTCCGCCGCTACCTTGTCGGCAACAGCTTCCTCCGCCGCTACCTTGTCGGCTACAGCTGCCTCTGGTTGTTTGGCAGTTTTATATGGGCTTTTAGGCGGTTCATCTGCCTCGGCCGATGCTACGGCCATGGATATCTCTTCAGGGGTGTTGGATTGGGGAGGGGTATTTCGTTCAACCACAACTTCGGGTTCTGGAGATTGGGGTTTGGGTGGTTGAACGATTTCCTTGTCTGGACATGTCGCTTTCTGGTCTCGGCTCTTCTTTGCCCTGGTGTCCTTCTTGGGCTTCTGGACCGGCGGTACTCCTTCCACAGTCATGTCCTCCTCAGAGTCGTTATTTTCGTCTGATCCTGATGAGGGGAACTGAAACTTCCGTTTGACCGCAGGTGCAGGCTGATCTCCTGCTGCGGTTGGGTGTTTAGCGGGTTTCTCGCTCGTGCTTGGAGTCGTCTTTTTCCCCTTCTTGGCTGCCACCTTGTTCCAACCTTTTTCTTCTTCCGGTACTTCCGGTACTTTTTCCGGTACTGTTGGTTCTGTTGGTTTTGGGACATTTGTTGTCACTGTTGGCACTGCCACCGGGGTCTTTGGTGGGTTCCTTTTGGGGCACTCCTTTGCCATATGCCCCGACGTCTGACAGTGCCAACAAACCGGCCTCCTTCCCTCCACTATCACTGGCATCGACCAGGTTTCGCAGTATAGCTGCGCCGGTATCTCCCGGAATCCTTCACGGGTGAGTCGCATAAGGATTTTGTAGTCCCCCGTCTGGATATTTCGGGGACCACGGACTGGGAACACTGCCTCAACGTCGCCATACTGTGACATAATGGCGCCTATGTGTTCGAAGGCGACACAGCATGGGACGCCGAGAACTGACACAGTTGTCCTCCTCTTGGATAAATATTCGGGAGTCAATTTTATCCCGTTACTCGTATGCTCCCATTTCGCCACTCTTTCGGCTTCTGCCACGTTAGGGAGCAGAATATCATACATAGCGTATGATCGCTTTACTACGTAAGTAGCTGGGATCTTCAGATCCCCAAGTATTTTCATTATTTTGTCCTTGGGGACCCCAGTCAGCCCCTTCGTCTTTGTATCAGTTGTAACCAATGAGACTATTCGTCTCTTTAGTCTCTCCAGAGTGCCCGGGACTACTTTGATTGTACTTCCATCGGTGAAGTCGGCGTATTTATCTCTGAAGAGTCGCCTATACTCCTCTGGAGTCTTCTGGGCCTGGGGTCCCCACGTCGATGTGGTTCCTTTGGAGTCCTTATTAAGTGTCTTTTCTGGCAAGACCTTTTTGGCCCCTTTCCTAACTCTTGGTCTTTCAGGCCTACTCTCGTCTCCCTCAGAGCTGTCGGTTGATGATCCCCCCGAGGAGCACCCAAGAAACGACTTTGGCCTATACTGTCTCTGTGCCACCTCCAAGTCCAGAGACTGGCACTTTCTTATTGGCTTCTGATTAAAGAATGGGGTGTCACTGAATTCGCCAAAACTTATGGTTTGGGTGCATTCGGGCATGCTACCCCCTGCCATAGAAAACGACCCGACTGGAGTGCCGCTCGGTGCGACCCCCCCCATAACCGAAACTGAGGTGCCCGGCGAGGCAACACCTCCTGGGGCGCACTCGGGTGTGCAACCCCCCTCCAACACGACTGGGGCGCACTCGGGCGTGCAACCCCCCTCCAACACGACTGGGGCGCACTCGGGTGTGCAACCCCCCTCCAACACGACCGGGGCGCACTCGGGCGTGCAACCCCCCTCCAACACGACTGGGGCGCACTCGGGCGTGCAACCCCCCTCCAACACGACTGGGGCGCACTCGGGCGTGCAACCCCCCTCCAACACGACTGAGGCGCACTCGGGTGTGCCACCCCCCTCCAACACGACCGGGGCGCACTCGGGTGTGCAACCCCCCTTCCAGGTCGGAGAACCGCTCGGCACGGTTATCCCCACCATCATTAGGTCGTACTCAGGAGTACGATTCACCAAATCTAACAAGGTGCCCTCCGCGGTCACACCTTCCTCGCTGTTGTCAACGACAACACAGTTTTTTGAAGCCCGGGTGGCTTCCATCTATAAACGGGTCTGTAAGAGGCACGACACCCGCCGATTCGGAGACGAGGAGACCTTCACCGTTTTACGGGTTCGTCAGTCTCCCCGAAACCTGCCAGCTGCTTAAGTGCGCACCTCAGACAGACGCTGAAAGAAAGAATAAAAAATAATTAATGGCCCAAGAGGGGCGAACGAACCTGACTGTCGGACTAGACCCGCCGATTCGGAGACGAAGAGACCTTCACCGTTTTACGGGTTCGTCAGTCTCCCCGAAACCTGCCAGCTGCTTAAGTCAGCCCAACAGTCAGGGAAAAGAAGAAAAGAGAAAAGTCCCAAGAGGGGACAAAAAAGGTGACAAAAGCCCCAAAAGGGGGCTTGGTCAAAGAAAAACGCTTTGAACCTCGCCGCAAGGCTAGGTAAGCGGAAAGCCTGGTCTTTGGGAAAACGAGAATGTTTTATCTGAGAACAGATACTACACTCTGATCTTAGCCAAAAGGCCGACAAAGCTTAAAAAATTTTATGCGATTTACTGGATTATTTATAACAAATCTACTGCAGTACAGCAGCCTATCCACTATACACTGTTCAAATTACTTTAATAAATTAACAAGTAATAATAACTATGATTTTCTTTCAACAAACATTGTATAATACTATTTAACAAATTAGTACATGAGTTTTAAATATCAACAAAATTTTTTAGACTCCTCTAGGCCGTTTTTCTCTAATTCAACATAGCTTTTATACGCCATTTTTTTAACATATTCGAACGGGCGCTGGCTTTTCAACCCCCACTTTCCGACCCGAGCTTGGGTCACATCTTACTGGTGGGAGTAGGATAAAAACTGGCCTTGTGCCCTAACTCCTGGAGAGGAGTAAATTACTCTAATGTATTTGTGTACTAATCCGATAAAAATGCAAAAATGTAAACATCCCATAATCCCTTGCCGGATGTACCCGGTCTTGCCCTAAATTGTGTCCGGTTGTATCAGATCATCCAATAACTTCTGTCCGGATGCATCAATAACAACATAGGAATCCTATGTTAAGTGTGTGTAGTGAAACAAGGGTTGCTCAATCACATCCGCACCTGTCCCATAATCCCTTGGCGGATGTACCCGGTCTTGCTCTAAATTGTGTCCGGTTATATCAGGTCATCATGACGTCAGAGAGTGGCAGATAATTTGAAAAATAATGCAAAGTGTCAGGAAGAAATTCACTCACACTACAACCTTTTAATAGACGCTAATATTCCTCCCCCTCCCTTCCGTTATCATGATAGGCATTACCTCCTCCTTTCATGCCAAATTGGGAGGGGGGGTGACGGCATTCGCCGGTGTGAGCGCTTCAGGCCAATTTTTTTCTTGGGGGGGGGGATATTAAGAAAATCTATAATAAAGACCAATGTGCATTTAATTGTATCTATAATAAAGACCAATGTGCATTTATTTGTATCTATAATAAAGACCAATGTGCATTTATTTGTATCTATAATAAAGACCAATGTGCATTTATATTTATCTATAATAAAGACCAATGTGCATTTATATTTCATCGGGGGGGGGGGCTTTTCATTTATTTTTGATGATATTTTATAGTAATTTGAAATTGCTGAGTCATATTTAATTACGTAATACCTCAAGTTCATAAACCAATTAATGGTTTTTAATGAAATTTATTTTTTAGAGGGTAGCTAAGGAAGTGCGTTAACTCACGTTTAAAACACACAATTAAGGTGTTTAAAACAAGGTTAGAGAATATATACATAACATATAAAAGTGTATTCTTATGTAAAATTCACAGAGTAAGATGATGAGAGTATTCTCGAATCTATTAACCCAGCCCTTAGGGGTCCATGGGGAATATTTCATCGAGGGGGGGGGGTGAATTTTCATTTATTTTTCATTATATTTTATAGTAATTTGAAATTGCTGAGTCATATTGTAATTTAATTACGTAATACCTCAAGTTCATAAACCAATTAATGTTTTTTAATGAAATTTATTTTTTAGAGGGTAGCTAAGGAAGTGCGTTAACTCACGTTTAAAAACAAAATTAAGGTGTTTAAAACAAGGTTAGAGAATATATACATACCATATAAAAGTGTATTCTTATGTAAAATTCACAGAGTAAGATGATGAGAGTATTCTCGAATCTATTAACCCAGCCCTTAGGGGTCCATGGGAATATTTCATCGAGGGGGGGGGGGAATTTTCATTTATTTTTCATTATTTTTCATTATATTTTATAGTAATTTGAAATTGCTGAGTCATATTGTAATTTAATTACGTAATACCTCAAGTTCATAAACCAATTAATGTTTTTTAATGAAATTTATTTTTTAGAGGGTAGCTAAGGAAGTGCGTTAACTCACGTTTAAAACACACAATTAAGGTGTTTAAAACAAGGTCAGAGAATATATACATAACATATAAAAGTGTATTCTTATGTAAAATTCACAGAGTAAGATGATGAGAGTATTCTCGAATCTATTAACCCAGCCCTTAGGGGTCCATGGGGAATATTTCATCGAGGGGGGGGGGGAATTTTCATTTATTTTTCATTATATTTTATAGTAATTTGAAATTGCTGAGTCATATTGTAATTTAATTACGTAATACCTCAAGTTCATAAACCAATTAATGTTTTTTAATGAAATTTATTTTTTAGAGGGTAGCTAAGGAAGTGCGTTAACTCACGTTTAAAAACAAAATTAAGGTATTTAAAACAAGGTTAGAGAATATATACATACCATATAAAAGTTTATTCTTATGTAAAATTCACAGAGTAAGATGATGAGAGTATTCTCGAATCTATTAACCCAGCCCTTAGGGGTCCATGGGGAATATTTCATCGGGGGGGGGGGAGGGGCTTTACATTTATTTTTCATTATATTTTATAGTAATTTGAAATTGCTGAGTCATATTGTAATTTAATTACGTAATACCTCAAGTTCATAAACCAATTAATGGTTTTTAATGAAATTTATTTTTTAGAGGGTAGCTAAGGAAGTGCGTTAACTCACGTTTAAAAACAAAATTAAGGTGTTTAAAACAACGTTAGAGAATATATACATACCATATAAAAGTGTATTCTTATGTAAAATTCACAGAGTAAGATGATGAGAGTATTCTCGAATCTATTAACCCAGCCCTTAGGGGTCCATGGGGAATATTTCATCGGGGGGGAGGGGGCTTTTCATTTATTTTTCATTATATTTTATAGTAATTTGAAATTGCTGAGTCATATTGTAATTTAATTACGTAATACCTCAAGTTCATAAACCAATTAATGTTTTTTAATGAAATTTATTTTTTAGAGGGTAGCTAAGGAAGTGCGTTAACTCACGTTTAAAAACACAATTAAGGTGTTTAAAACAAGGTTAGAGAATATATACATAACATATAAAAGTGTATTCTTATGTAAAATTCACAGAGTAAGATGATGAGAGTATTCTCGAATCTATTAACCCAGCCCTTAGGAGTCCATGGGGAATATTTCATCGGGTGGGGAGGGGGCTTTTCATTTATTTTTCATTATATTTTATAGTAATTTGAAATTGCTGAGTCATATTGTAATTTAATTACGTAATACCTAAAGTTCATAAACCAATTAATGTTTTTTAATGAAATTTATTTTTTAGAGGGTAGCTAAGGAAGTGCGTTAACTCACGTTTAAAAACACAATTAAGGTGTTTAAAACAAGGTTAGAGAATATATACATAACATATAAAAGTGTATTCTTATGTAAAATTCACAGAGTAAGATGATGAGAGTATTCTCGAATCTATTAACCCAGCCCTTAGGGGTCCATGGGGAATATTTCATCGGGGGGGAGGGGGCTTTTCATTTATTTTTCATTATATTTTATAGTAATTTGAAATTGCTGAGTCATATTGTAATTTAATTACGTAATACCTCAAGTTCATAAACCAATTAATGTTTTTTAATGAAAATTATTTGTTAGAGGATAGCTAAGGAAGTGCGTTAACTCACGTTTAAAAACACAATTAAATTTTAGGGGTCAGGACAATTTTTTTAGGGGTCAGGCCAAATTTTTTATTTTATTTTTTTTTAACTTAAAATATTTCTCAGGGTTGTGGGACACTGAAAAAAAAAGTTGGTGGGGGTCTGGAGAGATTAGGGGGTCGGGGAAAATTTAAGGGTCAGGCCAAATTCTTTAGGGGTCCGGCCAAATTTTTTTTTTCTTTTTTTGAACTTAAAATATTCCTCAGGGGAAGAGTGAAAAAAAGTTGGAGGGGGGGGGGGCTGGAGAGATTAGGGGGTCGGGGAAAATTTTAGGGGTCAGGCCAAATTTTTTTTTTTTTCTTTGAACTCAAAATATTTCTCATGTTTGGGAGAGTAAAAGAAATTGAGGGGGCTGGAGAGATTGTCAGGACAAACTTTTAAGTGGTCGGGCCAAATTTTTTTATTTTTTGCACAAAAATATTACTCAGGGTGGGCGAGAGTAAAAAAACTGTGGGGGGGGCTGGAGAGATTGGGGGGGTCGGGGAAATTTTTAGGGGTCAGGACAAACTTTTTATAGGTCGAGCCAAATTTTTTTTGTTTTTTTATTTTTTTAACTAACAATATTTCTTAGGATTGGGAGAGAATAATAAAAAAGTTGGGGGCGTTCTGAAGAGATTGGGGGCTCGGGGAAATGTTTAGAGGTCAGGACAAACTTTTTAGGGGTCGGGCCAAATTTTTTTATTTTTTTATTTTTGGAACTAAAAATATTACTCAGGGTTGGGCGAGAGTAAAAAAAAGTTGGGGGGCCTGGAGAGATTGGTGGTCGTGGAAATTTTTAGCGGCGATATAAACGTATTTACCATTCGCACCGGGGCGGCGATAGGTACCTATTTAGCATTCGCACCGAGGAGACTATAGGTATGTATTTAGCATTCAGCGGTGGCGATAGGAACGTATATAGCATGTGCACATGGGATGCCATAAGTACGAATATAGCATGCGCACAAAAAAAAATTGTGGTGGGGGGCAACATTTTTTTCCTTTTCTTTTATCTTTTTCATTGAAAATATTTATATGTATGGGGCAGGATGAAAAAAAAAATGTTCTGGGCGGGGGGCTAAACAAATTTTTTTTTTCTTTTTTTAAACTAAAAATATTTCTATGTATGGGGGGAACATCAAATTTTTGGGGCGGGTCAAAAAATTTTCTTTTCTTTTTTATTTCTTTTAAATTAAAAATATTTCTAAGTATGTGGGAGGATGGAAAAAAAATGTTCGTGGGGGGAGGCAAAAACATTTCTTTTTTTCTGTTTTTAACTAAAATTATTTATATTTATGATAGTGACAATACATGAATGAACACTATTTTGTTTTTCAAACACGACAGGGGTGCACTAATATGAGTTCTTACGTGTGCGAACTGGGCTGGAGATAGGTACATATATAGTATGTGCACCCTTGCAGAGATAGGTAAGTATGTAGTATGCAAACCAGAGCCGCGATAGGTACGAATATATTATGCGCACCAGGCCGGCGATAGGTTTATATATAGTATGTGCACTGGGGTGGCATAGGTACGTATATAGTAGTGTATAGGGGTGGCGATAGTTACGTATTTAGCATTCGCCCTGGGGTTGCGATAGGTACGTATTCAGCATTCGCACAGGGGCGGCGATATGTACATATTTAGTATTCACACTGGGGCAGTGATAGGTACATATGGTGTATGCACACCGGGGCGGCAATATGTACGTATTTAGCATTCACCCCTGGGCGGAGATAGGTACTTATTTAGCATTCAGCGGTGGCGATAAGTACGTATATAGCATGTGCACATCGGCGGCAATAAGTATGTATATAGTATGTGCACCGGGGCGGTGATAGGCATGTATTTAGCATGTGCACTGGGGCAGCGATCGGTTCATATATAGCACGTGCACCAGGGCGCTGATAGGTACGTATATAGCACGCGCACCGGGGCGGCGAAAGGTACGTATTTAAAATTCACACCGGGGCGGCGATAGGTACGTATATAGCACGCGCACCGGGGCGGCGAAAGGTACGTACTTAAAATTCACACCGGAGCGGCGATAGGTACGTATTTAGCATTCACACCGGGGCGGCGATAGGTATGTATTTAGCATTCGCACCAGGGTGGCGATATGTACGTATTTAGAATTCACACCGGAGCGGCGATAGGTATGTATTTAGCATTCGCACCGTGGCAGCAATTAGTACCTATTTAGCTTCCACACCGGGGCGGCTATAGGTACGTATTCAGAATTTAGGGGTGGCGATAGCTACGTATATAACATGTACACATGGGCAGCAATAAGTACGTACATAGCATGCGCTCTGCGGCGGCAGTCAGTACATATATAGCACGCGCACCGGGGCGGCGATAGGTACGTATATAGCACGTGCACCGGGGCGGCGATAGGTACGTATATAGCACATGCACCGGAACGGCGAAAGGTATGTATTTCGCATTCGCACCGAGGCGGCTATAGGTACGTATTTAGCATTCGCACCGGGCCGGCGATAGGTACGTATTTAGCATTCGCACCAAAGCGGCGATAGGTACGTATTTAGCATTCGCACCAAAGCGGCAATATGTACATATTAATTATTCGCACTAGGGCAGCGATAGGTACTTATGTAGCATGCACACCGGGACGGCGATAGGTACTATTTAGCATTCGCACCGAGGCGGCGATAGGTACTTAAATAGTATCTGCACTGGGGCGGCGATAGGTACATATATAGTATGTGCACTGGGGCGGCGATAGGTACGTATATAGTATGCGCACCGGGGTGATGATAGATACGTATATAGTATGAACACCGGCGATAGGTACGTATTTAGCATTCGCACCAAAGCGGCGATAGGTACGTATTTAGCATTCGCACCAAAGCGGCAATATGTACATATTAATTATTCGCACTAGGGCAGCGATAGGTACTTATGTAGCATGCACACCGGGACGGCGATAGGTACTATTTAGCATTCGCACCGAGGCGGCGATAGGTACTTAAATAGTATTTGCACTGGGGCGGCGATAGGTACATATATAGTATGTGCACTGGGGCGGCGATAGGTACGTATATAGTATGCGCACCGGGGTGATGATAGATACGTATATAGTATGAACACCGGGGCGGAGATAAGTACCTATATAGAAGGCGCATATAGAGGTGTTACTTTTTATAGAAATATGATATACTATTGCCCTGGCCAACGTAGGAGAAATGGTGGGGAAGAAACAGCTTTCGCAAAAGGCAAAATTAGAAAGTAGCGCTGAAATGGGGTGACCAGGGAAGAGAAAGGTAGAAAGATAAAGAGACGGCTATAGAGAAAGGGGGGGGGGGAGAAATAGAAGTTTGTATATAAAGATGTTACACACACGATTTTTCTTCAATTATATGTTTTTATGACCCCGAGCAACGCCGGGTAGCCCCGCTAGTCATATATAAAAGCTCTATTTGATATTGAGCACTTTTTTATAAACCCGGTTGAAATTCTTTGGATTACTACCCTGTGGATGTTTTATCTGGATTATTATCATTAATATTATAATAATTATTATTATTATTATTAATATATATATATATATATATATATATATATATATATATATATATATATATATATATATATTGTTAGTCCAAAATTTTATGTGAAGTTTCGTGGCCTCCTACTTTTCAAATTTGGTCTTGTGACGCTGAAAAAAAAGGTGCCGTATGGCCCCAGACTGAGAAACCTATTATCTCGGTGAAACTAAACCAAGTTAATATTTATTATCTAAAAATTATGAATTAGAAATTCAAAGGTATGCTTATTCAATTAACGAGTTCACAAATGTTTAACATGCAGAGGGGCTTGGGTTACAACACACATCAAATCATGACTGTTTGTTCTCCGTATTTTTCCATACACAAAGAGCCTTCTTCTTTGAATTTTTATGGACCATGTCTGAATCTACATCGCTGTTAGTACTTTATTTAGCGAATTCTCGAACAAATTGCACGCTGCTAAATCTTGCTGAATTGTGGTCGGGCACATACAAAACGCTTTTCTTTTTTTCTTTTCCAGTCAATGGCATTTCCGTACCTGAAAGGAAAGTAAACGCCATAAAATATTGAACATAAAATACTGTTAACATTTGATGTGATTTCAGCGACAATTTACAATGTTATATTGCGAAATATTTTAAGCATACACGTATATTAAAGCATTAGATGAGCTGTGCAGAACTTTTTCACAAGTGCATTGATGGAAGTCGTATTTATTTACAAGCAAAGAATACTGTATGAAATGTAAAGTGCTTAATGCTGGGAAAAAGAAAGTTTATTTTTTAAAAATAGTTTGATTTCTGCAACGGAAAGTATGTGATAAAAACAGATTATCTTTTGAAAGACATTTTTATTACTAAAAGATCACCACTTATTAAGACTAAATACAACTCGAAGGTGAGGGTCAATGGTTTATCAGGTAGGTGGTGAGACTCGTATTATTAATATATATAAATATATGTATTTTATTTATTTTGTATATAAATATGTGTATATATATATATATATATATATATATATACAAAAAATGCTGCCTAAATATACACAATATATATATATATATATATATATATATATATATATATATATATATTGTTATTTAAACATCATTCTTTCATTTAAGACAACATTGTTAAAAATAACAGAATTGTATCCGTTTAATTATATATTTTTTTAGTATGTTCCATATATATCACGAACGTTTACATTATCAGGTGATAAAAGCAAATGAACAAAGACGCCGGGGACAACGAAGAACCGCACACGTAAAGCCAGTTAGGTGCATAAAGAGCGTTCTTATACTGTTCCAAGAATGACGTATACAATTTAAATTCAGCGACGCCAGAATCAGCGTCACCGGATAAAATTGTATTGCGTTAAGCATTTTACAATATGCTTCAGAGGAGAAAACCCAACGAAATATCAAATTACAGGTTAGCATTAATTTGAAAATTTAAATATTGCAAGCAAAATAATATTTTATTATCTGTTTTTAAGAAAAAAGGTTTCAAATAAAGTCTAAAACTTGGGTAGAAAAATAATGTGCCCATGCAAATATTCGAAGAACCAATCAGAAAATATAAAAAAAGAAGCTGAGTATTGATTTCCTCCTCTCCAGAAGTTAGGTACAAGGCCAGTTTTTATCTTACTCCCACAAGTAAGATGTGACCCAAGGTCGGGTCGGGAAAGAAGCTGAGTAGTGCAGTATATAAATCCAATAGAGTCCAATAGCAACATCCGTGAGCAATGAAAAGATTGAGTTATTTTCCTTACTTAAACACTTAACGAATAAATATTCAAAATTCTAAAATTTTATTACATCTTTTAATTATATATATATATATATATATATATATATATATATATATATATATATATATATATATATATATATATATATAATTGACGCTTCCACCACCATCATCACCGACTCAAACCTATAACTAACCTTAAAATTATGCTACGTGCCTTTTAACCCTAGACTGATTTTGACACGTCTTATCGCATGTGTCTTCGTTCCCTCCTACCCCTCCCCATTCTCTATCACCCACTTCTGTCTCTATCCTAAATTATCTTATTTTATCCCGTACCATTTTATTTCATTTCATTTTATCTCCATCTATCTATCTATCTATCTATCTATCTTTTTATTCATCTATCTATCTTTTTGTTATTATTTCTCTCTCTTTTTACTTTATTTTATTTAATTTTATATTTTATATTTTATATTTATATATATATTTTTTTTACATTATCATTTTTTGATTTTGATTCTTTAACGGTCCCAACCACGTGACTTTCCAAATTTAAATTTCTTTTCTTTTTTCTCCATTTAATTCTTTCCAAATATGATCCATGGTTAAGATCGGATTTTAACTCTGCCTGATGAGATCTCAGTTTATAATAGCTGTTGATCGATAACATCGACATGCCAGTGTCGCAGATTTTGTACATGTCTGTGTAAATAAAAAGAATCATATATAAAAGCTCTATTTGATAGTGAGCACTTTTTATAAACCCGGTTGAAATTCGTTGAATTACTATCCTGTTGATGTTTTACCTGGATTATTATATATATATATATATATATATATATATATATATATATATATATAGAGAGAGAGAGAGAGAGAGAGAGAGAGAGAGAGGGGGGAGAGAGAGAGAGGGGAGGGGGATGAGAGATTAAGAGAGAGGATACACTCTATATTCCTTTGTTAGTCCTCAAATCTCATTGACGGCGTTAGTTTTCTACGGGAAAAGGGGTTGTTAAAGTGTCAAACTCCTCCCGTATACACTATCTAATATTTCCAAATGGTCACCCATTTCGTATTGAACAAGCTCAACTTTGCTTAACTTTGGTGACTTAACGAGAAGAGGTGTCAATGTTATTATAGGCGTATATGATTATGATCATAAGCTTGCAATTCTGGTTGTTTGACTAAAGAGTTATGAAGTAATTAAAAAATGCGCTATTTTTAGGTCTGTTACGCTTAAGTTCTTCATAGTATTTTTATGGAAATCGCTCCAGACAAGGCATCAAGCCACTTGATGTCACGAGCTAAAAAAACATGAAAGTTGATTATGTTTCATAATAACAAAAAGCGATAAGAAAGTAGAATCACTTCAAAACAAGGTGGTATTTAACGACTGGCCGTGATGAATTCATAGGCAAAACTATCGAATCTAAAGTCTAAATATTAGAATTGCAGTGACGGACCCAATCATCCACACCGGAAATACTTCAAGAGACACACATCCAACATGGCGTCCCATGACACTTGAGCATACCTCGAGATTTAACGAGTGCTTATATAGAAGCCACTCAAGGAGCTACACTTTTGTTCAGTCTCCTGTACCGACCAGAAAAGCACCATGACATCACCCTCTACCAAGGATACTTAAATACCTCTATTATCTGTCATTTATTTAAAACAGGCTTGAAAGAAATCCCACCACCAGCGTTCAATCCTTTGGACTCAAAACAGGCTAGCCAAAAAGTAAGCTTTTCAAGAGTCCAATAAGGAAGGAAGATGTTACAAGGTTGACTGACAAAAAGTCATTTTCTTTAGTTTCTTACGTTCAAGTGTCAATTAATACTCTGTTAGATAAGTAATGAGAGTGTATTAATAACTTTTTTTTCTGTTCATCGGTTGCTTATTAACATTTGTACACATGTACAACTTATCTCAATAGTGCTGGTTACATAGAGTTTGTACGTCATTGTGGTACGAAGTGGCGAACTTTGAGGAAAAATCCAATTAATCTCCGTGATGTTGCATGGCAACATGACAATGCACGCTTTCAAGTTTCACTTGAGACAAGTTCATTTTTCGAAAGTCGAGAAATTGTTACATTGAAGCAGAGCCCCTATTCACATGACCGCAACATATGCGACCGCTGGTTGTTCCATAAACTGAAGACAGAACTACGGAAAACTACATTTCATAATTCCGAGGAGGTGAAGATTGAGGCGCTGCGAATGCTAAGAGACATTCCAGAAGATGAATATCATGAGTAAGTAGAACAATTATTACGTCATTGTGAGCGTGTAATTAATGAACATGGTGGTTATATTACTGATTAATACATTTTTTTCATGTTAATTTTGATAATATACTTTTTATATTACGACTCTCAGAACCTATCTAACGGAGTATTACATCAAATAGCATTTTCGTCGCTAATCGGGTACATTAATAAGACATATCTTTAAAAAAAGTATCCAGTTTTTATTAACGAATTGCATTCTTTATGGCGTTTGAAATGTTCTGACAAATAAAAATAATCACTTTGAAATTTAGGAAACCTATTTTTCGAAAAAAGAGAAAAATAAACACAATCAGTGCACGCCGCCAGCAGCTTTCCGTGTTCGAATATGAAGATATATATCAGATGATGACTAGTGTTGGCTGTTGTGTCGGCTCCTCTAATCACAACGAACACATGTGCAGACGCCCCACGTTCTTTTTTGTGAGGTATGCATACTTCATGCTGTGGCAGTTAAATGGTTCGTTTTTTACTTCGCTTTTCTTACAAACTGTTCTACCTCCTTCAATTTGAAGTTACCAAGATGAAGATGAACACACGGTATTGTTGGCTTTGGTAAACCAGCCATTTTGGATGAAGGATGAGTTTTCTATTGGATTCGTGACCACTGTGGTTTAGTTGTTGGCCACTATTAACCTTCGTATGATTAGGTGTTGCTCTACGGTCCGGAAGACCTTTCCGTTTGCATACCTTGTCTGGTAATATATTTTATAATAACAAATCCTTGAAATACATTAAATAAACACGTCCTTTGTAATATATTAAATGTAAAAGTTATTGTAATATCTGCATTGATTTTTTCGAATCGTCAATCTTCATGGCGTTCGGAATATTCTGAAAACTAAAACATAGTCACTTTGAAATTTAGGAAATATATTTTTCAAATCTAAGAATAAAAGACGAACCCAAGATTTTATTTGCTTTTTTCGACTGGCGATTGATAACACTGTAGGACTACTCATCGTTTTTTTTGTGGTTTCTCCTGGAATTGACTCGATATAGTGTGCGATCAATATACAGCCAACATTCAGGTAATCAAAAATCATAGAATCCGACGTTGGAACATGAAGTTGTTCTACATTGCTACGGAGGTTGCGATAGACTTTCCAGGAATAAATTCGTGATGCGCTGGTGTCATTAGTAATAGCCACTTATACGCACCCAGGAACATTTTCTTCTTCTTCATATAATAATAATTATTATTAGATTATTATTATTATTAAAACTAGTTTTTTAAATAATAATAGTAAGAATAAGAAACAATATTTATAAGAGATATCTTAGAAGAATTATAGAGAATAGCTCGACTGAGCTCCAATTTCTGGTTCCCCATTGTAAGAAATTCATAGTCGGAACTTATCTCCCTATCACAACAGAAAAAAAAAGTTCTTCCCCCATATGCCTAGCACCGGAATGCTCATTGAATTTCAACTAAAACGGTGTTAGTTTGTGTGTCCTTGTTATGTAAGTATATATCTGCACTCTATAGATTTTTTTATAATCTGTCAGATGTTTTTTTCTTATTTACTTTTCTTTTGTTAGAAGTTGGCCATCCTACCTGATGCCAGACATTTACTCACTATTTCAGTGACTCTAACTGAGAGATCTTTATACGATTCTAACCGTCCCTTTAAGCAAAATTGTTTGGATCTCTCTTGCACTTGGTTCACCGGGTATATTCCCTACGTAGTTTTTGAAATTCGTTTTCATGCGCCCGGTAGCACATATAATTACTTGGAATAATTGAGATCTTCCTAAAGTTCCAATGTATGTTCATGTCGTACATAAGAGCTTAGTATTTAGTTCTCTTCTCCCTCTCAGCTCTGTTTAAGCCAGCTTCATTAAGGACACTGAACTCAACTGTCGCTCTCTCCCACTTATCGCAATTTACAAGTTTTTAAAAAAAATTTACTTCAGTGTAAGTTCTCAGAAATCAAGGGGGCACTTCCTGGGACTAACACTTCATAACTATATGAGATACATAGATATTCGTGTGTTTCATTAAAGTTCTCCTTTCTTTCTCAAACGTTAAGTTACCAAAAAAGTGAAAAACATTAATTTCCTCTCCGAAATTGACTAGTTAAATATGTTATAGTATATATTTGTGTGGTCTCTTTGTCTTACTGGATTTCAGGACAAAAATTCATCTGGTCTGGTGGAGTATCCAGCTTAATGCTGTTACTACAGGCAACATCACTTAAAGAATGTGCACTATTCATCGTATAAGGCAGTGTGTAGTTATGCTGAGGGGATTTTATTGGGCTTCGAAAAATATATTATTTTGAATATTAAGTCAGGGTTTACTTTTAGAGAGGTGTATCTTGATGTCAGGTTGTTCTGACAAACCCGTGTATAGAGAGACCTTAGACATACGAGATATTGTCTAGTAGGCATTCAAATTCCTTTTAGTCTTTTATCCAGTTTTTTTTTTCTGAAACGTTACTAGTTCTTCTATGGTTATTAGTATTACCGTAGTTTTCATGTACGATACTTCCTTCAGTTTTCTGCAAAATTACATGTATTAATATCATGTTCTTTCTGCCTTGTTTTCACTTCACCCTGTGATCGACTGGAACAGCGAAGTCTACTCTTTGACAGGTTTGTTCTTTCTCATTCACTATTATCATGGCTGGTCTTCTTGTTTGTTTGAGTTTGTCTTTTTATATTTCAAATTTCCGAGAAGATTTTATACATTTCATTCCGTATGTGTTTGTACGATTTTTCTATGTGTTTTCAGAGTGTAGTCGTTTGCATAGGTTTCAGTAGAACTCCCCCTCAACCAAGTCATGGTTGTTATTATATTCCATTTAGCAAATTTTTTTTGCATTCACTTCTGATATGGTTTATTGTTTCGTCTGTTTGTTCACA
Organism: Sepiola atlantica; assembly: GCA_963556195.1. Lineage (NCBI taxonomy): Eukaryota > Metazoa > Mollusca > Cephalopoda > Sepiida > Sepiolidae > Sepiola > Sepiola atlantica. The sequence continues at coordinate 54,502,765 of OY744535.1, forward strand.
GTCTGCATAGGATGTTTTTATGGGTTTTGTCTATAGTGGCCTTTATATAATTGGTTCTAATCGCGTTGTTTGGCAGGATTGTTAATAGTTATTATCATTATTATTATTATTATTATTATTATTATTAGTAGTAGTAGTAGTAGTAGTAGTAGTAGTAGTAGTAGTAGTAGTATCAATATATTAATGCTGAGGACTTAGAAATATTCGTATCACTTAGACGGGACATTACACCAGATTTGCTCAACAGTTTAATTTGATTCAATACAGGAATTTTGAAATTCATCCCACATTCGGAGACATTTTTATGTTGATTCCTCGTTTCTTGCGCCCACCCTTCCCCACATCAATATAACGTATCACAGGCAGGACTTTAAGCATAACCCGGACCCAGGCGCACAACACGATCTCCGTACAAAAGTTCACTCTCACCATCACGTTTTTCATTTGTATCTCCAAAAAATAACTTTTCAAGACACGTGTAATGATTGCTAATGCCATTTTTCTAAAGGGACATTTTCCGCTCTAAAAATTACCCTTAGATTTCATAATCGGATGCCACAACTTTCGGATATTTATCGCCTCCGGTTTAGTGTCGATTAGTTACTAAACTCGTTAATATGAATATAAGCAAACGTATGTGTATGCGTGTACGCATAGCAAAATGGGCGGCCTAAAAGCAAGTTGACCCCTTATAAAAATGGGGTCCTGATAAATTCGGTTCCCTATATGAAATTTAAGTTAAATGAAAAACACGGACAGCGTTTTTTCTTTGCTAATGAAAATTAATAAGAAGAGGGACACAAATAAGCAGTGTATGGTAATGGAACCAAGCAACTTTTAATAGACTCAAGTGTACAAAAGAAATATTTCGTTTTTAATTCACATGCCGGACTATTTCTTTAGTGGAGTACGCTCATTTTTATTTTAACGTTGGCAATTTTGCTGATTTTACTGATGTTACTTTAGTGTTGAAAATGTTGCTGATATTCTGATTTTACTTTAGTGTTGACAATTTTGCTGATTTTACTAATGTTTTCTTTAGTGTTTGCAATTTTGCTGATTTTACTGCTTTTACTTTCGTGTTGGCAATTTTGCTGATTTTACTTTAGTGTTGAAAAATGTTGTTCGTAAGGTTTATATCATTCGGACTACTGTTATCATCTTGAATGTTATTCTCACAGCGTTTCAGCCGATGTAAACTCCGACATTATTCGTGTACGGAATTTCGAACAGAACCATTTCATTAATCCACGTTGACTCTGGCCCAACGGACGAAAGTGCTAAAGTAATAATCAGTTCTAAGTGACAGTCTTCTGGAGGTTGAGGTTCAATCCTAAGTACAGACGATACTAAGAATACAATTAAGAATTACTTTAGACTTCTTGGCTGACAGAACAGGAACAATCTACCCCGTGGATTAAATAAAGAGTTCGAAATTCCGTACAGATTTCTGAGTGCGACACAAACATTATAAAGTTTGACAAGACGCACTTGAAAAAGGTCAGTGGTTACATCGGCTGAAACGTTGTGAGAATAACATCAAAGGTGCGAATTTAAGTCCGAATAATCCAAATGATATAAATTATCAATTCTTCATCCAAAATATTACGAAACATAAAATGTCCTTCATCTATCTATCTCCTATATACTGATAACACTTTGGGTAGATCTTGATTTCATAGTTGCTTGTTTGTATCCTTGCACAGTGGATGACGCCACCAAATGCGAATGAAGTAAATAAAAGGGCGATTGATAGAATAAGTATGGGAGGCGAATGAAGTAAATGATTAAAATACAGAGAACAAGTCGGGAAGGATAAGAGAGAGCGGAGGAGGAAACGGGAGAGATAAAGGACGAAAGAGAGGAAATATAAGAGAGATAGAGAGAAAGTAAATATGTATAACAAATGATGACATCACGGGTCACGTGATCTTGTATAATACGAAACTCCAATAACCTTGCATGCATGTTTTAGACTCTAAAATCTAGATGGTGGGAGAAAGGGCGATTAAGATGAGAAACGGTAGGAGTAGAATAGGGAAAGGGGTAATGGGAAGAAGGCAATGAAGGGGGTAATTGCAATAGATACAGTAGTAAGGGAAGTAAGGGAAGGCGAGTTGCGATGTGAATAAATAAATTACGTAAATCAAGAAGAAAAGTAAAAGACTAAATAGTAGTAGCAGTAGCAATAGCAGCAGCAATGTACGAGAAGGAGAGTAAAAGGATGACGTAAATAAGGCGCAAATATTTATAATTCTTTGATGTAGACATTAACGTACAATGTACCAACGTTGACCCAAAGGGTCATTGATTGTTTAGTACTTTACTATTTCCTTCCTTAGCTCCTTTCTTCCTTTTTATCAATATTACAGCTTTTCTTTCTTCTTTATCTCTCGTTTTCTAATTTCTTTTTTTCCCTCTTTCTGATTTCTTTCTTTCTTTGTTCGTCCTTTCTTTATATCTCTTTCTGTTTTATTTTTCTTAATGTTCATACGGGCACTGGCAGTGGGTTAAAATGGATATAAGCTCAGACTGTCGATACGACCTGCCGTGTTCGAATTATGTTCGATCCATGGTACGACTTTCACCATCAATGTTGGCAACCTTCATGTGGTCCCTACTGTGAGTCGAATCGAATGACCGGTAATACAACTTTTTTGTGGTATTCGCCCAGTGTTGAGCATTCCGCATTCCACTGAAAATGGAAGTTTATGGAGAATATAAATTCACATGAGGTCCCCAGTCAGCATATATATCTCGGTTAGTATTTCAAAATGGTTACCCACCTTGTGCTGGCAAGGCTCAACGTCGCTTAACATCGGTGATCTAATGTCCATGACGTATATTGTGACTACCTGATTCTAAAAAAAATAAAAAGGAATCGGGGAAAACAATGTCAACCTCACAATCAAGTAGGGTTAAAAAAACACAACAATCACGTGCAAATTCATATGAAAAGACGTATTTCCTCTTTCCTTTTTTATTTTCCTTTCATTATTTACTTCTAATCTTTTTTTTCTACATTTGCATCTTTCTATTTCGAATTTTTCTTTCCTCCTACCTATCATTACATTTATCCAATCTTTCTTCCACGCTCATCTCTTTCTGCGACCTACAACGCACGCTATTTCTTTCTCTTCTATATTGGCCCTCTCTCTTAACAAAACAAATGCTATAAAATAAACAAAAAATTACTATCAAATCCAACAATTTCCCTTTGATTTTACTTTTTTTTCTATCAAGTCAGCCTTCCATACAATTTCCCACCCAACTGCAACTCACCAATTACTGGCTCCCATCTTGATACCGCCAACAAACCACAATGCAGAAATCAATAAAACAACAACCCAATTTTAGATCTACGCTTTTACCCTTTTTACAAAATAAAGTCCACCAAACACGCTTCATTTTATTCCACCTTAGTTCCTTTTCCTACGACATCCGCTTACCTCTTTCCTTCTATTGATCATCGAACCGGCGCCATCAAGATTAAGTATTCCAGGTCGACGAGATTGGGCAATTAACATGAAATTAGCGTTAATTAAGGGTAAAGACCATGCCCATTAAGAGAAACATATCAATTCTTCATGCGTCTTACATTTCTATAAAAGATACAGTTCGTCGATCGATCGATATATCGGTCGGTCGGTCGATCGGTATGTCACACTCTGGTCTCAAATAGTATTATTTGTTATGTCTGTCGGTCCGTCTGTCTCACATTTTTTACAAACTTATAACCTTTTACAAAGACCCATATGCCACTCGAGGATAAGAGTTATTGGCTAGGACAGGTAGACGATAAGTCTCCGAGGGGATTTGTAACGACGGTTTTGACTGGTCGAGAAATTGATTATTTAAGAGGACGGCTACACAAGAATTTGTTTACATTGGTTTACAAACGGTAATGTTATAGTCAGCCGAGAATTAGCCACGCAGCACCGTGTTCCATAGACGGGCAAGTCTAGGAAATAAGCTCTGTCCATGGAAGTTCTGCTTAATTATAAGTACACATAGGGAGAAAGAGAATGTATACACAGTGGTTGCAGCTTAAGTTTGAAATTACATATTATATGGTCTGCCAGACGTAATTATGAAATAGCATTTTCTTTTTACTTTTCACGCTTAAGTTTAAATAACATTTTCAGATGAGTCTACGTATCTGTCTAAGACGCTATGTCTGTCCATCAGAATGTCATGCTTCAATTTAAAATATGCCGGTGTGGCAGTATTAATTTGGAAATATTTGTTGCTTTGTTTGTCAGGCTTAAGTTTCAAATAGCATTTACATCGTTAAACGTGTACATTGAATAGACAGATTTTATTTTAGATACGTCGAAGCATCTTTTTTCGTCCATCTGTCTGTTTACATACTAATGACTCACTACTTTCCAAGGCCAAAACGCAACTCGAGGATACGGGTCAATTAGATCATCAGTTGAATGATGAACAATAATATGAGGTGATTGGAAACGATAGGTAGAATGGACAGAATTTGATTACTTACGAGGATGACTTAACAAGTACAGGATGGCCAAGAAGTCACTGCTTTTTTTAGCTTGAATAGATTCTTTATTTTTTATGGTATCTTTAGTGGAATTTTAACATGATATAACAAAGTCAATGGAGTTTTGTTTGCCAAAAAAAACGAACAACAATAAAAAAAAAAATAATAATAATTTATCCATGAAAAATAACAAAGCCTGGGAGGGTGGACCTCCTAGAACTTCACAGGACCGACCCATAGACCGGCGGAAATCAAGCCCCAAAGGCCAAGACAATACGAGTTTATGGGATGTAGTATCCATCGGAACAGATATTACACGTTGATCTTAGCGAAAAGGCCACGAAGTCACCGAGGGTTTTTATTTTTAAACTTGAATAGATTATTTATTTTTGATGGTACCTTTATTGAATTTTAAAATAATATGACGAAAACAATGGAGATTTGTTTGCAAAAAGTAAAAAAGGGAAGAATAAGTTATTTATGAAAAATAACATCTTTTAAATGGTTTCCATTTTCAGCTTCACAAATGTGTGCCCTTTCCAAAACCTTATCCATGACGGATTGCAGGATCACTCGATTACGATTTAATTCCCAGATTTAATTCCCAGATTTAATTCCCGATGATCTCCTTCAATTCTTGTAGAGTTTCAGGTTTGTTGATGTAAACTGTCTTTGAGATACCCGCACAAGAAAAAATAAAGTCTGGGGAACGTGAAGGCCAGTTGACATTGCCAACCTTTTCTTTTTGTTCTTTTTTGAAAACGAATCTCCATTGTCTTCGTCATAATATGTTAAAATTCCATTAAGGTTCTATCAACAATATTAGGAATCCATTGAAGTTAAAAATCCCTCAGTGATCCCTCGGTGACTTTTTGCCACTTGTATTAATTGACCTTGAATTTAAAGATAATTATTTTGTAGACAGAAAGAAAGCAGTCCCATGGTATGTGTTCCAAATATTGGAAGTTTTCGGAAAGATATTCCGTTCATAAAAATTGTGTTTGGTTTTGACTAAATAAAAGAAAAGGAAGTTCTTTGAATTCGTAGCAGAATGTTTCTTGTGAATGTTTTACAGGCAGCAACAGTCTGTTTTATTTTTTTATATAGATATTAATGCAATTTTCCACGCTTGATTTAGAAATCTTGAGAATATCTGCGATTTGTTTGGTTGTTAAACGGCAATCTGGTTCAACTACGGTGTTCACTTGGTCACCATCGAATATCTTTGGCCAGCCAGAGCGAGGAGCATCTCTTACTGAAAAATGTTAATTTTTGATATCGAGCAAACCATTTCTAGCTAACCCGTTCTGTAACAGCATTCTCCCCATACACATGGCATATCTTTATGTAGGTTTATGTAGCTGTTTCCCCTTTTCTGTAGTAAAAAATCATCAGATGTCGATAGTGCTTTGCTTGATTTTCTATTTCAAGGCCTGAAATACAAGCAACAATGTAAGAACTCTTCTGTTCGGAGACTTATTACACACTGACGGTAACACACTCGCTACAGCAAATACAGGAGTTGAAGAATAGGAATATAAAAGGCTCTTTCGTATTGATTTACTCCTCTCCAGGAGTTAGGCACAAGGCCAGTTTTTGTCTTACTCCCACAAGTAAGATGTGACCCAAGGTTTGGTCGGGAAAGTGGGGTTTAAAAATTGCCTAGGCAGCCCCGTCGGCATTCCTCAGTAGGGGCGCCTCAGGCAGTAAGCAATAAACTTACTCCTCCCCAAAGAGGGGAGGCGGAGCCTGGGAGGGTGGACCTCCTAGAACTGCATAGGACAGACCCATAGACCGGCGTAAATCAAGCCCCGAAGGCCAAGACAATACCAGTCTATGGAGTGCAGTATCCATCGGAACAGATACTACACTTTGATCTTAGCCAAAAGGCCAAAGCAATGTCTCTTTAGTAGGCCGGAAAGTTGGCATTCAAAAAACAAATTAACTTTTTCAACGGTCTGTAACGCTTCTGTTTTTAAATAGAATGTTGATTACTAAAATGGAGTAGTCTTATTGTAAATACGTTGAGGAATATCTACAAAAGCTGGTCTGTTTGCCAGTCGCTTTGGTTTGAAGTAGTAGTATCTGTTCCGCTGGATACTGCACCTCATAGACTGGTATTGTCTTGGCCTTCGGGGCTTGATTTGAGCCGGTCTATGGGTCTGTCCTGTGCGGTTCTAGGAGGTCTACCCTCCCAGGCTTTGCCTTCTCACCCTTTGAGAAGGAGTTAGTTTATTGCTAATCGCCTGAGGCGCCCCTACCGGGGAATGCCGACGGGGCTGCCCAGGTCATTTTTTAAGGTCCCCTAAGTACTCTTCCTCTAGAGTGCTGACTTCTTAACTCCCACTTTCCGACCTTGTGTCACATACTGCTACGTGGGAAGTAGATAAATAGGGGGTTTGAAGTAGAATGTGTCGAATTGTCTACGTGTGTATCGAAAACTGTTCTCTGCCCATCGTTAGATCTATTCGTTTGTCTGTCATAGTACACCTGAAAAAGCATTTTAATCTGTCAACATTAAATGGGAACATTATGAGAATAGACCCTTCCTAATCGGTATTTTTTTAATTCTGTGTTTTGGCGTTTTTTCCCGTCGCTTGAATTCAGCCAATGAAAATGCCATCCTGATTAGAAACCTGTTGAGGCGCAAAAAGATAAGTTCATTAAATTATTAAACTATAGACGTTGAACTATACATTTAATGATTAACAAATTGGCATTTTTGTTTCACTACCAGCAGGATACAATGACTCACCGGATGTTTTAAGATATTGATGTGACGTAATTTTATTTCAAATACAACAGTTCATTGGCGTAATTGAAACTTATCATAGATTGTAAAAAGTGGGATATGGACCATCTGGTAACCGTTTAAGATGGAGTACTGTTGTCACACCTTGTGGAGTGCCACTCAGAGCACCCTTTTCCTGAGTTGACAGTGGGGGGGACCGACTTCGAAACCTAGTGGGAGATGTCATCTTCTGTTCCCTACAGCAACTTTCTCACAGAACAGATGTTATTAGTCTTTCTCCACTCTATCATTATTTTCATAGTAGATGTTCGACTTAGCTCCAATCAATGATTCCCCCCTGTACAACATTCACAACAAACACTGTCTAGTTACAACAACTGCCAATAATTTCCCTTTTTCCCTCTGTGTACCTAAAATTATACTGAGATTCCATGGGCAAAGTTTCTTTCCTAGAACTTCCTCTCTGTGGAACATACTATTGTGGGGCTGCTTCCAAGATGAATACAACATAGTCGTATTGAAGTAAACAAATTCTTATTGAGCCGTTCTCTATGATAAATCTTCCCCAGTTTCAACCATCGTTACCAATCATCAAAGTGTTGTCTCACCGTCTACCTGACAATTAACAGTTATCCTCGAGTGTCCTACGGGCATAGATAAGTCGTTACTCATTAGTAAAAAAGGCAAACTCCAAATCACTCCATAAAATAACTTAGAAGAAATATTTTTCGAACTTAGAATTTGGTTGCCTCTTTCATTTTTCTAAAGTTATTCATATGGAATAATAATAATAATAATAATAATAATAATAATAATAATAATAATAATAATAATAATAATAATAATAATTATTATTATTATTATTATTATTATTATTATTATTATTATTATTTTTTTTTTTTTTGTTACGTCTTTATCTTCATTTTTATAAGAAATGTTATTTCAATTTATAACTTTCATAACTTTCTGAATAACACGCCGAAATAACGCCCTTAAAAGAAAAAGATAAATAAACAGAACGTGTACGTTTATTAGAGTGTGTGATCTCGCAATATTCCAAACAAAACTTCGCAACTGTGACTGAGTATAATCGGCTCGATTTGGACACTCGCTGACTTAAAGCCGACTGTATCATGTGGTTTGACTTAATCTTCATTAACACCATATATATATAAATAAATAAATCTAATATATATATATATATATATATATATATATATATTAGATTGTTATTATATAGTAACAGTCACGCGTTTTAAGCTCAACAGCTATTCCATTATTCAACCCAAAGACTCTACTATGTGATTCTAGAGCAATAACTTATTGAAAATTGACAATAAAGCACAAAGGATGTCTTAACTTTTGTAGAAATAAAATTAATATATATAGAGAGCCCCCTCACTTTTTAACTTGGGCCCTCCACTTTACGGTCATCAATAATTAAGTCGATTTGCACGTGTTTAACCGCCCCCCCCCACTTTTTAGGAGACCCCCCCCCACTTTTATAACTGTCCCGACGGATCCGATAAGCGTGTCATATAAATGTTAAAGTTTTATATATATATATATATATATATATATATATATATATATATATATATATATATATATAGAGAGAGAGAGAGAGAGAGAGAGATAGATAGATAGATAGATAATTTATGAGAATAAAAAATTGATAAAATACAATATTTATTTTTAAAACAAGGGTTATATAAAAAAGCTTTTCTTCTATCCTTAATCCATCTTAAATGATTAAGGAAAGAAACACATTTTATATCATTGCTCTATTTCGTAAATCGAGCAGATACTATTAAATATAGGATATAATTTAGAGATATAACCTTTAAATTCATTTTCATATTTCAGACACACACACACACATATATATATATGCATATATTTTGTTCAATTCTACTTCAGTCGAAGTTCTTAAAAATCAAGGGGTCCTTTCCTAGGGCTTGCACTTGATCTTTATATGAGATACATAGTATATATATGTTCGTATATTCCATTAAAGTTCTCCTTCAAAAGTCTAACGTTAGTTTAGTAAAGAAGTTATGTACATTCATTATCCTCTCCCTAATTGATTAGTTAAGTATGTTATAGTATATCTTTCTTACGGTGTCTTGGTTGACCGGATTCTAGTAAAAGAATCTATCTCGTCTGGGGGAGTATCTAGCTAACTACTGTTACTTGAAGTAACAGTATTTGAAGAAGGTGCACCATTCCTCGTATGAGCCAGTCTATAGCTGTTTTGAGGGGATCTTATTTGAGCTTCGAATACTAAGTTATTTTGAATAGTTAGTCAGGGTTTACTTGTAGGGGGAGTATATTCATGCTAGGTTGTCCTGACAAACCTTTGTATAGAGAGACCGAAGGCACTCAAGAATAATGTCTCGTAGGTAATTAAAACTGTCCAAGAATATATATATATATATATATATATATATATATATATATATATATATATATATACATTCATATATTAACATTCACACATGTATATATATATACGTACATACACACAACCACACACATACATTACATTCGTACATAACTACATACACATAATACACACACACGCGCACACATAGACCATTCACTATGACTATGCAATCCCTACAGCTACATATCTAGAAAACGGAACTGTTAAACCTGACATCGTGATATGGGACAAAAAGGAGAAAATAGCAAAACCCAAGTTGAAGTCAGTGTCCCTAATGATGCAGGATTAAACAGAGCTGAAAAGAAAAAGATTACGAAATACCAAGGTCTTATGTATCACATGAAAAGAAACTGGAATTTTAGGAAAATATACCAGTAATTATAAGAGCAACAGGACTAATGAAAAAGAATTTCAAAAGCTATCTGGCGAGTATACCCGGTGAACCGTGTGCAAGAGAAATACAAACAATTGCACTTACAGAGACGGTTAGAATCTTAAAAAAGATCTCTAGGCTGGAGTGTCTGAATAGCTGGTGAATGTCTGGCATCCGGTAGGATGCCCCATCTCCAGCAAAAAAGTGAAAGATAAGAACAATAAGAAAAAAAAGGGAGAAATAAGAAGTAAAATCAAATGTTCTGACCTCAGCATATCCTGACTAAACAAAAAAGGTTCCTTATACTTATTTCAAGGGGTCATAAAATTGCGAAAAATTCTGGACAGGGCGAAGAGGAGATGGGGAACACTTCTTCTGTCTACCCAGACTACAAGCGAAATTTATTATTTATTTTTGTTATTTAGCTCTATCTCAACGGATATTGAGCCCTTTGTGTCTACAAAGGCTTCTCTCGTTATTTGCATCGATTCCGATATTAAGAAGTTTCTTTACTTTACTGTAGACAAGTCAGTTTTAAAATATATGTGTTTTGTATATGTTTGGTAAAGCGTATGATTTTATCGACGTTAGATAACGTGTCATTCTAAATCCGTTCCTCTCAGCTGCTAGTTGAATTGATGTATTGAACGTACACTTGTTACGCCAAGAGAGATGCTCCACTTCGTTGAAGCGCGAATTGTGATGTCTGTTTCGGCTAACAGTGCAACATGTACAAATCATGAAAATATGTTTGTTCGACATCAGTGTGCGTTATGGATTTTTACACATGCACACATCGTTGTGACCTTAATCTGTAAGTATTGATGAAAGGAACGGCGCACCTTTTGAAAGCGTTTACCTGCGGGCCGAGGGAGATAAATGGTTTGACGATAAACCGAAATAATCAATTCCTCTACTCGATTTTATGAATACACACGCACACGAATAAAAATCGATCCTTGCGTTTCGAATATGCGGTAATAATAATAATAATAATAAGAAGAAGAAGAAGAATAAGAAGAAGAACAACAAGAAGAAAAAGAAGAAGTCATGGAACCAGCCATTCTCAGCTGATACTACAGAAAATAGTCGTGAAGGTTCTAGGAAGATGGAAAGACCTAAGAGGGTGAGAACTAATCAGACCTCCACTGGCAGGGTGAGGAGAGTTATTACCACCCAAATCTCAGAGAAGACCAATGATTCGTTCTAAGCGATAAATCAATTGTAAGCGGCTGTTGTCATAACGCAAAATCATTTGCAATGGTTATTTAAAGGGGTGAAGAGTATTGGAAATCAAGGAAGACTTGTTTTCACTCAGATTCCAGGGAACATCCCTGGTAATTATCAGTGAGCAATCACTGATGATGACCTGTGTGAGAACCCCTACGAGGTACTTGTTAGATAGCAAAGGGGGTGCCCGGAGAAAGGGCGCTTTAAAAGGTGGGAGGAGTGGAAGTAGAGAAATCACGTGACTTCCACAGGAGAGAGCGTCTCAGTCTCTTTGCCTGCCGACAACCGGACTGAATGGACGAGAAACGTCGCTGTCCCAGTTAGCCATGACAGGGAGGGAAGACGGTGGCGTAGTGTAGCTAAAAGTCGGCCTGTCTGTCTATATGTTATTGATATCTCTCTGTCTCTCATCTTCTCTCTCTCTCTCGTACACGCGTATTTAAGTTATCTGTCTCTGTTCTGTTTAAATAAAAGTGTTAAGACAAAACCAGCGCCCACGTGGTTTTCTATCAACAGCGAAGTTTCGCAACGCGAGCCCTGTGAACAACTTAGGTTACAACAGAGAAGACACGGGGGTACAATGTTTATAAACCCGACGGTAGGTAGTATCCTACATACTGAAGAATAATAGGACACCTCAACCTCTCCATATCCGAAAAAAAACACAGTGACACAAACATCGGTTAGTACCATGGAAGCTGGTTGTAGAGGCGTGAAAGGATAAAAAACGAGGACGTATAGTACAATTCAGACTGCAACTGGAAGGGCACGGAGAGTACTGGAATATTCAAGAGGATTACTGCCACTTAGATTCCAGAGAAAAACATCAACCATTATCAGCGATAAATCACTGATAACGGCTGATGCAAGAACACCACGTTAATTACAATGGTAATGAAATGGAATGGAAAGTACTTTAAATCTGGGAAGTGTTTCTGTCATTCAGATTCCAGAGAAAACCATCGGTTTTTAGTATCGATTAAAACACTGGAAACGACTGTTATAGAACTCCAAGTGAATAGGAACTAGAAAATCTACTAGAGATCAAAAGAGGCAAACTTTAGAGGGATGAGTGCATAGAACTGTCCAACCGAAAGACGATGGGAGCGCTTCGCGAACATTATACTTATAAATATCTGGGGTTCTGAGAGAAGACACCACCTATTAAACAGAAATTTTTAAAAGCTTAGAAGAAAGTACCTATAAAGAACAACAAATATTCTTAGAAACAAACTTTTATAGTAGAAATATAATAAAAGAAATACATACTTCGACAGTATGCTAGTAAGGTATTCTGTATTATTTATCGGGTGGGCAAATTAAGAACTCAAATACCTGAAACAAATGACCATGTACAATACATTATCATGGATGGGTGATACTGACCGACCTTATGTAAAGTGGAGAAAATGGACAGAAGCATAGAAAACTTCATGAATTGTGCAATAAAAGGGAAACTAGAAAATTACATGACTCAAAGTACAGAAAGGCTGAATAACGCTGCAAAAGTCACAGTCAAAATGAACAACACAAAAAGCAATGTAACTGGAAACAAAAGACAAAAGAAAACAAAAAGAGGGAAATGGGAAAATAGAAGAGAAGCAGCTAACTGGAAGATTTACGAGACTGACAAAACGAGAGACGAACAGTATTGGCATGGCTACGAAAAGGACACTTGAGAAACATAATAACTACTTATAGCCGCACAATAAACACAAAGCATATGTAAGCTAATATAGACAAAAACAAGAAAAATAGCAAATGTATTCTCAGTAAACAAAGAGACGAAACGGTAAATCACATCAGAAGAGAATACAGATACTAGCACAAAAGGAATACAAAACAGACACGATATCGATGGAAATGGAGTCAACTGTGAACTATTCAAACGGCTTCACTTTGTACAGAAAAATAAATGGGGCACAGAAAAACCGGAGACATTGAACTACAAGCAAGGAAACCGGATGTGATAATCGGTAACAATGAATGGAAAAACATGCAGAATCGTAGTTTGTTTCTCTATCGTAGATACGAAGGGCACCAGTTGACCTGTAAATCTCAAATAAGCCACAACACCTGCTTTATGGTTCACGTGTTTAATAAAGTTCTCCAAAAAATGAAAGCTGTAGTAGCAGCAGTGGTAGTAGTAATAATCGTAGTAGTAGCAGTTGGTAAGTACTTTGGTTTTATAACTATGCCATATCCAAATAAAAGCCCATTCTGATAATAATTATTTAAATTGAAGCGATATAATAATATTACGCTTGATTTTGTCTGTTTATACAGTGATATAATATATTGAATATATATTTTCCGCATATACGTCAACAGTGTTCAATAAGTCAGTAGAGCTTAGTAGTAGTATTATGATAATATATCTATGGACAGTAGCTCCACAGAGTCGTCTATGTTCTATTCCAACAAGGAACAACTATATATATATATATATATATAGTATCTCAGATGTTCATAGCGTGAAGCCCAACGAGTCGGAATCACTAGGCAAATTAATGAAACTTGCCAGAAAGCTGGAAGGAATTTGGTACGTAGAAAAACTTACTGTTACAGTAATAATCATAGGAGCGCTAAGAATAGTTCTTAAAACCTGCAAAAAAAAACTGGATTCAAAAAAGAAGATTAACACCACACAATGCACGACTTGAATGCCTCCTAGACAATATCCTCGAGTGTCAAAGGTCTCTCTATACAGTGGTTTATCAGGACAATATAGCATGAGGACATTTTCTATTACAAGTAAACCCTGACTAAATATTCAAAATAACATAGTATTCGAAGCCCAAATAAGATACATTCGGCATGGCTATACATTGACCCATATGAGGAATGGTGCACTTCTCCAAGTGATGTTTCCTCAAGTAACAGCACTAAGGGGGATATTCCAGCAGACTTGATAGAATCCTTGTCATGAAATCCGGCAAGACAAAAAGACCACAGGAAAGATATACTATAACATAGTCAGCTCGTCAATTAGGGAAAGGAAAATTAATGTTCTTCATTTGATGAATAACTCAGCGTTTGATAGGTAGAGAATCTTGATTGAACAATCGGATAGCTACGTATCTCATATAGTGTGTTAGCACCAGGAAGGGGCCTCAAGATTTCTGATAACTTACACTGAAGATAACTGGAAAAAAGAGAAACAGCTGAAATATTAAGGAACACCCTCGAGTGTGAAAATCAACGCTCATAAATTCTGATAATCGAAACCGAATGGTATCATCAAACCAGACTGATACTTGATAAGTCTTATAATACTAAACCAAGAGTATCAATAGCGTGTACAGATATATATAAACTATATTCGAGTCTTTTGCACTTGTTCAATTTCGCAATATTCTTCTCTTAGTTCTTTCTTCTGCTGTTTGTTGTTTTCTATTCTAAGCGCGTCGTCGAACTTCTGCTTCAGGATTGCCTCGTTTTTATGAAGTCCTACTCGTTCGTCTTAACTATTCGTTAACCTGCAGGATTGCAGGGGTTTACCTCGAAATCTAGAACAGCAAGGCTCAGTATTTGAATGCATTGTCGGGGAAGGTTTGACCTAGAAAACAATGTTAAATAGTAGGGTACGTGTGCTTGTATTAATCTGGTGATTTCGATTTGCGGACCAACGTTAGCAAATACACAGATAACCTGGGCCATAAGATCAGCGAGTATAAAATCACATGTCGCCTCAACATGGATAGCGAGAAGCGAGCGTGATGTCACATTTCCCAGAGAGAGAGAGAGAGAGAGAGAGAGAGAGAGAGAGTGAGAGAGAGAGAGATTATATGAGAGAGGTAGGCTGGTTTGGGAGCGAACAGCACATGTAGAGAATGACTTAAGATCGATGATAAATTAAAGGGTTAAAACTTGCAGATGCCCGTAGCTGGAACGCCCTTCGCCGCTAAAAGAAGAGAAGGCAACGTCAATATCTCGATAAAGGGTAATTTCTTAAAAATTGAGAAATATATTCCTATATTTGGTTGCTGTAGGACTGTGATTGCAGGCGGGAAAACCTCCCACCATGGAGATGGTCGTGAATTAAATGTCCCCAGTCACCGAGAAGAGCGGACGACACATCGTAGGATTTCATTCTTCTGTTATGATTTGGATTTGCATTAATAACAAACATGTACATTTTTATTGTGACTTACGAGACATTCAACTTCCTCTCGAAGGGGACGTATACGTAACAGATATTTATTTGACGCACGTGCTAGGACTTCTGGAGAAGAGAAAGAAGAAATAGAAGAAGAAAATGGTTACGCACATAAAAAATGGGTTTAAATTGAAAGAACAGATAAGGAAAGATCTGGTTCACATGGCAACGAAGAAGGAAAGAGAAAGGGAGAAGAAAGACTGAAAAAATCACGGAGCACGTGATGATAAGTGTAGGGGAGAGAGAGAAATATAAAAAGAAAGGAAAAGGATGATTGAGAAAAGAAACCTTTGATCTTTTTTAAAATAGAAGGAAGAAGAAAAGGATGTAAGTTTTAATACTCAGAATGGACACAAATGCACACTCAAACACACTAGCACAAAAACACGCGTTTTGTTAAACAAACACACACGCACACACACGCACACGCACACGCACACACACACACGCACTCATACAAAGGAAACATATATATTTTACACACACAGATGACGATTGTGTTTGTGCTTATTTTTGTTTGTTTTATTCACACAAATATTTTAATTTTAGTTTTTGAGACACTCCCACACACACGACATGAACATTTGAAAAGAAAGAAAAATAAATATGAACACGGACCATGGTTATGAAAAAGAAATAAAAAGAAAAATATAATTGTACATAACAATAAATAGAACAGAAGGGCAGATATGAACAAATAGGCCGCAGACATTTGTTTATTGTTTTACAATTTGTAGATTTTTTAGTTTTTGATTTGTTAATTCTCGTTAAATGCAGTTTTACCCGCTTGTCGGCTGTTGGAGGAAAAGAACGGATCACGGATGTTATTACTAAATTATGTTGACATAAAAACAATATACATTATTTATAGGAAAAAGAAAAGGGAAAAATTAGTACATGTGCGAGGATGATTGCATGATGATTTAATTGATTAATTCATGGCTTATTTTAGGCGGGGTGCATCGGTGGTTATGCTAGGATGTGACATGGCAGTGATGACTTATTTTAGGCGGGGTGCATCGGTGGGTATGCTAGGATGTGACAGGTAGTCCTGGGAGAAGTGGTTGTCGTCGGAACACTGTGTTATTGTGAGATTAAGCCGAAAATGAGGATATAAAAGACCCGGCCTGTGCGTGACAAATGCGAAATGACTTCGAATGCATATAGGTCGAGCAGGGATATTTTAGATTGTGTTTCCGTGTCGCTGAAGGTGCGAAGGGCCCCACAGCTTGGACATAGCGTCGAGGTGACTAAAGAAAGCCGACGTGGATCGTAAGTGATGTTGCCTTACACCCCGAGGGTTGATCAGGTTAGAGGTAATAGAGGCGCTCAGACCTTAGAATTAAACGATAATTTGAGATAGGAAATAAAAGAAAACGGTTTACTATATTTGGTCATTTGGGGCTTGGGAGCGACCTATACTTTGTCGATTTATTGTTAGCTAGAAAATATCTAAAGATAATTTCGTATAAGAAATGGATGAATGTTAAATAGAAAAGGGTGCGTTTTATAGTCGATATCTGCGATTTGGATTCTCGGGCCCACGTTGCAACGTACACAGAAAGCCGTGGTCCTAAGGTCAGCGAGTATGCACTCAAATGTCACCTCAACCTGTGTAGCAAGAAGCAAACGCAATGTCACATGGCTCAGAGAAGGTTTGAGAGAGAGTGAGTGTGGGGATAGGTAGGCAAGTTCGTTGTTAGTTTGAGAGCGAACAGCACGTGTAGAGATTGACTTAATATCGATGATAAATGAAGGAGCTAAAGCTCGCAGATGTCCGTAGCCCGGAACGTCTTCTGCCGCTAGCAGAAGAAAAGGCAACGTCAACATCTCAATGAAAGGACGATTAATCGAAATCGGAATCGACAATCAGAATTTTTTTTAGCCTAATTTCATATTCCATAAGCGATTCATTTAATATGTTTTAAATAGGTAATGTTCCATTGCTGGAACTAATGCTAAATATTTAATCTTTTTTATACAATCACTAAACTCAAATCTACAGCAAATCGAAAATCAAATAAAAAAGCAACAACTCTTTTATTAAATATTTAGAAATCATAACAGAATAGGAATCGGAATCGGTAATTGTATCGGAATCGGAAATTTAGAACAGAATCGGTAATTGTATCGGAATCGGGAAAAATCTTGAAATCGTCCGATCACTAATATTTAATGCTTGAGGTTCATAATATTTTTAAACATTTAACAGTTTAAGTCTTGTATATAAATCATTTGCAAGTCACTTTCTTTAATGTGTGTATATTTCGTGACTAAACAGTCTGCATAAAACAGTTTGGCTTATAGATATTAGATGTTGGGGTATAAACCCACGGTCTTCAAAAAACGACACTATGGTTTCCACTCCGATATCATGAAATAATTCCTTCATAGTACCAACATTGTGGTATTTGTATCGCATGAGAGCAAAATAGACAAACTTGAACATAAGTGTTTCACTGTGTATGTGACTTTACAAGTCGTACACCATGGTGGCTCTTTCTGCTCAAGCAGAAATGAATGCATGACTGTTGCGTGGCCAAAATGAAGTAGGTATTGCCCATTGATGATTCATGTGTTGTGGTACACCGGCTACCAACTCACGTATGCATAACCGATCAACAGCTGTTACATCGTCTCTGGCACCCTTAGTTGTTATCTGAAACTCTGTCACACGTGTGTGTACCGCTATCTTTAAATTCCCACCGCATGGTCGTAGATCACGACATAACCAAGGTCCATAATTCAATTCGTTTTTTTATCCCTGGTCAGAGTAACGTTTCCTGAAGCATGATACAAATCTCTATTTAAATGTACCTTTCCGGGTCCAGTGGTTGAATGGTTGCGTTTCATTAGCATCCGAGACGTTCGCTCTGTTTTTACTTGAGTCGGTGAAAGAAGCCGCTTGGATCTTCCACTCATCGCTTGTCACGTCACAGCCACACGAGTCTCCCCCCCCCACACACACACACACTTGTTCCTCAATATACAACACAACATTGCCAATTTAGTTATGGAAACCAATTGTGCAGGATGTCTATGTGTGGCTCAAGTGCCGTTAATGATTGCATGCAAAAAACAAAAACGCAGTTCTATTCCGATCGGCCAATGAAACTCAATTAATTGAATGAATAGACCAGATTCACACGAACGCAGCTTTGACAATGAATTAGAATAACAAGACAAACAAAGCCGATTGATATATGGACAGGTGTGGTCGAAGGAAATAATGCACAGGTGTGGCCAGAACAATGAAGGACAAATAAAACCAGACAGAAAAGGGGGAAGCTAAATGAGATCCGTCAAGAGTAGAACATTATCAGTGATCGATAGGACGGCTTTTATTTATAACATGGTATGAATAACAGAAAAATACACACACACGCGCGCAATGCGCACCAACCCACAAACACAAACAGATCCCACAGACACACAGACAGATATATATATATATATATAGATTTAGATTTTTCACTTATAAAATAGATCATTCAGTGAAGACCGGTGTTGTTCCAATAAAAAACAAGCTCGATGATACTCGATTACAGAGTACAGAGCATTTATATGTGATTTTATGAAGGCTTACCAAAGCATTCCTTTCAAGACACCAATGATCACCATTAAAGATATTTTTTCTTACAAATACTATTTATTCAAATTAAATGTTTTTTCCTACACGTGTTTCACTACCAAGCAGTTACTTGCTTGGCAGATCATCAGGGAAATTAAATGTCTGGAATACTGGTTTCAACTGCCGACAAAACACAATGTGGCGTTGTAATAGTTGAGGTCACTTAAGAAGAGAAGAGGAAAAAAATAAAAAATAAAAATAAAAATAAAAGTCAAACTTAAAAAGCAAGGAAGAACAACGATAAAAAAGAAAGTCCTAGAAAAGTCTTAGAAAAGTAGCTTGTGCATTATTTCTTCCACCAAGCCAACAAGCAAATAATCGGTCCCAAATACATTCAATAAAACCACAAAACCGGAACAATGTGCGATAATACACTTTCACGTCGGCCGGTACAATGATGAATAAATCCCCCCCCCCCCACAAGAAAACAAAAGAACTAAATCATTCAAGATACCGCTCACAAGTTACCATTCCAATCCAATGATAGTACGGGAATTCTAAATCCGATTTCTCACAAAGAAAAGTCAATACAAATGTTCGTCCGAGTTCAAAGAGTCTTATTTCAATTGTTGATTTATTACCCTTCGAAATAAACACACGACGAGTTGAATGTCAATCCCGCAGAAAACTCCCTTCCATCAAGAAAAAATCTTAATATAGAAACTATTTATTCAAAATACTGTTTCTAAAAATATTTATTATTAAACCTATTCCTTATAGAAATTAATTATCTAGTGTCTGGGACGTCATTTTACATTTTGGGAAAATATCCTTCATTTAATTAACTGCCGAATTATTATCGTTTTGTTGTTTAACGAAGCGAAAAAAGCCCATCCCGCAGAATTTGTTTTTAAAAAATTATTCATATATCAAAAATAAACTGTTATTATAAAAAGGCCTTCTACAAAAATCTAGTTATTATTTTAAATCATTTAAAATATTTCCTAAACGGCTGACACAGCCGTTTGCAACTCTCTGTGGAGAATATTATTCTATATTCCATAAATAAATGTTACTACGGAATATCGTTATCAGAAATCTATTTTCTATTTTGAAAAAAAACAAACTTTTTTTTAATGGACCGGTTTATTTTTTTGTCAACTTTACGGGAAATATCACTCTTACTCGTTAAATGACAGGAGACTTTATTATTACTAATTTAAAATCCCGTAGAAAATACTTTTTATAAAAATCCAATTGTTTCTATTTTTAGAAATTAAGTCCGTGTCGGCATGCATGTTTTTAAAATTATTTTTTCCTTAATTATTTTTCCCCATTCCTGCCACCCAATTGTTTTATTTATTTTAATCTAATTAAAAACTAATTTAATTTAACCTAATTTAATTAAATAGTGATATCATCCAGGTTGCTATTTCTTATTTTTCACTTAAAATTACTTGAAATTATACTAATTATTGCCCCAGATTGCCTCAGGAAGTGTCCATCCTGCCTATCTCTGCTGTCGGTTTATATTTGTTAGCCCTCCCTAAAATTGACCATTTCAGTTCGAAAGGGTCTTGCCTAGCAATGAGGTTTCTCACAAAACGGCCAACAGAAACCTCATTGCTAGGCAAGACCCTTTCGAACTGAAATGGTCAAATATAAACCGAACAAAAAGAAGAGATGCAACCTATGTGCATTGGAGTCGTACCACATCATGACATCCAGAGATAATTTACTGAACGCTAGGCAGGAAATACTACAATGCTGTCTGCATAGAAACCGTTACCTGTTGTCAAGCCTAAAACCTGGATAGGAGGGGAATTGGGGGAAGTATAAACTTACAGCAGAGATAGGCAGGATGGACACTTCCTGAGGCAATCTGGGGCAATAATTAGTGTATAATATGGAGGATGAGAATTAGTAACACGTACTTATGCTAAGATATGTCTTGATTCAATTATTAGCGGATACTCGAGACTTAGGTTGGGGGTGATAAGGTAGGAATATTCTATTGGAATAAGGCCCAGTGATAGTCAACTATAGTAAATACTTATTCAGCGGAATAGAGGGGGGAAATTGTGTTACATATAAAAAGATAGTGGAATAATAAATAATAAATCACAATTTATTCTCAGAAATAGATATATTATACGAAATGCATTGGGGATTTCAAGTAATTTTAAGTGAAAAATAAGAAATAGCAACCTGGATGATATCACTATTTAATTAAATTAGGTTAAATTAAATTAGTTTTTAATTAGATTAAAATAAATAAAACAATTGGGTGGCAGGAATGGGGAAAAATAATTAAGGAAAAAATAATTTTAAAAATATGCATGCCGACACGGACTTAATTTCTAAAAATAGAAACAATTGGATTTTTATAAAAAGTATTTTCTACGGGATTTTAAATTAGTAATAATAAAGTCTCCTGTCATTTAACGAGTAAGAGTGATATTTCCCGTAAAGTTGACAAAAAAATAAACCGGTCCATTAAAAAAAAGTTTGTTTTTTTTTCAAAATAGAAAATAGATTTCTGATAACGATATTCCGTAGTAACATTTATTTATGGAATATAGAATAATATTCTCCACAGAGAGTTGCAAACGGCTGTTTCAGCCGTTTAGGAAATATTTTAAATGATTTAAAATAATAACTAGATTTTTGTAGAAGGCCTTTTTATAATAACAGTTTATTTTTGATATATGAATAATTTTTTAAAAACAAATTCTGCGGGATGGGCTTTTTTCGCTTCGTTAAACAACAAAACGATAATAATTCGGCAGTTAATTAAATGAAGGATATTTTCCCAAAATGTAAAATGACGTCCCAGACACTAGATAATTAATTTCTATAAGGAATAGGTTTAATAATAAATATTTTTAGAAACAGTATTTTGAATAAATAG